>OZ035880.1:48724414-49070122 GCA_964034835.1 Muscina levida | reverse complement strand
TGTAGTGATGTCTGGAGATCATTTCAGAAAAGTATTTCCACTATACTGTCTATGTCTTCTTACATTTATATTTACAACATTTACTCTACCTCAGATGTGTATAATATTTGCGATAGCTGTGGTTATGGTGCAATTAGCAAAATTTTTTCCTGCTCTACCAGAACCGCAATCAGTACGTATTATTATGGCTAGAAGACATGGCGCAAGATAATAAACGCTGCTGATACTCCCTCAATCGCATCTACCTAATCAGTTTGTTCATCGGCGACATCGTCCCAGCATTTTCAATACCATCAAAGCCGCCACAGTGATAAATTGGAATGATGTCATTGAAGGAGATAGCATTATAATAAAATTATAAATAAAATTTAACTTAAAAATTAATAAAAAAAAAATTATAATATAAACAATTTAATAAAAAAAATGTAATATACAACTGTAGAATCGAAAAAAAACTGTGTCCATTAATTTGGGGGAATGAAAACTCTACAGCAGCAACTTTCTGAAGTTAAATTACACTGTGCTACACACAAAATATACAGGGGTTCTGATGTAGCATTTCTATTAGACTGGAGTCCATAGAGTACAGTGATACTTTTAGTTTTTCTAAACAAACAAACAAACAAACAAACAAACAAACAAACAAACAAACAAACAAACAAACAAACAAACAAACAAACAAACAAACAAACAAACAAACAAACAAACAAACAAACAAACAAACAAACAAACAAACAAACAAACAAACAAACAAACAAACAAACAAACAAACAAACAAACAAACAAACAAACAAACAAACAAACAAACAAACAAACAAACAAACAAACAAACAAACAAACAAACAAACAAACAAACAAACAAACAAACAAACAAACAAACAAACAAACAAACAAACAAACAAACAAACAAACAAACAAACAAACAAACAAACAAACAAACAAACAAACAAACAAACAAACAAACAAACAAACAAACAAACAAACAAACAAACAAACAAACAAACAAACAAACAAACAAACAAACAAACAAACAAACAAACAAACAAACAAACAAACAAACAAACAAACAAACAAACAAACAAACAAACAAACAAACAAACAAACAAACAAACAAACAAACAAACAAACAAACAAACAAACAAACAAACAAACAAACAAACAAACAAACAAACAAACAAACAAACAAACAAACAAACAAACAAACAAACAAACAAACATTCACATTTATAATATTAATAGGATTTTTTGCCGTATCACCCACTTTTGAGAATCATGAATTGCAATTTAATTAGTTTGTAAGATTGCTTACATGTCGTTTCATACAAATGCTAATTAAGTGCTCGCTTGACAACTTACAGTGCTATCCATACTTTTGTTTTTAAAAGCTAACGAATAAATTATAGCAAATGGTAGTGGACGGACATGTTCTTGTTTGTGAACGTAGCACTACATCACTATAGCCAAAATGTATTACCTTGCATTTCTAGGTAATTCTCTGTTACAACGATCAGCTAGTACCACGCCATAGTACAGCTTTCCAGGAAAGACAATAGAACGATGCTCATAAACTAATTTCTATCACAAAATTACCATCTAGTCAATATAGATTTACATTACAGCTAATGCTTGCTAATCGTTTTCTAACGAAATCATAAGTGGATTGCTTATGCTTATGTGTGTTACCATTGGCACTTAACATTCAGAAAAACCCACAGAACAATTTAAACTCGCCAGATGTCCCTTTTACTAGCAAATACGTGTAATAAACTGAGCCTTATATATTGTATGTGCACAACGTGTTTCGTCTATTGATTGCCTACCAAACTGAAGCCATTTTAAATTATCCTTTAACTAACTACAATCATAGTGACATCTGCGAATCTGTGGTGTATCTTTATTATCGTATGTCCTTTTCGCACACAGACATTGTTGACATCTTATGGATACAGCAAAAAAGCATAATTTACTACATATAGCGCAACAAACTGCTGACACATATCATAACGAGTTATAAGCTGCAGCAATCCAGATCGCCAAGTCGTGAACATCTACTACGTAACAAATAATAAGCTGCAGCGTTCCAGATAGCGAAATCTTAAACATCACCAAAATAACAATATATAAGCTACAGCAATCCAGATCGTGAAGTCGCAAGTATCATAAACATGGATCATTTACTACTGGTTCTTATGATATCAGCGGTATTTCTGGTAGTTGTAGTGATGTCTGGAGATCATTTCAGAAAAGTATTTCCACTATACTGTCTATGTCTTCTTACATTTATATTTACAACATTTACTCTACCTCAGATGTGTATAATATTGCGATAGCTGTGGTTATGGTGCAATTAGCAAAATTTTTTCCTGCTCTACCAGAACCGCAATCAGTACGTATTATTATGGCTAGAAGACATGGCGCAAGATAATAAACGCTGCTGATACTCCCTCAATCGCATCTACCTAATCAGTTTGTTCATCGGCGACATCGTCCCAGCATTTTCAATACCATCAAAGCCGCCACAGTGATAAATTGGAATGATGTCATTGAAGGAGATAGCATTATAATAAAATTATAAATAAAATTTAACTTAAAAATTAATAAAAAAAAAATTATAATATAAACAATTTAATAAAAAAAATGTAATATACAACTGTAGAATCGAAAAAAAACTGTGTCCATTAATTTGGGGGAATGAAAACTCTACAGCAGCAACTTTCTGAAGTTAAATTACACTGTGCTACACACAAAATATACAGGGGTTCTGATGTAGCATTTCTATTAGACTGGAGTCCATAGAGTACAGTGATACTTTTAGTTTTTCTCGGTCACTTCGTTAAGTTATGTTTTTATAGCAAATAAAGTGAAATGACGATATTCCTAAAATTACAAGTTCCAAAATTCATAAGTCTTCTCTTTCTAAATCGATCATTCATTTTTCAACCTATTCTTATAAACTAACCTATTTTAGAAAGCTACTTTAAAATGGCATAATACAAAAATAAAAAAAATATACATTGCGCTGCCTCATGATCAACTAGGAGCGTTGGGAAAATGAGAATTCGAAATTTTTTTTTCGCTTTTCTTTTGCTTAAACAGCCGCCGCACAGTGGCACCGCCCCATACATTTCTTGGAAAAAAATAGAAGGAGTGGTCGTACAGCAATGACATTTTGCAGAAACACTTCTCTGGGCTAAATTAAGAAATTTTGAAAAAATCTTTAAAAACCGCCTACTGCCATACCCACCTTTCATATAACTGCACTTGCCAAAATTCTTATTTTTGGACCTAGGTACTCGAAATTCGGGACACTTCTTAATTGAGTTCTCCTTATGAAAAAATATTAATCATATTGGGGATGCCACGCCTACTTTAGATTTTAGGTGTTTTTCTTCCCTGTCTAGAATCATATCAAAATTTCATATAAGTTAAAAATGTTAAATTTTATTCAAAAGTTAAACATGTGTTGGCTCCATACAATAGAAGAGAATATCCCCAACAACCCTTCTCGAAAGATATTAGCCTTAAAATACACCGAAAATATCGCACAAATACATGCATTAAAATCGATGTTACTAAAAGGGGCAGTATTTGGCGGTAAATTTGGTAAATTTTCTTAACTGAAAGTACAGACTTGGACCTTTCATTTTTTTATAGTTAGAGGGCTAAGCAGGGCAAAGCACATAAAGTTTTTTTCCATCAAAAAGTGAAAAGTTAATATTTTTTAGTATAATTTTTGATAAATAATAGTAATTAGTTTACTTTTCCAATTTCAATAATTTTTTTTTTTTGTATAATAAGGTAGTTGCAACATTTTCATTAAAAAATAAAACAAAAGCCATAACTATAAACTTACACACAAAAAAAGTTCTTTTTTTGGACAATAATTTTAATCTAATTTCATTGAATAAATTTCCGTTGACTTCTGTTAGTTTTTTTAACAACAAAATTTCACTTTTTATAAAAAACTTTTTTGAATTATTCTTATCCAAATATTTCTTTACAAAACCACATCATTAAAATTTTGAAATTGCATAGTTGAAAAACACTATTTTTTCCACAGAAATGCCACTGTGCGCCGTTTCACTATTTTTTAACCGATTTTCAAAATTATTTTTTTAATAAAAGGTAAAAGTCATAGCTTTAAAACAGATGAAAGCTTTAAAATCGGTTTAGAAAGAGAAGACTTATAAATTTTGGAACTTGTAATTTTAGGAATATCGTCATTTCACTTAATTTGCTATAAAAACATAACTTAACGAAGTGACCGAGAAAAACTAAAAGTATCACTGTACTCCATGGACTCCAGTCTAATAGAAATGCTGCATGAGAACCCCTGTATATTTTTTCCTTCACATTTGTATCACTGTGTTATTATTGGCTTATTGTATAGGGAAAATAGAGGGTGGGATGGTATTAGAAGGACTAAAATAAAAAAAAACATATGCGAATTATTTCCATATGTATTAAATGATTTCGTACTTTTTATAAATTTATTATAAATTATAATATAATTACATTTACATTTATACTATAAATTTTACAATATATGTATTTGAATCTTGTCGCACAGTGTAGTTCAGAGTTATTGAAACTGATGACTAATTTACAATTTATAAATGATGTTCTAATTTATTGTATTTTTATTTATAGAATTTCTCATTACAATAATTGATAAAATGGAAAAAATAGTATTTTTGTGGTTTTTCAAAATTTTGACCTTTGACCTCATTGGGGCACAAGTTGGCACCATCCGATCAACCTGAAAATTTGCTACAACCGATTTTGGCATCAAATTGCATATTTTGATGGCTACCCATATTTAAAATTCCAAAAAATAAAAATCCCCATATTAGCTGCGCCAGGTCTAATGTACATATACTGTCAAAAAAGTTAAACAACTTTCCCCATTAGAAGGTCAATACGTCAAACGAAAACCACTTTAAACATCTAGGTCACCTAAATGACTGATCAAGTTGTAAAGTGTGGTTAAATTTTAAAAGCCGATGTTGATTTTGAATGACACACAGATTATTTAGAAAACTATTATCATTTCTTTTTATTACGATATTATTGGTATGGTTCAATTAGGTATGGAACAAAATATCGGCCGCCGCGACCTCTGCGGCACACCTCTATCACATCTCCTACAGGTCAAAATTTTCGATGACGCTGAGGCATAGTTGAGGTTCTATGCAGTTAATGTGCCGAATTATCTCATCCTTTAGCTCTTGAATTGTAGTTGGCTTATCGACGTGCACCTTTTCTTTCAAATAACCCCAAAGAAAGAAGTCCAACGGTGTCAAATTACATGATCTTAGCGGCAAATTGACATCGCCACCATTAAAGATAACACGGCTATTGAATTTGTCGCGCAAAAGATCAATTTTTTCGTTAGCTGTTGAAACCACATATCGTCCACATCCATATCTTCGGGCCATTAAAAGTTTGTTATATCACGATAGCGAACACCATTCACAGTAACTGCCTGACCAACCTCTTTTTGGAAAAAAAAACGGCCCGATGATGCCGCCAGCCCATAAACCGCACCATACAGTCACTGTTTGTGGTTTTTCGAAAATCACTCTTGGCAATTCTGATTATTGACGAATCCACTGAGGTGAAAATGTGCTTCATCACTGAAGATGATTTTCTTCGAAAATTGATCATCCACTGTTGCCATTTGCTGCCACCATTCTGACCATTGACGACGTTTTGAATGGGCAAGAGGCATTAGTTCTTGAGTCAATTGTACCTTTTAAGCGTGTAAATGCAAGTCTTTATGCATAATGTTCATCAACGACGAGAGTGAGAGGTGCAATTGTTGGGCACGACGACGAGTTGAGGTGGACGGCTCATCAGCCACACTATCGCGGACAGTAGCAATATTATCTACAGTACGAGCTGTACGCACATGCACTGTTGTTTTCACATCTCCTACAGACCCGGTGTGCTCAATTTTTTGGACGATTTTTCCGTTTGTAAGCACATTTGTACGAAAAAAACAACATCGACATTGGCCCTTTCGATCTAACCACCCTTTATAATTGCGACATTTGGCATTTAAGCTGCGGTCTCTCTAACAGTAATAATGTTTTATTTAAATGTTGCTCTGTGGAACATCTTCGGGGTCATTGTCAGGGGGGGGGGGGTGAGGAATTCCAAGTCAGGGTGAAGGTACTAGACCAGTATAGTACACCCCAAAGGGTCTTGCGTAATTAGGCCAAACCTTTTTGATGACCTTTTATTTTTTTTTGCCTATGATGTTTGTTCCTTTAGTTTTCCCGCTCAAGAGCCATTGATGATTTCTTATTTCCATGTTTAGCAGAATTGTAAAGAACGCCAAATGCTTTGAGGGTTTAACTATTCTGACCTAATACCTTCACCCTGACTTGGAACATCTCACACCCAGATTGGCTGTGTTACTTACTTACTTAAGTGGCCAATTACAACTTACGAATTTTGAGGCCTGAAGTAATAAAGAATTGGAACTGTGTTATTAAACTACTATGTTGGATCCATCTGCGTATGATTTATATAAAATCCGCTTAAAATTAATACTACTCATGCGTTGTACCTACATATGTAGTGAGTACTAAATGCAAACTCGCTTCATATCCCAGCAGAGAAATTGTTAAGGCCTTACCCATAGAAGACCTTCTAACAGATCCGCCAAATCAATAATCGCACATTCTCATTTCTTAATATGATAGAAGGCCTGTACTATGAAAACTTTTGATATTCCAGAACTTTAATTGCAGAAGGCATTCTTATTGAGATGGGATGAAAGGCTTTGAATATATGAGGCCCGATCCTTTGTTAGAGAAAACCTTTATAGAAGGCCTTCCCATAGAAGGCAAATAAGAAGGAATTCGTTTAACTAAGGCATTGCTGTTCTTCTTTTGAAGTGAGTTATATTAGACCCACTGCTTTCTTATACAAGGCCTGCCCATACAAGGCCTGTCCATACAAGGCAGGTAATAAGAAGTTCGTACAACTAAGACATGGCAAGAGTTATATTAGGCCAACTCCTTTCTTAGAGAAGGTCGGGTAGAAGACCTGTCCATAATAAGGATTACGTAAAACTAAGTTAAGAGTTATATTAGGTCGATTCCTTACATAGCGAAGGCCGAGTAAAAGATCTGCCAACAGAAGACATTTTTGAAAGGCATTCTAGAATGCCTAAATTTGTAGGCCTTCTTCAAGGTTTTTTTTACTAAATGTCTTCTTCTTCTAAAGAAGGCATTCTTAAATGTCTTCATTTGATGACATTCCACAAGGCCTTTATCCAAAAGCGAGAGCAGATCGCCAGTGTCATCCCGTGCAATTTGGAAAGGAAGTGACAATGTGTACAGCATGCCTTCCAGAGTCCAAAGAAGTCCTTACGAAAGGCCTTCCAAGGTATGAATTCCGCTACTGCGATATACAGAATAGTACAGTCAACAGTCAAGGTCGTCATTCAATATCATCAGCAATTACCAGTTTTCTACTTATTTATGTATATAAAATGCTTGGGTGACTGACTGATCACTCCCCAGCCCTAACGGCTAAAACTAGAACCGTGAAATTTAGAATGTAGGTTACTATTATGCCGTAGGCTCGCACTAAGACGGGATTTATGGAAATTCGGACTGCAAGGGGGTAAAATAGTTATGGTACCGCCCCATACAACTCGAATTTTGAGATGGCTGTATCTTTTATATCAGTATAGGTAAAAGGTCGAGATTTGGAACGTATATCGAACATGTAAGAAAAAATGCTTGGTTTTTGGGCAGAGGGCGGTGCCACGCCCCTTTTTAAAAAATAGTTATATTGGCCAAATAAATATATCGATTGCAATTATATTTTCTTTGTGTGATACTGTCCATAGGACCTCTATCATAGGCTACATGAAAACATAATTAGACAAAGGGGCGTGGCACCGCCCTCACAAACCCAAATTTCAATCGATCATATCTCAAGAGCCATTAGAGGTATGAGGATGAGATTTACTACATATGTTACTGATAGAAAGTGGATTACGTCTCCCTGGAAAATGGTGGGCGAAATAAATGGACCGATTGCAATGAAATGTTCACTGTAAAGCACTTTCCGTAGGGCCTCTATCATAGGCTACATGAAAACATAATTGGACAAAGGGGCGTGGCAACTCCCATTCAAACCATAATTTCAATCGGTCATATTTCACGAGTCATGAGCGGTATAAAGATGAGATTTGCTACATGTATAAATGGTACAAGAGATATTACGTCTCTCTGGGAAACGGCGGTGCCACGCTCCTTTTGGAAGAATTGTTATTTCGATCATATTAATGGAACAATTGTAATAACGTTTCCAAAATCTATATATTTAAATTTGCTTACTGGCTGTAGATAGGATGCTGAAATTTTGGGTGGTTGTTCCTCTTTTCGGATAAACGACAGCTAGGAATGAATGTTTGGGTAAAGGTAAAAATTACCCGACTAATCGGCTAATGCTATAATCGAAGAAATGGATATGAAATTGAATTTGATATCCGATATTTTTGGGTAATTGATAAGGAGATAAAAATGTTACTATCGCCCAGACCAAACGGCTAATGATAAAATCATAATAATTTTAAAGGACTTGGAATTAGAACGATGCATGGACGGTTTTCGAAATTCTTACCTTTTAGGGGTAAAAAGGCCCAAAAAGGGGTACAACTGGTACTAAACGAGTAAAGGTATAGTCGCAAAAATTTAAGTGAAAATTTTAGTTGTGCGATGTGAAAAAAATTTCCGATATTCGTTCTTTAGGTGTAAAAATATCGAAAAAGGGAAAAACTGTTAGTATTGCCCAAACCAAATATCTAAAGGTAGAGTTTAGAAAATGTTTATAGATTTAGAGAGCCGCCAGATGGGGTTTTTAGAAATTCGAGAATTTAGAGATTAAACGGCCGAAAAGGGATAAAACTGGTACCATCAACCAGACCAAGCGGCTAAATCTATGATCGTATATTGGCATGCTTCTTTTAGAATAAGAGGGACTACCAGGCCATTTTAGTTGTACGATATGAATGTCTCTTTTGAAATTCAGTCTTTTTGGGGATAATAAGGGGCTTAAACGGTACAATCACTCAGACCAATGGGATAAAGCAACAATCATATAAATTGTGTGTTCGTTCGTCTTATGAAGCGTTTGCATTTTACATGTATTGCTTAAATTCATTAGAAGCTTCATTGTAAATACGGGTGAAGCAATACGATTCTGTTCAAAAATTAAATGAGAAATCAGGAATAGTTTTTAGGTAATAGCTGAAAGATTAAACGAACAAACATCAAGCAGAGGACAAAAATACAAAATGTGATATCAAAATTTAAGCCTAATAACGTAAAACCCTTTGGTGTGTTGTTTGTCCACTAATTTTACTGCTTTGGTACCATCCAGCTTTTTTCGTACTCCACCGTATTCGCACTGGATTGCACCTGGTAACAACAACAGAATATTCTGCTGTTTCGTGACAGCTACAAGCCTTCGACGCTTATTATTCTAATTTTCACTAAAATGAAATGTTACTGCTAAATTATTTGAACATTTGTAATATTTTCTCTGCCTTAGACAACTTAGCTTCATAATTCTAAACCATGACTTCATGACTCACTTAAGCCTCTTTGGAAATTGACATCACATGTTCCAATGTTATTTGCTTTTAGTATAATATTTATTTCTTTTTAATTACTGAATACGTTTTGCGCGAAGAGCTTCTTTTCGATTTTTCCCAAAAATGGTAAAAGTTCAACGCAAGCTGACAAATTTTAAACGCCTCTTCACATTTTGCCATTGTTTCGAAAAGTTTCTGCGTTTTAATACTTTGAATATATAGGTGGGGAGAGGGGAAATCGGACATTTTGGATGAAACCAAGGTTTGCTTCAAGTCCAACATTTAATTTTCTCTTTTTTTTCATTTGCTTTGGTTTGTTTCATCTGGCCATGTTTGGTGATCTTTGAAGCCGCCTCAACCTACGATTTTTCGGTTTGTTTTTTTTTAAAATTTTCAATAGTTTAGGTTTTTTCCATTACTTTAGTGTTTGTGTCTTGGAAGAAAATCGCCTTTGATGTAATGCTCGCTGTATACTTGACATTTGATTTATAAATGTCAGCTTGCTGACAGTTAAATAGATATTTGTAGTCGGTCACATTTAATGATAGATATTGTGTTGTTATTAAGTGTATAATAGGAATAGAGATTGGTATAGTGTACAAATGGATGATTTCAATATGGATTTTAATAATTTCATACTTAGTTTTAGAATTGATTTCCTATTGCGATGTTGTAAGGATAAGATCAGCTTTAAGAAGTTGTCATAGGAGAAGGATGGCAACTCTAAAATCCGTTTGAAGATCTAAGGTCTTACATAACACTATCAAGAAATGTAAGTGTCCAAATGTGTGAAATTTTGTAAGTTTATTCTAGGCTGCTGTTCTAACTGTTTCATTTGCCGTGTCAAATAGATCTCGTTAGAGAACTACTGCATCCCTGTACTCGTTACTAATACCACTCTACCTCCAATGACCTGACCTTCCTGACAACGCTCTAAAAACACTCTTACAGCATTTCTTAACTACTCTTTAAGAAAACTTCTTCTATAACCCACTTGTGTGTTAATCAATTTTACAACATTTTCATCATTGCCTCAAGTACAAAAACTCGCCCACATTCATTCATAAAACTTTGTTAATTGTAGTTTTTTCGGTATTTTTTATACGTAAGCTGTCGTCAAAGGCACGCGTCACCATCCCATTGATATTGTATGTAAACGTTAGAAAAAAACAACCGCCAAAATTATAAACTGCCACTAGATCAACAAAAACAACTATAGAGAAGAAAAAATACTGATCAAGATAATAGTATGGAAACTAATCCACAACACCGATTGTCATTATAAGCCTCTAAATTTCCAATGCCGCTAAATTTCCAAAATAAAAAAAAACAAACCGAAATATCTGTAGGTGTTACAAACTTGAAACTGCATTTCAAATTTAACCGAGTGAATTCATAACAAAACTTATATTTAATTAAATAGTTGGTAACCTTTAAATGAAATTAAGTTTGATTGGTTTTAGTTTGTTAGTTAGTTATTTTTTTATGAATGAATGGGATCATGGATTTAATGAATGAATTTCGAAAGCAACAACATCGAAAATCGTGTAGTAAACGTCATAAACTATAGAAGCCGCTAATCAATGGAAATAATGCTTAGATTTGGTTGCCAAACTACGAACAGTGGGGGAAAATGCTGCGGCATGTGTGTAATTTTTGAATAAAAGTATGATGAATAAAAAATATTTTTTTTAGATGTACAAACTTTCCAAAATCTTGTTGTAAAGGGGTAAAGTAAGGAATGACGAAACATTGTGAGAAAATTCCTGCAAACATGCCTTCAAATGCAGTTTCTTGACATTCAAGGACTTCTAATTTTACCAGGCATATATACAGATCATAGTTAGTCCATCAGAGAGACTAACAAAAAATTCCAAATACATGCACATCTCACTTCTAAACCCAGTAGCGGAATTCATGTCTTGGAAGGCCTTTAATTTCTTGGGCCTGATATATGCTCTCGAAGGCATGCTATACACAATGCCACTTCCATTTCAAATTACACAGGGTGACATTGCCGATCAACCCCTTCTGCTTTCGATCCTGAATGAATGCCTTAGTTATACGAGGTCCTTCTTATCTGCCTACTATGGGAAGGCTTTTCATTAGGTCTAGATAAGAATGCCTTCTGAAATTAATGTTCTTGAACATAAAACAGGCCTTTCATAGTACAGGCCTTTCATCCCGCTAGGCAATGAGAATGTGCGATTTTTTATTTGCTAATAAAAACAAGGAAACGGATCTGTTAGAAGGTCTCCTAGAAAGCCTTCTATGGGGAAGGCCTTAACAATTCCTCTGCTAGGAAATGATACCGATATTGAGACCTTGCTTCTTTCCCTTCTTAATACTGCCCTATGAGCAGCCCACAAAATACAGATGCACAATGGGCATTCTAACTTTCTTGCCTTAAAGGGGCACATATTTTTATACCCTCCACCATGCGCATGAACGGAGTGAAGGGTATAGTCATTTTGTTCTTCCATTTGTAACGCCCATAAGGAGGCGTGGTAGGTATGACAATATATATATATATAAATGATTAGCATCGAAATCTGAGTCGATTTAAAGGTGACCGTCTGTCCGTCCGTCTGTCCCCGCGATTACAGCCGCAGTTTAAGAGATATCGAGCTGAAATTTTGAATGCAAGCTTTTATCCTCAAACCGGAGGTTAAGTTCTAAGATGAGCCCGATCGGTCAAAAACTACTCTCACCTCCCATACAAACTCCCCATTTTTGGGGTCTGTCCCTGCGATTACAGCCATAGTTTAAGGGCTATCAAGCTGAAATTTTGTATGCAAGCTTTCTTACACTAAGCCAAGGTTGAGTAGTAAGATGAAACTGATCGGTCAAAAACTACTCCCACCTCCCATACAAAATCCCTCCGTATGTCAGTCTCCGCGATTACAGTAGTAATTTAAGAGCAATCAAGCTGAAATATTGTATGAAAGCTTCTCTAAGCGGAGGTTGAGTATTAAAATGAGAACGATCGGTCAAAAACTACTCTCACCTCCCATACAAAGTCTCCCTTTTTTGGGTTTGTTTCTGCGATTGCAGCCGTAATTTAAGAGGTATGTAGCTGACATTTTGTACGCAAGATTCAATATCTAAGCGGAAGCTACTTTTTAAGATAGGCAATGTCGGTCAAAAACTACTCCCACCTCCCACTCAAATTACCTTTTTTGGGGTGTCCGCGAAACTGCCCCGCGATTATAGCCGTAGGTTAAGTAATTGAGCTGAAATTGTATATGCAAGCTTTAATCTAATAATAGGGACTTTCGTTGTAAGATGAGCAATATCGGACGAATACTCCTCCCACCTTCCATACAAATTCCCCCTTTTTGGGGGTGTCCGTCTGTATGTCCCTATAGTTTATGAGCTTACGGTTTGAAATTTGGTATGTAAGCTTGTGTCCAGAAGCAGAGGTTAAGTTCTAAGATAGGCATGAAGCAGGACTTCCTATGCATTTCTCATAGGAGTACTGCCATTAGCATGGCTACTGAAAAGCAGAAAAGGGAAAGCTTTCTAGAAGGCAGCTTTGTTGTAGTCCTACTGAATGGCCTTACATGACAAAGGCCTTGCATTGAAATAAAGGTTTCTTTTGTAGGCAGGGCTTATTACTGACTGTGTAGGCCTGCAAGAAGGCATGCAAAGTCTCATTCTCTGCTGCTAGGCTAAGCGAAAGTCGTGTCGAAATCTCTGTGTATCTTAAGAGGCTGGCCTGCACTAGATTTGCCTCATAAAAGTCCCTTGTTTTCAGAACGTCAAGCTGGACTTCCTATGCATTCCTCATAGGAGACCTGTCATTAGCATGCCTACTGAAAAGCCAAAAGAGAACACCTTCTTACGGGCATTTTTGTTGCAGTCCTACTAGAAAGTCTCACATGACAAAGGGAATGTGCAGGCCTTGCCACGAAATGACATTGCTGTTGGGAGGCAGCTAAAGAGGCCAACAGCCAGACTACAGAATCCAGTACACTTACCGTGTACTGTGTAAATATTATGGAACGTAGACCTTTTCGTCCAACGAATCTTTCGAGACTCTACTGGGCACCCACTTTCTCAAAAATAACAAAATACAAAATTTTCCAGATTATTGATATTTGAATTTAGTTAGAATCTTATAATGAACCACAGTGCAGTTCTCAGAATTGAGTCCCAAAATCATGTGTTGTACTGTGTTATTCATCAGCGGGAAATGACAGGTAAAAGTCCGCCTTGCTTAAATACAGTTCGACTCATAGTGTGTAGGAAGAATCTGATATGGGTCATAAAATGTCCATATTCAGCTGAACTCAACGGAATAACTTCAAAGCAAAACAAAATGGTTTTAATCTTGAAAGCTGGCAAACGTTCTAATGTCAAACTAAAAAAATACCATCAATATCTCAGCAGGCCTACACTCAAGGAAGCTCAACTGAGAGAGCTTTACACTCTATTGTCAGTGCAATCAAGAATTCCCATGAGAATAAGATCTACGCTCTGGGGACTGTTCTAGTCATTGAGGATGCCCTTAATAATAATTTACCTTCATTACATGATCTGAGAGTTGCCACTTCAGTGACTCACCTAATTGAGATGATTCGGGTGGAAAGAACCGTCAGAGCTGAGTGGAGAGAGGTCACAATTGATAGAAACGTTATCATAGGGACACCTGAAATAGGAGTTCAGTCTCCTCTTCTATGGTTAACCTCAGTCAATAAACTGATTCTCGAATTGGAGACGGCGGAATAACAGTATTTTGCCGATGATCCGCCTATGATCTGGTCATCATCTATTCGAGTACCCGAGTACATCCCGCCTACTTTATATAGTATCGTACTATACCGCCAACAGAAAAAACCCACTAAAAACCGAGTTTATCTTGTTTTAAAGGAAATTTAAAATATCACAATATTAACCGCCGACACTTAGGAGATGGAATTATCATTGACAGGAAACTGCTTTGGAAATTCAATGTGGAGGATCAAAAAGTCATCTGTTTCACTTTACTGCTATAAAGAGGCTATAGACAAGCACTTGGAGCTGTTCAAAGGTCATTATGTGGCTTAGACAGTTAGACAAATACTTTTCTATGGTATCGTAGTTTGGTGCAGTTTCTTCATAAGAAATATGTTCTACATTCCTGAAGACGTTCTGAAGACAAAAATTCAAAGATGAAAATTCATTAGTGGGGTACTTAGTGCCGTTCTGAAAATCTGAACTCAGAATATCATGACTAAATTAGCTGTCTGTGTATCTCTGGGGAGTATCAGAGAATGTGGCGTTAAGTTATCGCAGCATTCTGTACAAGACAAACTACTGCACCGAATCTACTCAGTTCCCGTAAAACGGACTACTGTAACCCTTACTTGTTACTAGTAACCAACACGGTACAACATATGATTATGGGATTCAATTCTGAGAACAGCTCGTGAAAGTAGCCCTAAAATGAAGAAGTTCTGTATCATTCGTTTTGTCAAGTTACATGCCATAATAATTTAATATTGATTTGAAGTTAGTAAGTATCGTAAAGGGGAATTTGTGACGTTTTAGGCTCTTTTGTTATATTGTTATATGGCGGCGTATGATTATCATAAGTAATATCCACGTAAATCATATGCCACGGAGTATAACAGTTTTATTGTAACTGCTACAAAATAAACCCAGCTCAAATCATTTGATGAATAGAAAGGTGAAACTGTTGCTTATATAGGAAAACGTTATATGAATAGATTAAAGGAATTCTAATTCTTAAATTTTAAATTTGTTTCAGCAAAATCGGACTATGCCAAACAAAACTGCTTAAAACGTGACATATTACTTCTCAGAATTGAGTCCCATATCAATGAAGTGACAAATGTTGTACTGTGTCATATAAGAACTTTTATTACGAAAGGAAATACCTAAAAAAAGTCACTGGAGGGGGATACCATTCACATTTTTCTTGTTTGGCAGCAGTAGCAGAAATTTATCCATCAGTAGCCGCACAAAGAAAAGAATTCCAAGCACTCCCTAGATAGTTTCTCACACTATGCTCAGATAAAAGCTCTATTCTCGGGTCTATCCAGAGAAGTTTTGGTTGCCCCATAACGGCCACCATCTAGTTGATTGCCGAAGACTTCCCTAGCTGGAGCATTTGAGCTCTTAACAACATCGAATTCATTTTACAGCTCATGGTTCACTCTTTTCTCTCGAAGACTCCCGGAATAGATTTATCGGCTTATGTCATTACCCAAGATTCTGCGCTACACAGAAAGACTAATAAGATCAGTGACCGCAAGACTTGGATCTTTGTTAATAAATAGGTGGATTTGTTATTTAATCACTTGCTTAGCGTATAGTAGCGAGCAATGATTGTCTCTTAATTTTCAGTTTGACGTTATTGTGTTTGTTTACGGCGGAGTCAAGGTAGACAAAATCATTTACCACTTCAAAATTATAGTTGTCAACATTCACGCAGCGTCCCAAACGATTATATTCTTTGCTCATTAAAACAAATGTTTTCATCGTTTATCACCACACCCATTGCTTCTCAATGCTCGAAAAGGTCGCAGTACCATCTCGCAATCCTCGGCTAATGACATCGGAATCATTGACATATACAATGAGTATGTGAAATATGGTTCCACAGCAGATGGCGCTTACTGCAGCCGTCCGCATGATCATCTCCATTATAATTTTAAAGAAATCGCATGACAGACAGTCGCCTTTCTAAAGCTTCTCTTGTTCGAAAATGGATTTGTCAGATTTATGCCTATTTTCACTGAAGACTTGGCCTCGGTTAGTATCATCCCTCAAAATCGTATCAGATTCTCAGGGATACCAAACTCAGTCAAAGCATCTAAAAGTTTTTGTCACATCGAACTGTCGACTGCAGCTGTGTAATTAAGAAACACATGGTCTGTGCTGTTCTGCATTTCTTGGGTCTTCTCCAGCTTTTGTCATAGTGTGATCTGGTTGCTCGTAGATTTACCATATCTTCTCTACACTAATAAGGGTCAATTATGTTCGCTAAGATGGACCTTATTCTGCCACATAACACATATTGTTATGAAGTCTCTTGGCGGCTATGACTACACATACATTCAGCATAGCAGCTGTAAATGATATCATAGTTCTTTCGTCATGTGCATCTCTATCGCATCCGTCGCATTTCCTTCATTTTAACATATGAGAACACTGCAGTAACATCTTGTACTAATTTATAAATTAAACTAAATATGGTCTCCATATATTTTTCGTTTTCGCATCTTTTCTTATTCATTTTTAAGAATCACCTCTAACAACTAAAACATATGCCGCGAATGCTTAGAAGTGCATTGCAAATGTTCGGCCACTGTAACCACGTGAGCATTAATGCACAACTAACGTTGGTGGTTTGGCATGAACAACTATTTTGTTTTGTTTTTTTTTTATTATTTTTTTAGCATCACTACATACATCCTATACAACAAGACGCTGTTATCTGGTAGTCATGTACCAACACCACAGTTAGTTACAACCAGATAGCTACAACACCAACCAACACCAACACTTTTTATAATACTACCTTTGCCAACAGCGTATGTACTATGAGCAAATCTCAATACACCCAGCATCACCTCAATCCACTAGTTTTACTTCATCATTCACGGCTTCTGAGTTTTGTGTTTTGTTGAGCTGCTGTTTTAACAAATTTATGAATGAATTGTGTTGCGTTTACAAATTCGTTACATGTCTGTCTGTCTCACTGTAGTGGTGATGGTGTTGCCAATGCACTCGCATCTATATGCAAGATTTCTTTTCTATCTATGTCTGTTGTTGTTTTCTGGTATAAAAATTAACAACATTTTATGTTTCAAGTTGTTGGCTGCTGTTGATTTCCATATTAAATTCATTCATGTTATGTGTTTTTTTTTGTTGCTCGAAATGTTGTATGGTGTGGTATAGTAACAGCTCAGTGGTAACAGTGGGAAGGGAAGGAATACCATAAGAATAAAGGGTTTTTTCTTTCTTTTGAAGAAAAATTTGGAAGGATGACGATGGAACAGAATAAATTGGAAATAAAAAAAAGTTTTTGATTTTTTTTTACGAAAAAAAAATGAGCATATAAACGACCTAAACGTATATTATAAAAATTAACTTAATTTCCCTTTACACCCCATGAATTTGGTTGGGATAGCTTCTCGCGTTGTTGTGAACTAACTCGCCTTCTATTTTTAGATTCACAACTAACGGCACCTACTTGTTTATCGACGAATGCGAACGTCACAGTTTGAAAAGCTTTTACTAGACATGCCGATTGACTCGACACTTATACTGCGAAGTTGCTGTCGACAACATCGAGGAGGGCCGGCAATGAAAGAATTTTTTTTATTTTTTTTTTAGATGACTGGAGCCAGGTTTTGAACCTGGGATCTCCCGCATGGTAGTCGCGTGTTCTAACCATCATGTCACGGCGGGTCCCTACTACTTAACCCTGATTAAAAAAATTCAACCAGATTAATCACATGGTAATCGATGAAAGGTATGCCTCAAGCGTTGTGGACGAGCGTGTGCAGCGAGGTGCACATATATATATATATATTGACACAGATCATTACCTATTTGCACCCACGATACGCATTAAGTTTTTGATTAAGTAGTGCTAATAACGCTCGTAACCAAATGCAAAAGAAGCTAGACACCACAAAGCTGCATGTCGTCGAGATAGCCAATGTCTACTTCAATCAGCTCTCTCACTTGCTCTCGACACACAGTTGCAGCATATTACTAATGTTATGACCATTGCTACAGTGACCGTACAGTTATGAAAAACCACGCTTAGACAAGCCCGATTATAGCAATCTGAGTATTCTATGTCCTGTCCTTTAAAGGCAATCCAAGTGTACGTACAAGGGCCTGTTTAATGTGTTATGTAAAAGACTAAAGTCTATCCTAGTCAACCTGTTTAGACATAATCAGTGTGGCTTTGGACCTGGTAAATCTTTGACCAACCAGATATTCATTCTACGATAAATAATGGAAAATAACCTAGAAATGTAGATTGGCATTTAACACCTGTGTATCGATTACAAAGCTGCATTAGATAGTTGAATACGACAGAAACCATTATGATGTTTTGGCTGAGTTTGATATACCCGCCGGATGACACTAACAAACACGAATTCTTATTAAAATTTACAAGAGTGGAAATAATACATATCATATTTTATTTAGTGCACTTGTT
The DNA here is from genome assembly GCA_964034835.1 of Muscina levida. Lineage (NCBI taxonomy): Eukaryota > Metazoa > Arthropoda > Insecta > Diptera > Muscidae > Muscina > Muscina levida. The sequence continues at coordinate 49,051,316 of OZ035880.1, read as the reverse complement.
TGGCTTAAAACTACAAGATGTTACTGCAGTATACTTAGATGTTCAAGTGCAGGAAATGCTATGGACAGGACAGCGATGCACACGATAAAAAAACAGTGAAATGGATGTGGATTCATTGTCGACAAGAGACTTAATAACAATATGTGTTATATGGCAAAGTAAATCTAAGGCAACCTGATTGGACTTTATTAGGGTAGCGTTAGACATTGTTAATCCACGACCAACCAGATCACGCTTTGACACAAATTGGAGAAGACACAAGAAATGCAGAACGGCACCCACCATGTGTTTCTCAATTGCAAAGCTGCATTCTGATACGATTTTAAGAAATAACACTGACCGACGGAAAGTCTATAGTGAAAATAGGCACACACCTGACGTATCCATTTTTCAACAAGAGAGGCTTTAGGAAGGCGAATGTCTCTTGAAAATCATAATGCAGATGATCATGCAGAAGACTGCAGTTAACGCTATCTGCAGTGTGTCACCTTTCACATGCTGCTCTCGCATGTCGAATATATGTCGAAGATATCATAAGTCGCGGTCTATGGAATGTTACTGCGGTGTTTTCAATCATTGAGAAACAGTCGGCAGATGTGAGACTGGTGATTAATGAAGACAATATTAAGTTATTTGTTTCCACGAACAAAGATTCTACTCGTTTTGAACGCTGCATGAACTATAACTTTGAAGTAGAAGCTGATATTGTCTACATTGTATCCATCGTAAACTTCAGCCGAGAAATCAACAGATGAGTATGGATCGCAAACCGCTGCTACTAAGGCGAAGGAAGAGACAAAACCCTCTGTCGACGAACTGAGACCCAACTCCATCGGACGCTGATCCTATCTGTCTTGCTCCACAGCGGATCAATCTTTTCTGGGAGTCTTCAAAAGAAATATACTTTGCAAAATATGTGGACGCATAATCGTCGATTTGAGTAAAGGGTATAATAATTTTGTTCTTACATTTGTAGCGCCCTTAAGGAGGCTAAGTAGGTATGACAATATATATATATAAATGATCAGCGTCGATATAATCTGAAATTTATTACGCAAGCCTCTATCTTCTAAGCAGAGATGACCAAGATCGGTATAAAACTACCCACCTTACATAAACACCCACAGCCCTTTTTGGGGTCTCCTCCTGTTTTTACAGACGAAGCTTTTTGCAAGCTTTCATCTTCTCAGCAGAGCTTGGTTTCTAAGATGTGCAAGATCAGACAATCACCGCCTCGACCTCCCATACATCCGCTTTTTGGGGTATCCCTCTATCTGTCCCCGCGATTACAGTCGTAGCTTAAGAAATGTCGTGCTGAAATTTTATATGTAAACTTATATCCTCTAAGAGGAGGTTAAGTTCTAAGATGAGCAAGATCAGACAAAAGCTATACTGACCTTACATACATCCCCTTTGTGCCTGTGATTACATCCTTAGTTTAAAAAATGTTTTGCTGAAATTTTAAATTCATAATTATATCGTATAAGCAGAGGTTAAGTTCTAAAATGAGCATGATCGGACAAAAACTACCTCCACCTCCCATACAAGCACCCCCTTTTTGGGGTGTCAGTCCGTCTATACCAGACATTACAGTGCTATCGAGCTTAAATTTGTTATGCAAGTTTCTATCCCTCAAACGCCAGTTAACTTCTGAGATGGGTAATATTGGATAAAAACTACTCCCATCTCCCATACAAACTACACCTTTTTGGGGGCTCAGACATGGATGACAAAATCAAACAACTAAAGCTCAGTATTTGACTTTTTAGTAAATATTATTGACAAAAATTTATGTGAGAGGCAAAAAGTAACGCCCACCCCATATAGAAACTCCCTTTATATTGCGATACAAAGTATAACAAAAGCCAGTAAGAAATTGTACATTTCTATGGGACGTAACAGAAGGGGCGTGGCTAGCCTTCCAAAACTTTATCCTGTAATAGCTTTGCTGAATACAGAATTTGGGTACGATCGCGGTGGATGTATTGATTTTATTACTCCATCTCTGAAGTGGGCGGGAAAGTACATTTGTATGGGAGGTAGCTGAAGGAGCGTGGCTAAACTTTCAATTTTTTCCAAATCTTTATCCTGCTCTCGCTGATACGATCGCGGACACGATCGCGTTGATTGTATTACTAATATTAATCGATTTCTAATGTGGGCGGTGCCAGATGGGTATTTAAGGTTCCAGTAGGGGCAGCGCCGGCGCTACCGATTTTTGCACCTGGCACAGTTTTCAAAAATGCCGCCCTTTAAAAAAACATTAATTTGCCGTAAATAATCCGTTTCCGCATCACCCAAGAGGTAGGATATGCAATGCATTTTTTTAATGAGGTATCCCACGTAGGTATAGTCCTCAAAAATATAAAAAATAAAAAAAATAATAATATAGTACTAATCCAGCGTACGAATTTCAATAACAAAAACTTAATAAAATATTTGAATAGATAAAAAGCACTAAAATTCAAGCGTGCAATTTTAAATTTTAAAAAATATATTCAATAATTAATTAAATTTAATTTTCCGAGCTTTGATTTTAGCAAAGTCGTCTATCAAGTCACTATAATCCAAGTTGCTCAGAAAAAATCAAAAAAATCAAAAAAAGAGTTTGCCAGCTCTAATAATAAAAAATTTTTAATATTTTATCAAAAAAGTCCAAACACACTGTAAATTGTCGTTTTGAAAACATGGAGATGTCTCAATATAAAAAATTGTGCTGTTTACTACCAAATTATGCCAAAAAATTACACGAAAATTTAAAAAAATTTAGTTAATGTTGGAAAAATTGTGCTAAACGGCACTTTGCACAATGTTTCAAAAAATCAGGGCCAAAACCAAAAAAATTGTGCCAAAACGGCACAATTTATGCCAACATGGTAACACTGCCGACAGCCTATACTCTTGGACCAAGAGTCTTGGTACTCTTATGTTTTTATACCATCACCCTTAGGGATGAGGGTATATATCATTTGATACGACCCAAAAGTGTAACACATAGAAGGAGTCACTTAAGACCCTAGGTTTCTTTGAACCAAATTCGATTCATGACTTTTTAAGTCGTTTGAGCCATGTCCGTCTGTCTGTCTGTCTGGTGGCTGTCCGGCTGGTTCGCACGATAACTTTCGAAAGACGCAACCAAATCTTTCGAAATTTTGCACGAGTTATTATTTTCTCAAAACTACTTACGGTATTGCAAATGGGCTACATGGCCCCGCCCCTTTTGGTACCTCCCATACAAATACAACATTCCGACCACTTTAGAAATCGATTAATAATATCAATACACCCTACGGGATCGTCCCCAAATTCTGTATTTAGTAAAGCTATATTAGGATAAAGTTTTGAAAAAAATTTTGAAAGCCTAGCCACGCCCATTCTGGTACCTCCCATACAAATCTACCATTCCGCCCACTATAGAGGTGGTGAAATAATATCAATAAATTAAACGTGATCGTAACCACATTCTCTTTTAGTTAATCTATGACAGGATAAAGTTTTGGAGAAAAAAATTGGAAGTCTAGCGACGCCCCATCTGGTACCTCCCATACACATCTGGTACCGCCCACTTTAGAAATCGATTAATATTATTAAAAGACCTAACGCGATCGTGCCCAAATTCTGTATTTGGTAAAGTTTAAGCAGGATAAAGTTTTGGAGAAAAAATCTGGAAGTCTAGACACGCCCCTTCTGGTACCTCCCATACAAATGTACCACTTCGCCCACTTTAGAAATAAGGTAATAATATCAACACACTCTACACGATCGTGCCCAAATTCTGTATTTTGTTATGTTATAACAGGACAAAGTTTTGGAGAAAAAATTGGAAGTCTAGCGACGCCCCTTATAGTACCTCCCATACAAATGTACCTTTCCGCCCACTTAAGGGCTGTACTAATAATATCAGTACACTCAACGCAATCGTGCTCAAATTCTGTAATTAGTAAAGCTATAACAGGATAAAGTTATGGAGAATAAATCTGGAAGCCTAACCACACCCCTTCTCGTACCTCCCATACAAATGTACCACTCCGCCCATTTTAGAAATCGAGTAATAATACCAATATAATAGAAAATTATTTGTTTTGCTGAGGGTAAGGGTATATGTAAGTCGGGTTGCCCGACTGAAACTTTAAAACTTGTTTTAATTACAAATCGGTTAATTTCAATAACTCAAGACTTAAACAATATCTTATAGTGGGTGATGGTATTTATCAGTCAGTTTATCTGACTGAAATTTCTATACTGGTTGTAAATGCTCTTGTTATAGCTAGAGCATAGGCGAATATACAAAGAGCAATTTCAATGGATTACACTAACAAACTTTCCGTATGAAAGAGCGCAGTCGACGTTATGGTGACACACGTATACGTCAGCTACTTCGTACAAAGTATGTGTGATGTTGTGTGTTTGGCTATTTCGTTGTTGTTCCTAAGCCCACACACAAGTAAAAGCAGAAAGAACTGCACTGCAAAAAGAACAACAAACACACATAAAGTTGAAATTTTTGTTATGAACAGTACAAATTTGCTGTGCTTGAGGGTTTTTTTTCATATAAGAAACGGAAAGGGTGTTATCGATATTTTTCGTTTCTATATTAACTATGGACAGTGTTCAGTGTTTGTAAATTTATTTTTATTAATTTGATTTTGGCGCCCTCCAATTTAAGCGCCCCGTCAAACTGTTCATACTGTTCCATAGAAGCGCCGGCCCTACTGTAGGGGCGTTACTAGATTTTAAGTTTTTTCTCCAAAATGTTATTCTGTTTGAGTTTATAGAAATTGAGCAAATATAGAATTTGTTCACGATCGCGTTGGTTCTTTTAATAATATTAATCGATTGTTAAAGTGGGCGGTACCTGATGGGTATGGTAGGTATCAGAAGGGGCGTGGCTAGATTTACAGTTTTGGTTTCTAATATTTTATCCTACTACAGTTTTACTAAATACGAAATTTGGGCACGATCGCGGTGTGTGTATTGATTATTAGTTGATTTGTAAAGTGGGCGGAGTAGTACATTTGTATAGGAGGTACCAGAAGGAGTGTGGCTATGAAGCCCATTTCCAATAGCGTAAGTAGTTTTGGGTGAAATATTAATTCGTGCAAAATTTCAAAACATTTGTTTGCGTCTTTCGGAAGTTATCGTGCTTATCAGCCGGACAGCAAGACAGACGGACATGGTTCAAACGACTTAAAAATTCATGAATCGAATTTGGTTCAAAGAAACCTAGGGTCTAAAGTGGCTCCTTCTATGTGTTACACTTTTGACTCATATCAAATCAAACTTGTATTTGTATTTTTAAATTGAATATACAGTCCCCCCATCCTAGACACCATCAATAATATACGTTTTCTTGTACATATAAAATCAACATCGTCGTTTAGGCATCCTTCCCTCTCTCTCTCTGTTTAAGAATTAGCCACTGTAAATCGACATAGACGTAGCGCGCGCTACTTACGCCTTTGCCACAATTTCAATGTTTTATGCAAATTTCTGTAACAATAACTGACGTTTGCATAGAAATCACCAGACACCCAGCAAACCCAACTATTCTGGCCACTCATGTAAACGTTTAGGATTTCTGTACTCGACTTTATGGAAATTGAAGTCACAGTAGCTTTTGATTATACCAAAAGCAAATGTTAATGCAAAGGAAATTGTGATCATTTTAGTGGAAAAACTAAAACACCAAACTGGATTTGTTACCAAAAGAAAAACAAACAAAAATCACGAAGCAACAAGACGCAACTAACAGGAATCATATTCAAAACAACGAAAAAAAAAATACAGCTTATGAAAATCATTCATGGAAATTTGGTTGGCACGAGAATGAAATACAGCCAACGGAAGTTGTTCAAATGATTTTGATCAAATACGCGCCGCGACTATGGTTAGTTGGTTGGTTGGTAGGCAAATGTTATGAAGCAGCAGCCCTTTGTTTTGCGCAGTGATTTTATGGCGACGACGCTAAAAGAAATTCTATAGAAAAGTTTATTTATTGGATATTTGCTAATGTAATGCAATTAGTGGGGAATAGTCTTATGTCTACAGTGGTTTTAGAAGTGTTATGTGTTATTAAGGCACATCGGTTGGATGGTTACAAAGTCTATAGCGGTCATAGGTAGAAACAATTGTTCTGTTTTATATATGTATAGATTTTGTTTTGCTCTTGTTTTGCATTGTTGATCTATATGTGTAAATAATGAATGTGTTTTCATCGTTCGGTTCCAGATCTATTTCTATTGCTAATAGAGTTTGTGTGAAATGGTTTTGTTTTGAAATACAATTTCTTACTTTTTTTTTAATCATTACTTTAACAAGGAGATTAAAGACACATATATATTAAATTTAAATTAATGACTTTTTGGCACGTTTTTATTTTAATAACTTAATTCCTTCTCATTACACTGTACTGCCTTACCTTCGCAACGTCGACATTTCAACTTGGCTACAAGTTCGACTCAGTCTAAGAAGAGTCTCTTCGTCTCTGCACCGATCACTACACTTAGTGACTTTTGCTGTGTCATAACCTAAAAGTTAAGCTACTTTTGGCTAGTGGTAGTCAGCTGTCTAGCTGTGTGCACTATGAATGCTTGTTGCTGCCAGCGAGTGAGACAACCCACGCATGATTTTAATTTTGGTTTGTCGTTGTGTTTTTTTTACGATATGACGGTGTAATTCACTAACTGGATTTAACTAACAACATCTACATGCCAACAACACCAACATCTACAACTGCCAACAACAGTTGCCATGGCAACAACTGCAGTTGTAGATGGCTGTGCTGTGTGTGTGTGTGTGTGTCTTTTTGCTGTTTTGGCAACATAACGAAAAACAGATACAAAATTTATGAATGAATTTTTTACGCCGCCAAAACTAACTTAAGTCACATACAACCAAACAACTAACATTGTATTTCTTTAACAAACATGCATATTTCTTTTATGAATGAGTAATATAACAACGAGTTGTCTTGACTTTGACTACTACAAGTTTTGATTTTTTTTGTTTTTGTTTTTTGACTGTTCATTCATTTATGCATGCAGACATTGATTCATTCATTCATTCACCCAGCCATATATATTTGCTTCATTCGCGTCGTAGAGCAAAGAGTTACAACCACAAAAGCTATAGAAAATGTCGCAACTTCCTCGGAAGTCTCTTTTTAGCCTTTTCTAACGATAGCTTACGGGAGATAAAACTGCACGATTTAATCTTTGTTGAAATATCAATATAAAACTTTAAAATTAACATACACAGTCGTTAAGGTAAAAATATCAACACATATGAAATTGCTAGGAGATTTGTATATAATTTTACAGAGTGTGATAATGAATAAGGGTTTTTTAGTTAAAACTCTAAAACGTTTAAAAGCTTATACAGCATTGTTTCTTTATATGATTTGCTTCATTATTTTATATATTTAATAAGATTACAATTACCTTAATTACACTAGAATTGAAGAATTATAGTACTGACCGTGGCATGTGATAGTTAGTACATGTTCCTATAATACAACAGATTATGGTTTGATTCAAATCTCAGTTATCTTGAAACCTAAAACAAACTTAAACTTAACTTAACATATATGGGGTAAAAAGGTATACCACGGCTTTTACCCTTCACCACGAGCACGCACTTAATGAAGGGTACATAAATTTTGTTTCACAAGATATATGATTTGTGGATGTGCAACTGGAAGTTTAGAACACTTTTTAGACCAGGTGCTGCATAGGGAATCCGGTGGAAGGGACAAGAGAGTTTGCGTCAAGACAAAGTTTTTCCCGTGTGCCCATGCTCCGACAGAAGGGAAAAACGATGAGGACAAAGACGAGTTGTACAAGAGCCTACAGGATTTATATGACGTCATGACATCAAAATTTTACTAGGCGATTTTAATGCTAAAATTTGAGCCTACTATCGGAGGATTTAGTCTGCACACCGCAAAGGCGAATAATGGCATCAGACTGATTGATTTCTTTGCGACAAGAAATATGGTAGTCAACGACACTAGATTTGACCACAGAAATATTCAGGCAACATGGTTATCTCCAGATCAACTGATGAGGAATCTGATAGATCACGTGTTAGTCGATGGAAGGCACGCTTCGAGTATTCTAAACTTACGAGTGATCAGGGGTGCGAATATTGACTACTATCACTACCTTATCCCAGTTAAGGTACGCACGTGGCTAAGTATGGCGAAAAACGTACGTAACCAGGCACAACGAAAGCTGAACATCGGTAAACTGCAGACCACAGTGGTAGCGGACGCCAACCATCTAACAAAGCACGATGCCTGGCATGATGATAAATATCGCAATGTTACGAGACAGAGACGGATGCTACATACTGGGCGAGAATGCAGCCAATAGGTGAGAGACAACTTGTCTCTTTCGGCTTAAAAGGGATGATGGATGCAGAAGCGACAGGATCAATGCATAGAGTTTCTACGAAATTCTACCAGAGAGTTAGGCGAGAATACATGGACAGTACGGTGGGTCTATAAAAAAGTTGTGCCGCTCATCCCTTAGAATTAAAGATAATTTGAAGATGTTTTTTATAAACATCTATAACTTTTTTGTTTGTAAAGACATTTCATGAAATTTTTAAAACTTTTTTTTTATCGTTGAGAAAAAATTGAGAATTCCAAAAGTCACTTCTATAACATGGTGTTGGAGTCAAAAGTGATCAAACTGTAAAATGTTGCTATTGTCATTCGAAGAACTATGATATAATCGTGCTATAAATGGAGACACAGGAAAAATATACAGCTAGTGATGGATCCGGAAAACGCAATTGACTGGATATGGACACCACTCCAGAGGACCCCGCCCCAAACTAAGACGATGGTATTAACTGTCCACTTCCAAGTTGGAGCGAAATACATGTTGCAATATCTCGGCTTTAAAGAAACAAAGCAGCTTCAGACGATGTTCCCTGGCAGAATTGTTTAAGGCAGGTGGGAGGTAGCTAGTTAGGAGCATGCATCAGCTCATGGAGAACATCTGGCTAGAGAAGAACATATTGGGGAGTTGGCGTATCAGTGTGTTATGTCCCATATACATGACAGGAGACCGTAGTGAGTGTAAGAACTACCGTGGAATAATTCTATTACCAATTGCGTATAAGGTCCTTTCGGGTATATTTTGTTTACGTTTAAAGCTAATTGTAGAAAAACTGCGGTTTTAGACCTGGTAAATCAACGATAGAGCAAATATTCATTTTACCACAAATCCTAGGAAAACTCAATACGACTTTGCAGATGTAGCTTGAAAAATATAAAATCCTCGGTTAAGATTGGTAAGGTTCACTCTGAAACATTCAACACGGAAGAAGGTCCCATTCAGGGTGAGAGACTGGCCTGTACACTATATAGTATACTTATAGAGATGTTACCGGATGTTGCTGCAGTCTTATCATAGTTGTAAAAAAAAGTCAGCTAAAATGTTAGCGGTTGTTGAAAATTATTGTTTTAAGGTAGTACATGAGTTAACCTACCTCGTTTCTTCCATCAACAAGAACGATTATGTCAGCCAAGAAATCAAGCGGAGAATAGTGCTGCCTGCCGAACGATAGTTTTCGCCTTTACGTTACACTTGTAATGTTCCAGTAACTTTACAAGTTGAATAAAAAAAAAGCAGAAAATAAATTGTATTTAATCGCAGCCGATCTGCTTTAGGTTTATTAATTCAATGCCAATAAAAAAAATGTTTGTTCATCAGTGTTGCCAACATACCAATTTCGTCACAATGTAAATTAAGACCAACCTAAATCAAGTTGTGGCGTGAAGATTACAAATAATGTTATAAGTCCGCCTAATTCAATTCGCGGCGTAATATTTAAATGTATGTAGATTGGTAAGTAACACCACCTTAAAACTGGATACTAAGAAACGGCTTTACCAGATGTTAATTTTACCCGTTCAGCTTTACGCTGACGGACATTCAAAACCAGGACTATTCGAGGGGAAAGTACTCCGAAAAATATATGATCCTACGTATGTATACGGCGTGTTTCGACATCAGATGAACCATGAGCTGTATCAACGTGATATGAACGTAGCTAAAAGAGTCAGGATTCAATGACTACGATGAATAGGGCATGTTGGCAGGATGGATATAAATTCTCCAGCAAGGAAGTTGTTTGTAGGCGAACATGTAGGAAGACGCAGATCAGGAAGACTCATACCAAGTGGTTGGTGACGTGGTAGGACTAACTAAAGAACTATGGTACTATGGGAAAACTATACGTCGTAGTCAGTTTCTCAACTATCTCTCTGTCATTTTTCACAAGTCAATAAACAAATTGAGGTGGCGGAAAGGAGCATCAGCCTTTACCATGCGTTCGAAGCCGTTTTATTACTTAAATAGTCATTCACTGATAACGAAGGCTTAGTTTAGGCTTGCCCCGAAAATGGGGCATTATTTCATATATAATATGGGGGTATTTTCGGGTCTTATTTCATTCTCGGTATTGGGGCTTTGTTTCATAACGAAATATGGAATACCCAATTTTTGGTGCTTTTTTCATATTTGTTTTGGGGCCTTATTTTATAGAGCCGAAATTTTGTATGCAACTTTCTACTCCCTAAGCGAAGATTAAGTTTCAACAAGAGTCATGTCGGAGAAGAACTACTCCCATCTCCCATGGAGGTGTCCGCCTGTCTGTTTGATATTTGGAAACCATGCTTCTATCCTCTCAGCGGAAGTTATGTTCTAAGATGAGCAAGATCGGACCAAAACCATTTCCCCTCTTATACAAACTCCCCTTTTTTGGCGGGTCTGTCTATCTTTCCTAGCGATTACAGCCTTACTTTAAAATTAATTGAGCTAAAACTACTCCCAACTCCCATACAAACTCCCCCTTGTTTGGGGTTGGCCGTTTATCTGTCCCCGCAGGTACTGATATGCAAAATATCGGTGCCTGCGGTAATATACAAATTTTACATCTGTTCTCTGCGAAAAGTAAACATTCCTGTGATGTATGGCTCATCAAATCACATATTATTATTAGTATCATATCAATCACATATTATTATCACAAATTATATATTAGTAGTGGGAGTTCATTTCGAAACTCCCACCGGTGAGTGTGGTCGGTAGGGGGAGAGGATCAGTAGCACCGGGACTTAGTCTCACGCCTGATCACAAGGGGTCTATTGTGGGAGCATTAAGTGGTATGTGGTTAAAATCGAAATTGCTTGTAAAATCGTCGGGCCCGAATGTGAAGTTACATTGCAACCGGGTACAGACCCATAGAGTACAGGAGGTAGTAAGACAGACCTTACCTTGGCCGATGAGGCGTATGTTACATACTGTCATACCTAATGTAGTATCTAATGGCCGGAAGAAGAACCGACAATTGCTCCCAATATTGTCGAATATTATTCTTTGATATGTTAAGTTTACTTGGGTTACCCAAAGGGACGCTGTTTATACTGTTTTTACCACACGATGGGTAAGTCCTTCATGGTGAGGCTTAGGTAAAAACATGTCACTCCTATAACAGTTGTAGTTTAAAAGATATCGAGTTGAAATCTGGTATACACGTTTTTATTTTCTAAGCGGAGGTTAACATCTCAATTAAGAAAGATCGTACGAAAATGTTCTCCCTTCTCTTATAAAAATTTTACTTTAATCTTTGGGAATTTTACAAATAATAAAGGGTATACGAACTTCGGCATAATAATATTATAAAATTATATACTTAGTTGTAAATCTAAAAATAGAAAGCGTGTTAATTCACAACAACGCGAGAAGCTATCCCATACCTCATCCATGGGGTGCAAAGGGAAATTAAGTTAAGTTAAGTTAAGATTATATACTTATGTGTTTTAATTTAATTTTTAATATAAAATATTCTCTTTTTATATTACAGGTATGTAAACCACCTTTTGTTGTCCTTCCTACTACATGTAAGTCAACAAGTTGTAAGATAAATATTAATTAAAAGATTAAATATTAAATCAGAAACGAAAGTTCAGTTTTTTGTATTTAAATTGTATATTGTTATTGAATCTATCATGTTAATTTGTTCTTATGCAAGTTCGAAACAATTGACTTTTTTCCAGGAACAAAGCTAGTAACCAACATTGATTGTGGACCTCAAAATAATAGTATATTTTAATGTACTCACACTTTCTTTCTACTGAACTGAAAACTAAAACCTGATGTAGTGTCATTTCTTGGCAGAGAGAAAAAAAAACCAAAAAACTGACATATAAAACAAACGTCCTATTATGTTTCAATATATATATATATGCCACCAAATATGAAGAAAACCTTGGACGTACAACTTTTACAATCTATTTCCACCGTGACAGTCTTTAACTATTTAATAATAACTCTTTTATTTTAAGTGACTTTTTTTTCCAGACAACAGTTTTCCCAGAAATATCTAAATAATTTTATTTTTAACTTTAAACATCCTGTTCGAAGTAACTACAATGTAGATTTTTCAGACGAAATCATTATAGATTCAATTATATATTAAAAGTTTATGCATTATTTTTGTCTACACTCTGAGGAATTTTCTTGTGAAATTGTCTTCCTCATTACAAATGTCAAGAAACGAGGGAAACAAGGATAATTTTGTGGATTTATTTAATAAGATAATGGTGGTGCAGTACCGTTATTTCTTTTAAAGCGATAAAGAAACATAAATGGAAGATTATTCAATTATTGCAGTATATATAAAATTAAATTATATGGGGGTTTCCCCTATAAAAAAAGACAACAGAGAATTTAAAACTCTTAACAATGCAATTTATCACAATGAACTTTGGAGTTACCACCGGTTTTCTTGTTTTATATTATACTAGCTGACCCGGCAAACGTTGTTCTGCCATACAACTTCTGACTCGGCGAAGTTCGTCTCGCTCCAAGTTAACGCCTTCATATAAACTCCAGAGTAATATTAAAACACATATATGAAGTTCAAATTTTAATGTGACTTTTTTGAATTTATTCGAAATCAGTAAAGAGCTGTCTGATAAACAATATTTTTCGATTTGTTTTCCGGCGCTAAAACAAACAATGAAGACAGTTTGCCAACACGCGAAAAACTGAGAAATTATTTGATTGTCATCGCAAAAGCCAATCGAATGGGGATTTGACTTCGATAGAATTGGAAGGATAAATCGGTTGGAATAATAGAAATTCGAGGCATAAGGACTTCCTTTCCTTTGAAAAAATTTGACGGGAACGTCATCAATCCAGTTGAAACATCAATAGGAATTTGGCCATTACAAAGCGCCAGTAGATATTTTGAAAATGCAGTACCCAATGTATCGTTTTGCAACGTGACTCTCATGTTCGTAGTTAATTTCAACTCCTTGTCATTCCGCCACAAAGACATTAATTTCAGCAGCAATAGATTTTGGGATGGCGGGATGGGTTTTGTCGAAAATCTTCCGACAGAAATATTATAGCTCCACCAAATCTTTTCGAATCACCTCATAAATCCTCCATCTTTCGGTCAACTGCCTCCAAAGCTCGTTGATGCGCTATCGCCCATTCATCCCAAATGATGATTTTGCATTCTCGCAGCAATTTTGCTGTCGCCGGACTTCTGGATATTGTACCCAATGGCTTGTCAACTGTGAGAAGATTCATCGGAAACTTCAAAGCGGAGTGTGCAGTTCGACCGCCTTTCAACAAAGTGTCAGCATATGGTGCAACAGCTAATGCTATTTGCGATCGATACGCATATAATTTTTTCGAGCTAACCTTTTTATTTGTTTCTTTTCCGGATGACTTGTAAACAAACCTGTCGTTGCATTGACCATATTCACCATATTCACCCTCTCCACGGCAAAACAACAACGGGTATTGAAGTGCATCATATGATCGATGAGTCTACCGACGCTTGAAAACAATATCGTGTGATTCCACATTCTCACCCTGCAAAAGCTGTGAAGCCGTCGATATTCACATGAACAACTTTAAATGCAGTTATTTCTAAGAAAAATGTTCGATCGCAAAAAGGATACAGTTGGGATCTCACCTCGAAATGAGTAGCAGCATAAGCCGGTTTCCGATTGTAACTTCAATGCATTGTAATGCTGGCATACGACAGACAATGAACCGATATCAACGCAGCGAAGATATTTGTGGGCGATAGTGGAACCGTATTCAAAACCAGCGAAATTCAAGTCTATATTTACGACTGGTCTCCTTCTAGTATCATTTTGTCAAATTTGAGGTGGTAATTGTGCAGCGTGACCTTTTGGGTTTGATTATTACGGACGTTCTGACTAATTATAGCACATCGCGTACGTCGTCCAATGTTTGATTGTCTAATAGGAGAAATTAGTCTAGTAAATAACTCTCCAAAAAACAACCATGTCCTATTCGAAAAATCCAAATTTTTCGAGTTTTCCACCAAGAATTTGTCTATTTTTTTATTCGGAAAGTCATGTCGGAATAAGTTCCTAAAATTTTTCGCAGTTACATCGTCCAAAACTATCAAACCATACGACAAAAAGCTAATTTTAGTCAAATAAAAAATTAAAAATTTTCGAATTTTTCCGGAATTTTCCAACAAAATTTTTCTATTTTTCCATTTGAAAAGTCATTCGCAATTATTGCACACAAAATTCCATACAAAAAAGCTATTTTCGGTTATTTCATTTTCCCGGCTTTTCCGGAGGATTTTCCCAAAATTTTCTTTCACATAAACCTTCTCCTGGCAATTGCGAACAACTGAAAAAGATTTCAGCAAAATCGGTCTAGCCGTTCTCAATTGATGAATTACAATAAATTTTTGCCACCATTTTTATATATATAGATTTATCTCGTAAAATTTTCCAACCAACATCGAAATCATCAAATCATGCGAAATCTGCAAAATTTCGTCGATAAAAAAAATCAAATTTTTTGCACTTTTCCGGAATTTTCCGAGTTTTTCGCTAATAATTTTCTATTTTGTATTCGAAAAGCCATTTCGTAACAATTGCACTCAAATTTCCTGGCTTTTCCTAAGTATTTTCCCAAAATTTTGTGGCATAAAAAATTCCTGCCAATATTGAAAAAATAGAGCAAACTGGGCCAACTGATAAATTACTATACATTTTTCACACTATTTTTATATTAATATATTTCACAATAATCCGAAATTATTCAGCAACAGAACTAATTCTGCACCTTTACGTCGTCTGAAATCATCAAATCAAGCGATACAATGGAAGATTTCGGCGAAGGCATCCAAATCTTTAAATTTTTTTCTGGAATTTTCCGAGTTTTCCACCAAGAATTTTTCTATTTTTCCATTTGAAAAGTCGTAATTGTTCGAAATTGTTCACAGTTACATCGCACAATGGTTTCAAATCAATTTTTTTTGGCCAAAATTATTTAAGTTAAGAAAATTATCATTTTTGTTCAGAAATAAATTAATATTGTTATATGTTGTCAATTGTATAACTTTTTCTTCCTAATTGATCCAAATCTGCTTTCTGCTTCGCTAGCTTATAATTAACGAAGAAAAACAAATATTAATTCAATTAAAATCTTATTTTTATGCTGTGAAAATAAAATTATGCATTAAGTGTCAGTTATGTTTAGCTTGCTCTCTTAGATTATATTACCATTTTTGAATTCGTCTTCATATTCTTCATATTTTGTCATATTCGTCTTCATATTTTTTAAGCGAAGGTTGTTTAGAAAAATGCATATACATTTAATAATCGCAAGTATTCGCAAGATGTAATTAAAGAATATAGTTGAGCAGATCACATGTTGTTTTTAAAAGTTAATTTTATGCTGGACAAACTTGGACTTTTTTTTTAAACTTTAAATCAATTTGAATAAAGTGAAAAATTATAAAATTAAATATGCTTGTCAACAAGGTGAATTATTTCCTATTTATCTTTCTTTTTTCAAACTTGTTATAGGGAATTATTTAAGTACTTACTATGGGTAAGATTATCCATTACAACTTTTTTTTAAATTTGTTATATTTTTATAAAAACACCGTATGACAAAATACATATGTTGTACTGCACTCAATTGTTTTCAAAACTATGCTAAAAATTTCTAATTTTGTCGCCCCAATGACTAACGGTAAACAACAATTTACAAAAAAAAAATTAATTTCTAGTTGCTTTGATGTGTTTTTAATTTGTGTGTAACGACAAAAATGGTAAAACACAAAGTAAAAAAAAATAATTTTGGCCACGTATTTGCTCAGAGGGACCATTGTGCATCGCCCAAAATTACCAAAATATAAAATTTAATTTTCGATTACCTCAAAGCATGCGATGAAATGCAAAATTTTGCTGAAAAAATTCATATTTTCCGATTTTTTCGCAATTTTCCGAGTTTTCCACCGAGAATTTATCTATTTTTCCATTCGTAAAGTCGTTTCGGAATAATTATTCGAAATTTTTCGCAAGTTACATCGTTCAAAACTATCAAATCGTACGACAAAAAGTAAAATTTCGTCGAATTTTTCCGGAATTTTCCAACAATTTTTTTTTTTTCTATTCGAAAAACCATTCGTAACAATTGCACACAAAATTCCATACAAAAAATCAATTTTCGGTTTTTCCAATTTTCCGGCTTTTCTTTTACATAAACCTTCTCCTGGCAATTACGAACAACTGAAAAAATGTTTCAGCAAAATCGGTCCAGCCGTTCTCAATTGATGAATTACTATACATTTTTGCCACCATTTTTATATATATAGATATAACATACTTAATTATAAAAGTATTATGTTTAGGCGAACTTTTAAAATAAAATTTTAATTCATTAATTTTTATAAAATTGGGAAATTATGGATATTAAACGGACTATATCCCTCTTCAGTTTTCTTAAAAATTTTTCCATATATTTAAATAGTTCGCCAACATTTTTAACAAATTTAAAAAAAGGCATTTGTAAAGCGTAGAGGACTTGTTAAGCATAATGTCCCAATAATGTCCTGAAAAAAATGTCCATAAATTCAGGTCTATATACAGTCGAAACTCTCTATAACGAATTCCAAGAGACTGGATATTTACTTCGCTATAAAGACAAAACAAATTCCCCTATACGATACTAACTAACTTCAAATCGTTACTTAATTATTATGGCATGTAACTTGACAAAACGAATGATTCAAAACAATTTCTTTTTGGGGCTACTTTTACGTGCAGTTCTCAGAATTGTGTCCTAAATCAATGAGATTTGTTATATTTTAAAGAATTCGGCCCTTTTCAATGCACTTCAAAAAATGTCAATAACTGCAATTTACTGTTGGAGCAGCATAATTTATAAAAGATAAGTCAATATTTAAGTTGAAGCCTTGACAATCTGATGCAGTGGACTGATTTGTATGTTGTTCTTACCTCTCCCCATGGAAGGACCCATATACATTTCGTGTCTGCACAATTTCCATAGCATAGGTGGATGTACATAAGTACATGTGTGTGCGTATGTATGTGCATCTATATGTTACTTTAACTTAAACCATTGCAAGTTGTTGCCATTGTTGTAATTGCTATTGGCGTTGTTGCCTATTGTTCAAGCTTAAAAATCTCTAAAGTAACTAACGACAACGGCGGCGGCGGCGGCGGCGACGGCAACGTCTACAGCTACAACCGTCACCCGTGCACTGTAAAGAGTTTAATGAAAAAAAAGTTATGAATGAGACGACCCACGCAAAATGGTGTAACCAACAACAACAACAGCAACAACTGTTACCACAACAAACCAGCAACAACACAAAACAAAAAGCCAACAACTACACATTCAGTGTCAAAGCGGATGCAATCCAAAGACTCAAACGTTGTACCCAGACACACGCCGTCACAGATTGGCTTGTGATGCTTGTGGAACGAGCAACAGGCGCAGACGACACAGACGAAAATAAAATGCCAAAAAAAAGCACCAAATATAACCTGAAGACGGAGGAGCAGCAAGCAACAGCTCTAACACTGGCCTGCTGTAGCAGTAGATGCATCTGGCGTGGTGCTGGTGGCGGGGGTGTATATTACATACACTCTTAGCAAATCCAAGAGTTTTCGGGATTATTTTTTGCGTTTTCCTTTTACACGGCGAGTGAAATGAGCACAAGAGGACAGCCGTATGATGGTGGTAATGAACACACAACACAGACGCTTAGACCGCCGTTCCTACCTTCAACTGTCCGCTTGTCCCGTTTTGTTAGTCGGCTGTCCGTTAATGCTTAATTTTCTTTAGAGGCTTTGTATACAAAAAGAAGATGAAGGAAAAGTGGAGAGGTAACAAAAAATCAAAACCGCATGAATTAAGCTGATATTTTTTAGCAATGAAAAAAAATCGTAATAAAACCAAAAAGGTTGGCCAAAAAATAAACCAAAGCAAAAGAACCGTCAACCAAAACAAAACGAAAGACGGGCGCTCCCATTCATTAATTTTACTCACATGCAACCTCAAGGCTTGTAGAAGACCAAAGAGATTCATGAGCGCATGCGCGCAACTAGCGCGCGTTTGTGTACAACTGCACATACGCACAATCTGTGCAGTGTTTACATCAATTTTTCGTCTGTCCGACTAACTCACTGACTGACTGGCAGGCAGGCAAGCTGAGCGAGTGATCGGTGTGTTTGTGCAGTCTATCACAATAAAAAATTGTGCCAAAAGTTGTCATTAATGAGGTAGGTCTAGGAAGACACATATGGGAGCCTGATTTAAATGCATTAAATTTTCAAGCATGCAAATCCTTGATATCTACTGAATCTACTGTTCATAGACTTTAGGAAAGTCTTAGACATTAACAAACGGACTGCCATGTGGAAAGCATTGGGTAAGAAAGGAGTACCCCAAAAAATAAGTCGAATAAACAGAGCTATGTACAAGGATGCAGTTAATCACAACCGGAGCATATATTTCATACTAACGCTGGAAGAAAACAAAGATGCCCTCTATCGCCTCAATTATTTACTAACGTGCTGGATGAGATCATAAGCGAAGTCTGTCTACAGAGAAGAGGAATTACATGGAGACTCTCACGCCAACTCGAGGATTTAGATTATGCGGATGATATTTTTCTACTATCGAACAAAACCAACAACATGCAAAACAAAACGTAATGATGGATTTGAGGTAAATAACAAGAAACCAAAAGTCATGAGAATGAACAATTTTAGCACGGAAAACATAATACTACAAGGCCAACCAGTCGAATACGTAGATAGCTTCTTCTATCTGGAGAGTATAGTGACAACAGATGGTGTCGCAGAAAAATACACAAGTAGTAGGCTCAACAAAGCGAGAGCAGCATTCGGACGAATGCAATCAGTATGGAGAATCACAAATATCTAGACAAACCAAGCTTAAAATATTCAATGCTTGCATAAAGTCTCTGTTGTATCGAAGTTAAACCTGGCTAGTTTCGAACACAATCACTCATATCACTAATATTCTGGCCCAACACCTTCAGTGATACAGATCTCTAGAACTTAAGCAACGTGGAAAATGGAGGTGGATCGGCCATAAACTAAAACTTAATTTCCCTTTACACCCCATGAGTGAGTTATGGGATTGATTCTAGCGTTGTTGTAAATTAACACGCGTTTTATTTTTAGATTCACAACTAACGGCACCTACTTGTTTATCGACGAATGCGAACTTCACTATTTGAGAAGCTTTTACTAGATATGCCGATTGACTCGACACTTATACTGCGTATTTGCTGACGACACCATCGAGGGGGTCGGCAATGAAAGAACAATTTATTTTTTAATTTTTTTGATGACTGGCATCTCTCGTGCCAAGGGGTGGAACGGCCATACCATCAGAAAAAAGCTAGAAAGTATCACAAGGATGGCCCTAGAGTAGAATCCTCAAGGCTCAAGAAGCCGTGGTCGACCCAATAACACCTGAAGACGAACGAGACTCCAAGAGCTGGGACAGTGCAATCTTATATGGGGAAAAGCTTAAATTACAGCAGCAAATCGAGTAAGATGCAGATGCTTTGTGGAAGCCATTTCTTCCCAAGAGGGGCAATGGAAAAAAACTCCTTGATAGCAATTTTATAAGTATAGCGGTGAATATATAGGTCTAACTTTATGACGTAATGTCATTTAATATTTCGATGGTTATCTTATGCCAGCCCATCAAGTCATGACATGATGTCATATACATAATTCATAAGTCGACTATCGTCACACTTGGGTATGAGAGTTTTGTTGAGCACTCAGTGTCAACAATTCACAATGTACTTATTATAATTCTCATTCATTGCAGGCGTTATATCGTTGACCGGCTTGACTTACAGTAGTCGTCATTTGCCAGCAGAACTTCGGCCGGAACAGATCGTAAGCCATACATTCTTTTACAAATTGTGACTATGTGTTCCATCACATGCTCCAGGAGACAATACATGATCACAATGACTACGGTCATCTGTTCCCCCACGGTGACTTTTGTCTTCTAGTCAACACAGGAACTTTGGTCGCTTGTACTCCAAGGGGACGTGCCCCAAAGAGGTCATAGGTCACATTTTTATACCCTCACCTTACGGGTAGGAGGGAACATATCATTTGATACGACCCAAAAGTGTAACACATAGAAGGAGTCACTTTAAACCTTAAGTTTCTTTGAACCAAATTCGATTCATGACTTTTTAAGTCATTCGAACCATGTCCGTCTGTCTGGCTGTCCGGCTGGTACGCACGATATCTTTCGAAAGACAAAACCAAATGTTTTGAAACTTTGCACAAGTTAATATTTCCCCAAAACTACTTACGGTATTTAATGTGTGCTACATGACCACGCCCGGGACCGGCCGTGGCATAGTGGTTAGAACACGCGACTACCATGTGGGAGATCGCAGGTTCAAACCTGGCTCCAGTCATCTTAAAAAAATTTTTCTTTCATTGTCGGCTCCCCTCGAATGTTGTTGACGAGTCAATCGGCGTGTCTAGTAAGAGCTTCTCAAACAATGACGTTCACATTCGTCGATAAACAAGAAGGTGCCGTTAGTTGTGAATCTAAAAATTGAAAGCGTGTTAATTCACAACAACGCGAGAAGCTATACCATACCTCATTCATGGGGTGCAAAGGGAAATTAAGTTTTTTTTTATGACCACGCCCATTCTGGTACCTCCCATAAAAATTTACCATTTCGTCCACTTTAGAAATCGAGTAATAATATCAAAATACTTAACGTGCCCAAATTTAACTAAATTCGGATAAAGTTTTGGCGAAAAAACTGGTAGTCTAGCCACGCCCCTTCTGGTACATTTCATACAAATATACCATTCCGCCCTTTTTAGAAATCGAGTAATAATATCAATTCACCCAACGCGATCGTGCCTAAATCCTATAATTAATAAAAATGTAGCAGGATAAAGTTTTGGAGAACAAATTCAAAGTCGAACATAGCCACACCCCATGTGGTACCTTCCATACCCATCAGGTACAGCCCATTTTAGAAACCGATTAATATTATTAATAGATCCAATGCGATCGTGACCAAATTCTGTATTTAGTAAAGCTCAAGCAGGATAAAGTTTTGGAGAACAAATTCAAAGTCTATACACGCCTATTCTGGTACGTCACATACAAGTGTACCATTCCGCCCACTTTAGAGATGGAGTGCAAAATTCCGTATTTAGGAAAGCTAAATCGGGATACAGTTTTGGATAAAAAACTGGAAGTATAGCAACACCCCATCTGGTACCCTCTCATAGGAGGTATAAAGATGATATTTGGTATGTTTTGTTATTAGAGTATAAATTACAACCAGGGTGGATGTGGGCTGTGCCACGCCCAATTTAAAAGAAACCGTTATAACAGCCATTGATCGTCCTGAAAATTTCGCAGTGTAGTAAAGATATAACCAGGCAATTTGAACCAAGTCGGCTCAAAAGGCCGAGGTGCCGCCCACACACGTCTATTACATATTTGAGAGAAGAATATACAATTCTATAACAGAACTTTGTAAAAAAACATAGAATTTACTAAGAACTTGAACTTTGACCTCTTTGGGGCACGGGAAACAGTTGTTCGATCTAACTCAAATTTCCGTCATGTATTTTGTACATAAAGTGGCACAATATTTCAGAGGGCATTTATAAACTTCCGCAAAAAAAATCGTCCATACATTTCACACACAAATAATCTGTAGTCACCACTATCCCATTCGCCAAAGATCGTTAGCCAAGTCGCGGTCCATCTCCAATAGGTTTTCTAAGAGCCTAGCAGATGTAAACCTCATTGCCTTGCTGATATCCTTACAACACTTGTTCGGAATCCTAGTAGAGGCTTAATAATAAATGTCTAGTCCATGGACATCAATCAATCAATAGAAGCATAATTAAGAATTAGTCTGATTACATACAGTATATTATTCCTAGATTTAAGCTCCATTTGGAACCTAGGTTCTCACACAAAGTGCCCACATAGTTTTGCCTGGTAGGTTATGTTCTCTATGCGGTATCTCTATCTCAATTTTCGGATTTAACTGTTATGGCTATTGTCTTACCCAGAAAACATGTTTCGACTTGGACTCAAGGGCCTGATTTCGCCTTTCTAGTGATGAGATTGATTACCGTCTTAACCGGGTTAACTTTCAATGCTTTTGGTTGAGTCTAGTTATAGACACTATTTAGAACCTTTTCGGCGCTTCTACATAGTTGCTTAGAATACCTGCCTCTTAAATTTATTACAAAGTCTTCTGTATAGAAAACTGTTTCGATTCTTGTATCGGTAAGTATTCTCAGAAGGCTGTTTATCTTGGTAACCCAATGGCAGGGTGATAAAATGCCTTCTCATGATGTATCCTCTCCCTTAGTGTTGTAACGTACATCACGCAGCTTACACATATATTATTTAACCTGTGATTGATTCAGTCAAGAGTTCTCGATTAACCTAAAACTGGTCTAAGGAGTGGATAAGTATTTCGACCTGATCGATGTTGGAGGTACCCTAGATATCAATCCAAACGGCGAGTGTATACACTTTATTACTAAAGAACCCTTATAAGTAGTAGCCTACCTCGTGTAATGCGGCTTCCGCTTATCTAGTTACCTTCAGTTACCTCCGCCAGTTGGGCAATTTGATGATTGTGGTTTGGCATCAATTTATGTTGTTCCTGAAATAGTGTAGTTCTTTTAAATTCATTTCAAATATGTATTTCTTTTTAACGGTTCAACATAGGCCTGACATTTTTACAAATATTTCGTATATGGAAATGGATGGAGTTTCGACCTGAATGAACTTTGCGGCACCTATCTGCTTGATTTGTCTTACTAAACTTTAAATTTTATTACTCAATTAACTGTTATTTCACCAAACTTTTCATACTTCCTCTTCCTCCCCATTCACTCAGTCTCAATGATATGCCATATAGCCCCAGCTCGAGCACTTATCTATCGCATTGTGGGATACTCCTTGCATTAAAAGCTTTTAGTTGTAATATTTTCTTTTAATAGTTTTAGCAGACACATTTATTTATTTCTAACTATGTCGGCTGAAACTAACTGAGATCATTGAAAATATTAACTAACAGTTGGTAATTCTTTTTTTCTTTCTTATATGTACTTCTTCGTTTTCTGCGCACGCTTGCCTAACAACAATAATAACAACAACTATTTTACTACTAGCCAAAAAGTGCAGTCATAAACAATAACAGCATCATCGTACATAAAACCGAAACAAACCACCTCGTCGTACCAATTACATTTGAAGCATCATCAGTAGTAGACAAAGAAGTAGAAGAAACTGAATGCCTCGCTGGTGGATCAGTTGCGCGCTGAGTTGGCATGATTTCATACCTTGTCATGGTTTTATTGCTCTCCTACTACTATTCTAACTGAATTTTGTTTTGTTGGTGCCTCAATGGCATTAAGGGGTGCGATGCCTGGTATGGTAGTGTGTGCGCCTCGTTTAACAGTATGTCCGTTAAAATTTTATTACATTGACCAATATTTAAATGCAATTTATGTCATCTTTCATTTTAACAGTCAGATCTGTTGAATGTGGTTGCATGTGCCTCTAAAACAGTTGGTAGTACACTACACTTTGGGCAGAGTTGTGGTATTGGAAATAGTAGCGCAGACAGTGGAGTTGATTTTAAGTTATATACCCTACACTCAGTAGGTAGTGTACTGATATCACTGCTCTGCAAAAGGTAAATGAAAGTGTGAGCTCCGGAACTTCTTCTTCTTCTTTACTGGCAGCAACAACAGAAATACATCTATCAGTAGCCGCACGTAGATAGTTCGTCATACCAAGCATACTTAACAGTTCCGTCACCTGGTCCATCCATCTGAGTTTTGGTCGCCCCCTCTTGCGTCGCCCATCGAGTTTATTGCCGAAGACTTTTCGAGCCGGAGCATTTTCGTCCATTCGTACAACGTGTCCAAGCCAGCGCATTCGGTCTATTTGAACGCGCTCATGATTCATTCGGCGACGGTACTCGCCGTTCACGATGATGGGTCCAAATATTTTGCGGAGTATTTTTCTCTCGAAGACTCCCAGAATAGATTGATCCGCTTGTGTCATTACTAGGGCGACCATTTTTCAGCACGAAAAAAACGGTTTTCAGTACTTAAAACAGCATGAAAAGCCCTTGAAATAAGCACGATAAATTTTATATTCAGCATTTTTAATTTTTTTTATTTATTGAAAAACAAACAAAAAACAATTTCACATCTATTGAAGAAGTAATGAAAAACAATAAGTAAATTAACCAAATTATTCAATAAATAATTAACATAAAATAATTTTTAAACCAAAAAAAAATTCTTAAAGTGAGATTATACCTCAATGTCACGATTACAATTAAGCACTAAGTGCATTTTTAAATTTTCCAATGTGAAACTTTTACGCTGGTTTGTAAAAAAATTTCCATATATAGAAAAAACACGTTCCACGTCACACCCATAAACGCACTTGTTGTTTTGGAATTTTTATAAATAATATTGTTGATTTCCACAAAGCCAGAATTTCGCGCAAGAAAGGCAGTCATTTCTTTAAAATAATTTTTATCAGATGTTTTTCTATAGCATGTTGAATTGATTTTACTGTTTCCAAGCTTTCATTCAATGGCAATTCGCTCGACTCAATTTTTGGGATGGCATGCCAGTTGCATGCCGTGGCATAGTGGTTACAAAACGCGACTACCATGCGGGAGATCACAGGTTCAACTACTGGCTCCAGCCATCTTAAAAGAAAAATTTTCTTTCATTGTCGGCTCCCCTCGAATGTTGTCGACAACAACTTCGCAGTATTAGTGTCGAGTCAATCTGCATGTCTAGTAAAAAGCTTCTCAAACAGTGACGTTCGCATTCGTCAATAAACAAGTAGGTGCCGTTAGATGTGAATCTAGACATAGAAAGCGTGTTAATTCGCAACAACGCGAGAAGCTATCCCATACCTCATTTATGGGGTGTAAAGGGAAATTAAGTTTTTTTTTATGCCAGTTGCACTTAAAGTTAATTTTTATAAAGGAAAAGTCGGATTACAAATTTTTATTAGAAAGAACCTCTTTGCTTTATCGCAATGCTTCAGAATCATTTTCGTTAAACTCTTGAATGACTTTCCCTATGTCTTCCAAAAACCACGTTCCTCATCATGTCGTTATTGGTTTAGGTTATAGAGGCACATTAGGTTTAATTAGTTTAACATTTTGTTCTCGATAAGGCGCCTGAAAACTATAGGAATATAACGAATCGAACGATCTAAGCTATCGATAAAAATAGGGCTATTACAGGCTGTGTGTAAAATAAGAGGATAGTTTGCAAATTGAATTTTACCTGTCATATTTTTATGAACCGCAAGGGCTTGTGATATGTAAAAATTTTCAATTGATAGAAACATATCTTATCAAAATGTATCAAAAATTAAATAAGGGCAAAAACAGCATGAAAAAGCACAAACCATTTAAATAAGCAAGATCGCTTGAAATCGTTAAATTAAGCAGCATCAGCAATATTCAGCATGTGCTGAAAATTGGTCGCCCTAGTCATTACCCAGAATTCTGCGCTGTAGAGCAAGACAGGTAGGATCAGAGTCTGGTAGTGCTGGATCTTTGTTCTTCGAGAGAGCGCTTTATCGTTAAATCGCTTGCTTAGCGCATAGTAGCAGCGGTTTGCGATCAATACTCGTCTTTTGACGACCACTTCAAAGTTATAGTTGTCAACGTTCAATGCTGGAAAAAGCCGCAGTAACATCTCGCAATCCACGTCCAATAATTTCTATATCATCAGCATACGAGAGCAACATGTGGCTTTTGTTAAATATGGTGCCATTCCTGTTTACTGCTGCTTTCCGCATGATCATCACCATTATGACGTTAAAGAGTTCGCAGTACAGACTATCGCCTTGTCTAAAGCCTCGCTTGGTAGAAAATGGCTCTGACAGATTTTTGCCAATTTTCACTGAAGACTTCGTGTCAGTCAGTGTCATCCCGCAGAGTCGAATTAGCTTTGCGGGGATACCAATTCGTCATATCGGACTGTCAAATTCAGCTTTGTAATCGATGAACTGATGGTAGGTATCGATCTGCATTTCTTGGGTCTTCTCCAGGATTTGTCGTAGCGTGAATATCTGGTCGGTGGTGGATTTACCAGGTCTAAAGCCACACTGATATGGGCTTTAGTCTTTCACATAACACACTAGACAGGACCTTGTATGCGATGGGTAAAAGGCTAATCCCGCGATAGTTGGTACACACACTGGGATCGCCTTTCTTAAGCACAGGACATAGGACACTCAGATTCTAATCATCGGGCATGCACTTCTGAGCCAAATCGTGTTTATGAGCTGGTGCATGCATGTTACCATGTCATCGCCGCCGGCTTTAAAAAGCTTTGCCGGCAGTCCATCGGCTCCCGCAGCTTTATCGTTTTGGCTCGGTGGTGGACAGTCTACTCCATCGTCGATGATTGGTGCGATTTCGTCACTTATGCTGCCTTCGGGAACGAGAAGATACTGAAAGTATTCCCTCCATATTTGCAGCACACTCTGAGTGTCCGTGACCAGATTTCCGTCTCTGTCCTTACAGGTGGGGATCCCTGTTCCAAAACCTTTACTTTTTTACCTTTTGGTAGAACTTTCGGGCCTCACCTCATTCGCTGTAGTTTTCGATATCCTGGCTCTCTTAACAGGCGTTTCTTCTCCCTCCTTTTATCTTTATAACGCTCCGTCACCGCACGCGTCGCCATTGGCTGCAGTTTTGCTTATGCAGCATCCATTTCCTCAGACATTTCGCGACATTCATTATCGTACCAGGGCTTTTCTGAGAGTGGTTTTTTATAACCCAGTACGGTTGTTGCGGCAGTGGTCATAGAATTCGCAATATGCTGCCACTGCAGGTCGGGAACATTAGAACTAGGGGGATTTGTATGGAGTAATTGAGAGAGTTGGTTGGAGTAGGCATTGGCTATCTCAGTGGTATGCAGCTTTGTGATGTCTAGCTTTCTTTGCGTTTGATTACGAGTGTTTTTAGCACTACTTAATCGTGTGCGTACCTTGGCTGCAACGGCACTATTGCTGCTGATTCTTATGTTAAATTACCTCCTGATACCGAATATCCCATCTTGCCCCATAACGTATCGTTTTGTCAAGACGCCCTCCTTTCTTTGATTTACTAGAATGATAACATAAAGTGAAATAAGTAACAGAAACTGAAAAGGCAAAGCATCCAGAAAAAACGACAATGTGTTTTGGAGGAGGGGACGTCCCGAGAAATTTGCTGATTCTTTTATAAAATAACCTCCCAAAGCCGAATACCACATCTACCTTTCCGCAACACGAAACCACCCGCGCCACCTTTTATTTATGTGTTTAATGTGTAAAGAAGCACAATTGCAAAAATAACAGTTCAGGAGATAGTGTTGCAGCTAAAAAATTGTATCAAAAGCAAATGTCATAGTACAGAGCTATTCTCCTGTTAAAATAATACGTGTGTGCTGCATTAACGAGGAAAAAGCCTTACAACCTATTAGTTCCAGAAGGAATTACGTCAGTCGTTGATGATGGCATACCTTGCCCATATCTCGCTAAGGTAAAGCTAGACGATATTGGTGATGTCACAACGAAAAATTTTAGGAGTAAAAAGTCTGTGGATATATATTACATGCGGGAGTTATTTCTACACTGAAAATCAATCTTAATTTACTGCGTTTGAATGACAGACCTTACTTATAATGGTTACTAGTAATGTATAGTAACCTAGGTTCTTCGTAGTAGCAATTTTTTTTGCCACTATCATATTCAACAGTATTTCAGCAACATGTGGTTCACACCGCGGCATATCAAATCGTAACCATCTAAAGTCAACTTTTTGGAGTCTTTAACTTTTATACAAGAGTTTAAACTAGTTCATCGGGATTTGTAGTACATTATTTATGCAACCACGGGTTGATGTTTGGATTCCTATTCCGCTTCCTATCGCCTCGATGTAGTCGAGGGCAACTTTGCAGTAGTGTCGGGTAAGTCGACATGTCTAGTAGTAGCCTCTAAATCATATGATGGTCGGACTCGTCGATAAACTGTAGATCTCGTTGTGAGAGTCTCAAAATAATAATAAGAGAATCTCTCCCATATCTCATTTATGGGATGTGAAGAGAAACTAACTATGGTTCTTTTTTATTATTCAGGCAACAACAATTCAATTTCCTTGGACCAAACGTAGAGATGTAACAATTCGAAGTATATTTACACAATCTACCAACAGCAATGCACGATTAATTATTCCTCTGCCAAATGGTTTCCTAAGTGAGTTTAATTAAATACCCAAAATTATTTAAGCTTTCAATCGAGTCTGCCATCGAGTCTGCACCTCGAGGTGCCACACCCAAACAGCTCTCTATCTTTATCCAAACCAAACAAGGAAAGCATAGGCTATTACAGTTCTAATGATTTGTTCATAAATCAAAAGCCTGAGGTCATTGCTTAACCCTCCTTTGCACGAGAGCGCATGGAGGTACATGGCGAAAGTAATTCTTACTTTTTCTATGACTATTGCGGGCGTCTTTTTGAAGGCAACATCCGGGATACCATCAATCCTATTTGGCCTCCGATTAGGTCTTCTACGCAAAGCTCCACGAATCTCATTAGGTTTTGTAAACTCATGCTGGTTTCACCTACGGCCATCGAGGCATATTGCCTCTTCATTAAAATTGTTCAAAGGCGTAAATCCATTCAAAGTAGTGACTAGATCGCCTAATTCCAATTCCGTTTCACTGGCATATAACACGTCTCTCTTAGATATCATATTTACGTCCATCATCAGTAACTAAATTGCTATTGGCATCTTCTAGATTCTAGATAGTCCACCGTCTGCTTATGTCTGCTGCAGTTATAACTCTACTAAAAGTTATATCGTCCATCTTAATTTTCCCAAAGTTGTCAACCTTTGTCCTTGGTCAAACTGATAAATGGCACCCTGGATAATGTTACACAGGTTCCGAATGTCAGCTTTCAGAATTAGCATTCCTCCAGTCCTGCCAGGATATGTCGGCAGTCTCTGATTTTCCCACTTTGAGCGGCGAGAGACATCGAAGTTCTCTTGGCCCATAAGGAACCTTGGATATATCAGCGTCCATATCTATGCCAGGTTCTCAGTTTCGACACAGGTGTCAACTTCAGAACATTAATATTCGTTAGAAGTTAGTGTGCTTTTAACTCCTAAACTAAAACTCTGAGGAACCTCCTGATGTCCATTTTACGATAATCATAAAACATGCGCGGCGTCCTTATTGCAAGTTCTCCGACATTTAACACCAAATCCGCCACCTTACGGTCAGATGCAGGCTGTCCCCATCGTCACGATATGTCTGTCCAGAAGACACCATAAAAAAGTCAATATATACTCCGTGCTGGCACTTATTCCGGATGGAACACGTAGAAACTCGTTTAGTGTCGCACCTTTACCGTTTAAGTAGCTCCCTCAAAGCTTATATGTTTAGCATTAAGCTCCTCACTACGACCACATCCGCACTTCCAGCATAACCCGAAGGCGCTCATGTTGGCCAATGTGTGATCATTATCAGCTTATCGGCAATGAAATGCTCTGGCCAATGTGCATATTACTATTCTAAGTTTGCAAAGTTTAGGCCTAGTGGGGACTTATTCAGCACACTTTAACTCTCGATGACCAAATTGCCATCATTTCTCTACACAAGAGGATACCTGGCTTACAATTGGCAGCAGCGTTGTCAAAAATGCATAATCCTTTTATACAGAGCCTATGTGATATTTTTTCTAGTACAATGACTTGTCTGAGAGCTACTTATATTAGGAACATCAGAATAAGTAACGTTTGTTTGCAATTATTGAAAGAGTTAGTTGGGATAGACATTGGCTATCACGGTAGAATGCTGCCTTGCAATGTCTAACATTCTGTGCGTTTGGTCACGACGTTTTTGTTATGTTGCCTTTTCTATATGTTTTCTTAATAATTTGGTTAGCCACCACGAGCGGTCATAGCCCCTTGAGGCTTCTAACGCCACCAAGAGGGCAGTTGTGTTGAACTTCAGTAACTTTTGTTACCTATTTCACATTCGCTAACGGACGTTGAGAGCTGCTTGGTGACATCCACAGAGAGTTTTCCGCAGGTTGTTAAAATTTGTGTTTCCGTAGCGCACTTCCTTATCGACCATGCTATCATTAAGTTACTTAAAGTATAGCCGCTGCATCGAGATATCCGTTGTTCTGTGGTGTCTCCAAAAGGCAAACGTCAAGGAAATACATATGTTCCTAAAGATCATAACTGTCATATATAGTTTACGATTTTGTTTTTCAATTTTGTTCAAGTTACTGTTCTCACTGCGCTAGTAGTGGTGGCCATGGTGTAGTCATGTTACACATAGTCTGCATTTCTGGGTCTCCAACTTGCAAATACATATGATATTGGACAACTCAACAGGAGTTGTTGGACGGCCGTCGGTCGGTCTTTCGGTCGATTGACATTAGCAAGTTACTTGGCTGAGCATAAAACAGTTTATGTTCGACTATTAAACATTTTGTAGTTATATTTGAATATTAACAAATATTTATGATATTTTAAACCTCACAAAGAAGTACAACAACGCCCGGGTAACCTCCCTTACCTTGTAACAATTTTGTAAGATCTACCACAGGATGTTGGATAAAAGGTGTTCAATGTAGAAGACTATGAATTCAGTTCGATTGCAGGTACATTTATCGGTTCTTTACTTTGCTGGTCCATTTGCCAACTACTCCCTCTATCGGCTACTATGCACTCCTGCTACTCACAGTGGGTGTTTTTCTGCTTTGTTGGGGAAAGTCGTTGGGCATTCCTGTTGTCCTTCCACAAAGTATCTTATAATAAGAAAGATCTATAAAATAATTGTTGTTATGATCTCGTATTCATCATGTGTTTTAATGTTTCCCATACACAGCATAAATAGCGACGACACAGAGTGAGACCGAAATATATGGCAACATTTCAACAAACGTTATTAAGGTCATTGTGGTCATGAGGAAAACATGGCTAACTGTTTTCAAATATCGTTTATCTGCCACAGAAATTTATGGTTATTGTCAATAGGTATGTAGTCATGAACAGGGAGGGACTTTCTCAGTAAACAAATACGTTAAGAAATACAGAAAGCATCAGAATATTTGTTAAAATTCTAACACTTAGTTTTGCTCAAAATACGCACACAAACTTTTAGTCTATAGCAAATTAATTCTGTTTTCAGAATCAATATATAAACTTAAAAATATCATAGCGTAAAAAAAACCTAAATGAATTAAATTTTTGAAAATATTTCAAACTCATTTGCAAACAACATGTGAACACTAAATCATGTCAAACGAATGGATCAACATATCACAGTGCGACATACGGACGGACGAAAGAAAAAAAAAGCCGCCCTGAAAAAGCTGTCATCTATCTCGCTATGCTGATATTGGGAGCAATACAAATTGATTCATGTTTTTTTTTTTGGGTGGCACGTAGTCACCCTCCCAACTAGCTGCTCTCCTGACAAAACCCTAATGATAAAAAATCATCATCATTATTATCTTTGTATACATCATCATCATCATGATCATGCATATAAACTCTGTAAATGCAGTGATTGATCATTATACTAAAATATAGACCAAATCATTTGCCCCAGCCAAAAGCCCAGCGTTCATGCTTTATAGAAACCTAGAAAACTTGGCACAAATTTATTCTTAAGTCTAAACGCACACAAAAATCAATAAATTGAAAAATGTTTCCAACTGAACGCTTTATAGCGTTTTCAATTTCATTAGTTGGGGCAAAAATTGTTGTGAATGGACCAATAACATACGGAAATGGAGGACGAGCTAATTTATATTGCAGAGCATGTTTGATATTTTATGTTTTCTTTTACTGTGCCTGAAAGATATGGGACAGCGTTGAAAAGTGTTGCTATGGGCTTTTCTGATACCATAGGACTGTCTAATAGGCAACATTTCGAATAGGGAATTCTGGACCTTAACCAGTTGTTCTCTCAAATTAATTGCAGAAATTAAATATAGACATTAGTCATTATTTAACATTAGAATGTTGTTATCAAATAAATGGAATGATATTTAGAACACGCGATTATTATGAGGTTGATTTGAGTTTGAGGTCTGTCATCGTTTTATTTAATCTGCGATTCCCCGATGTTGTTGACAGCAATTCTGCAGCAGTATTGTAAAAGATTTTGAAAACAGCTGATGTTTGGATTCGTCATTAAACTGTGGGTTCCGTTCCTAGCAATGGGGTTCTCTCTGGAGAGTTTTCGGGGAATATAGTCCCCGCGTATCTGAGAGAACCACCGGTGGACCTCTTTCGACCACCACTTATCTCTATAACGGTTAAAAGCGGTATCAAAGTTGTTTTCCTTAGCGACCTCCGACCAAGCAGTCTGAAGATGGTACTACGGACGGCCAGGGTATTTTTCTTTATACCCTTCCTAGTCGAATGGTCACAGAGGATCCGCTTCTGTGGAAACACTTAGTGGTTGTGGTTAAAAAAAATGACGCTGACCAATTAAAAGTTTGATGTTTGAGTTATAAAGCTGGGTGCCCCCATACGAGATTCGCATTTCTCATTGTGCATCAATGCTAATGTGATTGATGTGGTTTCAATGCGTAAAAGGATTAGATAGATAACACAAAACACGGACGCAACTACGGTTGCAGGAACATAGTTCCGTTGTCACAAGTCGGATGGGGTGCTATGGCACCTAGCAGAAGGTAGCAAATGAGGCCAGCCGGATGGGGAACTCATGATCCTGGCAGATGGCATAAAGGTTGCATAATATGGCGAGAGAATGGGGGTGAGCCCAACAGGTGGGCCAAAAGAAGTCATCCGATGTTGTTTAGCTCTCATTCCAAATGAAAAACTGTGATTCTGTTTTTTGATTATGTTTATTTGAATCTTTAGAATTTTATTGGCTAAGTCGAGAAGATGTTATCTGCCAAATGGGTGTCGTCACAATTGATTGCCATTGGGCTCCTTTTATGGCATTTTCCATCAATTCGGCGAGAACTTCAGGCGACAGATTCTCCCACTCATGTCGAAAGTTGTCCTGGAGGGCTTGTTCTCATAAACATGCGGCTTCAAAAAACCACACAAAAAAAGTCTGGAACAGTTAAATCGGGGCGATCTTGCAGGCCAGTGTAAATAGCCAAAACGAGAGATGAGTCGACTCGGGAACTCCGCCTTGGGAATGTCGATTGTGGCTCGCGCAGTTTGTGTCGTTGCTCCGTCCTGTTGAAACACATGTCCTCCAGTCCTAATTCGTCCAATTGCGGAAGAAAAAACTCTGTTAACATGGCCCTATAGCGCGCACCGTCCACTGTTGTCGTTTGATCAAAATGGCCCGATGTCCCCTGTAGTGTGAACAGCGCACCTTGCAGTCACTTTGAGCGGGTGTAATAGGTCCTCGTGCATCACTTGTGTATTTTCAGTGCCCCAGAAGCAACAGTTTAGTTTGTTCACGTACCCTCTGAGGTGGAAGTGAGCCTCTTCGCTCATTATGATTTTGTGCGAAAAATCGTCCACTACGTCCTCGAAATTGAGGATGGCTTGGGCCATTTGGCGATCGACAGGCAATAGCTGATGCACGGATAGGACTTTGTATGGCAACATGCGCATGTCTGTGACCATAATTCGCCTTAAGGACTACCGGCTGATGGCTAATTGCGAGGCACAGCGTCTAGTCGATGTTTCCGGCGACAGCTCGACATCCTTGGCAACAGCGGCGATATTCTCGGCAGAACGGGCGCTTCAGAGCCGGCCACTGCTAGCGTGTGGTCCCATACTCTTCGAGGTTGGTAGCCAAACGGCACAGTGTTTGCGCAGTCCATGTCGGACGGAAATCGTGCTGCGCCAACACCACAGACGAATTGTTACGCAAAAAATAGACACCATTATTCCGCGTTCGAAGATGACCTAAATCGAAAAAAATTACCCTTCGTGGGGGTGTCCGTCTGTCTGTTCCCCGATTAAAAGCTAGTGAGCTGAAATTTGGTAGGCAAGTCTAAAACTATTCCCACCTCTAAAAATTAAAAGAATTTAAGCTAAGTATTTGACATTTCAGTAAAAAAGACTAAAAGTTCCATCCAACTCTCATAATTTTTTGCGGTACACAGTTTAATAAAATATGGTGTAGGGTATCTGAGCTTCGGCATACTGGTTTATATCATATGGTACGACCCAAAAGTGTAACACATAGAATGAGTCACTTTAGACAATAGGTTTCTGGGAAACAAACGCGATTCATGACTTTTTATATCGTTTAATCCATGTCCGTCTGTCTGTCTGTCCGACTGGTACGATAACTTTCGAAAGACGTAACCAATTGTATTTAAACAAAACTACTACTACTGCTTACAGGATTGCTTCCCATACAAATGTAGCATTCCAACCAATTTAGAAATCGAGTAATGTTATCAATGCACTCAAAGCGATCGTGCCCAAATTATGTATTTTGTAAAGCTGTAACTGGATAAAGTTTTGGAGAATAATTTAAAGTCTAACCAAGCTCCTTCTTATACATCACATAAAAATTTACCATTCCACCCACTTTAGAAATCGATATCAATAACGGGATAAGGTTTTGTAGAACAAATTGGAAGTATAGCCGCGACCCTTCTGGTACATTCCTGAATACCTACAATTTTTAAACTTTGCAAATTTTATGTTTTTACTGAGTAGGAGGGTATATGAAAGTCAGTTCACCCCACTGAAATTTTCTTACTTCTTTAATTTGCTTTTCACGTCATCCCCGTATTTCGACTCTTTGACACCACAAAATTTCAATTTGTGCAACATAAATCTTGATATGCTCTAAAGACATAGGAATGGAATTAAAATTAAATTCCCTCCAAAATACACATTTAGTATTGATGTCATAGCACCTCAATAGGATTTTTTTATGGTTGACAAACTAAATGCTACCCGAGATATGCGACTATAATGTCTATATCGTGAATTCCCTTGAGATATTTGTGTCTGCCGAGAGATTTCAAAATTGGTAAGATAATTTTGGCTGCTACAACTATTTGCGTTTGTTTGTTTGTTTATAAAATCTTTACGTAAAAGGGTAACTAAAATATTTTCTCATGTCTCGTATTTAATCATGATATTATAATAACTAACTTTAAAACAAAACGAACAAATTGTCATTTAGATATTATTGTGTGTTGGCGAATTATACCATTTGCCATAACACCATCGCGTTTGCCGCCGGCGGCGCGCCTCTTGTTGCCCCCTTTTAAGGCTTGCAACAATTTAATTTAACAAAATTGAAAATTCAAATATTCACGAACATTAATTTTTTTCGCTTCTGTCATTGGTGCGTTTGATTTGATCATAAATATTTGTCTTGCTACGAATTCTTAATGTATATTTTATTTATTGAAAATCGTGTCTTTTGACTTTCCTTACACCCAGAGCAGCAACAGCAGCCGCCGCCGCCACAGCAGCTATAAATACAAGGTGTGTAAGATAAATTTAGACTGGGCAAAGTGTGTCAAAAGGAAATACACGCAACGCAACTGCCGCTACGACATCGTTGATCTATTAGAGAGCTGAAGATTAATGGGCACAAATGAATTGTCAATTCAACATTTGTAACCCTTCAGAGCAGCCATGGCCGATGTACGCCGTCTTTAAGTTGAGTTCCCCCTAAAAATCTTCGATAGTACCAAAGAATAGTGAGTGCGTCATAGCGGCGGTGCGTCATAGATCACCAACATAATAAAAAAGTGTACAACACTTGATCATCACATTGAATTAAGATCAATAAAATGAAATCCTCTAATCTTTATAATTTGAAATTTTAATCGTTCTGTTGCCATCAGATGTACGAGATTGGCTGGGGCTATAATCTTCACAAAAAGCGAACAGCACAAAAAACAGCTAACAAAAACTCGTTTCGATTAGTATCGCTGAAATTCATAGTAAAGTAGCAACTTCCGGTGTGTAGGTTGTCATTTATGACATGTCAGTATGAAATAACAATAACAACAACAGCAACACCATTAATAACAATATGTTGTTATAAAAGTGATTATGAAATGTTTTATTAATGAAAAACACCAAACGCATACAAAACTACATTTGTTTCAGCTTCATTCGAATTCTATTAATAACATTAGAATAAATGCAATTAACTATTTTGCTATTGTTGTTGTTGCGATTGTACAAATATTCATAACTCATACTGTCAATTAGCTGTTGTTGTTGTTGTTTTATTGAATGAACTGAAATCTTGAAATTACAAATTGGATTTTGTGGTCGACTTGAAAGACGCCGTAATTTGCAAGTTAAAGAGAAAGGATGTCAGGCCAAAAGTTCACCATTTGTAAAAATCGTGATAAAACTGATCATTTTCACTGCAACTATATTTTTTAAATTTCTTGCCGCAAAGAAATGTGGAGTTGGCTAATTTTTGAGAATAATTTTGTATTGAAATGTCAAATACTGAGCTTGATTTTTTGTGACCTGAGGATATTGAATTAATTGTGTTTAATTGTTTTGTAAAGGAGTTGGTAATATTCATTACCTCTGCTTAGAGGATAGCATTTTGTATAACAAATTTCAGCTCGTTAACGCTTAAATTAAGGCTGTAAAAAGGGAGAGGGAAAGGGGTGGTGGGAGTAGTTATACCATCGCCCAAAAGTGTAACACATAGAAGGAGTCACTTTAAACCTTAGGTTTCTTTGAACCAAATTCGTTTTATGACTTTTTAAGTACTTAACAAAATACATACATGGTACATTTGTATGGGAGGTACCATATGGGGCGTGTCTAGACTTCCAGATTTTTTCTCCAAAACGTTATCCTGCTTGAACTTTACTAAATACGATTGCGTTAGTTATATTAATAATATTAATCGATTTCTAAAGTGGGCAGTATCAGATGTGTATGGGAGGTACCAGATGGGGCGTGGATAGACTTCCAGTTTTTTCTCTCAAAAACTGTATCCTGCTATAACTTTACTAAAATAAAGAATTTGGGAACGATCGCCTTGGATTTATTGTTATTACTACTCCATATCTAAAGTGGGCGGAAGAGTACATTTGTATGGGAGGTACCAAAAGGGGCGTGGCTAGACTTCTAATATTTTTTCCAAAACTTTATCCTGTTATAACTTAACAAAATGCATAATTTGGGCACGATCGTGTTGAGTGTATTGATATTATAACTCCATCTCTAAAATAGGCGGAGTTGTACATTTGTATGTGAGGTACCAGAAGGGGCGTGGCTAGACTTTAAATTTTTTTTGCAAAACTTTATCCTGTTATAGCATTACTAAATATAGAATTTGGGAATAATTGAGTTCGATGTATTGATAATATTACTCGATTTCTAAAGTGGGCGAAATTGTACATTTGTATGGAAGGTACCAGAAGGGGCGTGGCCATGTAGCCCATTTTCAATACTGTAAGTGGTTTTGGGGAAATATTAACTCGTGCAAAATTTCAAAACGTTGTGTCTTTCGAAAGTTATCGTGCGAACCAGCCGGACAGACAGACAGAAGGACATGGCTAAAACGACTTAAAAGGTCATTTGATACGTCCCAAAAGTGTAACACATAGAAGGAGTGACTTTAGACCCTAGGTTTATTTGAACCAAATTCGATTCATGACTTTTTAAGTCGTTTGAGCCATGTCCGTCTGTCTGGCTGTTCGGCTGGTGCGCACATGACACGATCGTGCCCAAATTCTGAATTTTGTTATGTTATAATAGGCCAAAGTGTTGGAGAAAAATTTGGAACTCTAGACACGCCCCTTATGGTACCTCCCAGACAAATGTACCTTTCCGCCCACTTTAGGGATGTAGTAATAATATCAATACACTCAACGCAATCGTGCTTAAATTCTGTATTTAGTAAAGCTATAACAGAATAAAGATATGGAAAGTAAATCTGGAAGCCTAGACACAGCCCTTCTCGTACCGCCAATACAAATGTACCACTCCGCCCACTTTAGAAATCGAGGTAAGGGTATATGTAAGTCGGGTTGCCCAACTGAAACTTTCTAACTGGTTTTAATTACAAATCGGTTAATTTCAATAACTCAAGACTTAAACAATATCTAATAGTGGGTGATGGTATTTATCAGTCAGTTTATCTGACTGGTACTTCTCTAAGGGCGACTTCGGGGCAGTTGTGAGGTTTTATGTAGATTTTTCCCTCTTCCCCACAAATATTGGCTTATGCAATTTTTTCCCAAACCACACAAAATTTGGGGGGTGGTTCGTATCGAATTCGAAAACTGGTGCACTAGAACGACCCTAATGCGAAAGTCAGCTATATGAGAAGATTTTACTTGACATGGCGACAACATCGAGGTGGTTGTAGATGAATAAAAATGTAGATGACTATACAGAAACCTAGGATGTCCCTTCATGTTAGTAGCATGTTCTAGCCATTATGCCATGACCGGCCTGTAATACTAAAATATATTTTCGAAAATTCAAATTGTTCATTAAAATCCCCTCTGCTGATAAACAAAAACCAATTTACTATGGTAGGGTATTGTTGAAAGTATTTATATTATTACCTTACAATAACAGCTAATTAATTAGATGAATGAGATAGGAACAGAAACCATGGATGTCCCGCATGATAGTAGCGGGACGACTACCGGTCCCTAATACCAAAAAAAAAATCGAAAATCCTAATTTTTAATTTTAAAAATTCTT
This sequence comes from Muscina levida, assembly GCA_964034835.1. Taxonomy (NCBI): domain Eukaryota; kingdom Metazoa; phylum Arthropoda; class Insecta; order Diptera; family Muscidae; genus Muscina; species Muscina levida. Next base: position 49,012,199 of record OZ035880.1, on the reverse strand, counting down.
CTACCGATAAACCCCAAAAGAAACATACTACAGTAGGGTATTGTTAAAAGTACTCTTACATTTATATTATAACCTAACAATAACAGCAAATTAACTTAACAAATATCTTCCAACTGATTTGATGTCTTTGTTCAAATCGTGTGTACACGAATCGTACTTGCTGCCAGCAAACAAAACTTGCCACGGGCTGGTAAATGTTAAGCCTAGACATTACCTAGTAGTGTATGGTGGCACAACAGCCCCAGCCTCTTTACTCATTTTGTTCATTCATAACTTTAGGCCGCAATTGCGGCAATCGTTGTGTTGTTGGTGTTGTTAGTGTAGTCCATTGTTCAATATGAAAATACAATTTATCACACCTTTTTGTACCGCGATGTTGGGCCGTATTGTAAAGTTGTTTGCTTTTTGTAATGTTTTAACAATCATTGACAATATAATTGTATAGGATCACAAGGGAGTGAGGAGAGAGGTAACAAGAAGAGAATGAAAAAACAACACCTACAATCTACTTAAAGGCGGCTATTGCCGTTTTATTTGTTGTACTTGTATTGCTCTGTGAATTTTTATTGTTTAACACTATAATTTATTATTATTATTGAAAATAGAAATACAATACAAAAAAAAAACAAAAAACATTGTAACTGTGTAGAGAGAAAAAATCAGCAATTGCCAACAAATAGCTTTTAATTTTGTAATTAATGTAATATTTGTGGCAAATTTATGAATGAATTACTCTACCCGGCTACATGTTGAGTGTATTTATTGAATGAAATAATATTAGATGTAATATGGATAAGACATAGTAAAACTTGATTTGGATTTGCTTTGTATAATTATAATTGTTATATGGATTGATTATAAATTCATCTTAACAGCTCGACACTATTACGTTGTTAAGCTGAGGATTCTAAAAATAGTTAAATGAATATGAAATCAGCCTGTGAAGCATCAAAACAGATAATGGCGAACAACATTAGATATAATTGAAGGACTTGAAAGTAAAATGTAGATTACACTGCACAGTGGTTGCCGTACCAAACAAAGAGCGGCCAAAAATAGAAGGAGTTATAATCGGCGAATAATATTAGGCACATCTCACAGTTTCTTAAAATGACATCAAAATCTAAAATTTGGTTAAAATCTGTGAAAGGATTCAAGGACCTCTCTTAGATCCTGAAAATTTAAATTTCATAGTAGGCACACCAAAGTCGGCAAATCCATTGATTCTATCAATCTAGAACTAAATATAAAATTTGGTTAATGTCGGACCAAGGATTCAAGGACCTCTCTTATATCCTGAAAATTTAAATTTCATAGTAGGCATACCAAAGTCAGGATATCTATTGATTTCATTAATCTATGACTAAATCTACCGGACCGGCCGTGGCATAGTGGTTAGAACACGCGACTACCATGCGGGAGATCGCAGGTTCAAACCTGGCTCCAGTCATCTTAAAAGAAAAAAAAGAAAAAAAATTTTCTTTCATTGTCGGCTCCCCTCGAATGTTGTTGACAGCAACTTCGCAGTATTAATCGTCGTGTCTAGTAAGAGCTTCTCAAACAGTGACGTTCGCATTCGTCGATAAACAAGTAGGTGCCGTTGGTTGTGAATCTAAAAATAGAAAGCGTGTTAATTCACAACAACGCGAGAAGCTATCCCATACTTCATTCATGGGGTGCAAAGAGAAATTAAGTAAGTAGTAGTAGTATGACTAAATCTACAGTTTGGTCAATGTCGGACAAAGGATTCAAGGACCTCTATAAGAGTACATAATCAAAAAAAGACACCGAAAACGCTGAGGCCGCTTTGTTCTATTAAAGATAACTCAACATACCGCAAATTTCCGCAGCTGAAATTTACATCAAATAATCTGTAAATATTGGTAAACATTTTACAACAAATTTGTTTGTTAACTTCGATGGGCTTCGCAACTGAAACTCTAAGTCTACTCACGAGCTAGTACTGAAATAGGCACAAAATATGGACGAACATAAAAAAGCGAATAAGTCAGAAAGTTGCAGATGAAATTTGAAACATAGACTAAGAAAACATGTACAAGTATTAATAAAAAAGTTTCATTAAAGGGTAAGACAGGTATCACAACTTTTTCTATCTCTGAAAACTATGTATACACAAAAATACACAGCTCGGCAGGTCACTGGTGAAACACTAACATTAAAACAATAATACAACACATACTTACTTACTTAAGTGGCCCATTACAACTTACAAACATGGTTCATAAGTTTGAGGCCTGAAGTACTAAAGAATTCCACACACTTCGGTCTTGTGCGTGTGTTCTCCAGTTAGTCCTACCAGATGGTGGCACGTCGCCTACCACTTGGTCCTTCCAACGGAGTTTGGGTCTCCCTGCTCTGCACCGTCCTTCAGGTTCGCCTTCAAACACCTTTCTCGCTGGAGCATTTACATCCATCCTGCCAACATGACCCAGCCATCGTAGTCGTTGCATTCTGACTCTTTTAGCTACGTCGATGTCGTGGTAAAGCTCGTACAGCTCATGGTTATCCGATGGCGAAACTCGCCGTCGACACAGATAGGTCCATAAATTTTTCGGAGTACTTTTCTCTCGAATACTCCCAGGTTTTGTGTGTCCGTTGTCGTAAGCACCCATGATTCGGCAGCATACAAAAGAACGGGTAAGATTAGCACCTGGTAAAGCTGTTTCTTAGTATTCCGAGATAAGGTGGTATTACTAAAGTGCTGCCGAAGTCCGTAAAAACATCTATTGGCTAGCACTATTCTCCGCTTAATTTCTTGGCTGACATTATTTTTCTTATTGACGGAAGATCCGAGGTAGGTAAAATCATCTACTACCTCAAAACAATAATTTTCAACGTGGACGCTGCGTCCCCATCGAGAGGACTCTTTGTTCGTCGAAATCATTATTTTTGTTTTGTTCTCGTTGACCGCTAAACCCATTTTTGCCGACTCCTTTTCTAGGGATGAGAAGACTGCAGTAACGTCCCGCAGATTTCGGCCAATGATATCTATATCATCGGCGTAGGCTAGTGGCATGTGGCTTTTATGGAATATGGTGCCAGACATGTTGACACCAGCCTTTCTCATCACCTTTTTCATAACTATATTAAATAGTGTACAGGACAGGCTATCGCCCTGCCTGAGACCTCTTTCCGTGTTGAATGATTCAGACTGATCTTTACCAATCTTAATCGAGGATTTGGTGTTTTCTAAGGTACATCTGCAAAGTCGAATTAGCTTTGCAGGAATACCAAACTCAGACATAGCCTCATAAAGCCTATTCCTTATCGGAGAGTCGAAGGCAGCTTTGTAGTCGACAAAGAGGTGGTAGGTGTCGATCTGCTTTTCATGGGTTTTTTTCCGGGATTTGTCGTAAGGTGAATATTTGATCCGTCGTAGATTTGGCAGGTCTAAAGCCGCACTGATATTGTCCAATTAGTTTTTCTACAATTGGCTTTAGACGGTCACACAATATGCTTGAAAGGACCTTGTACGCAATTGGTAATAGGCTTATTCCACGATAGTTCTTACATTCACTACGATCTCCTTTCTTGTATATGTGACATAACAGACTAAGACCCCAATCCCCGGGCATGCCCTCCTCTTGCCAGATGTTCTCCATGAGCTGATGCATGCTCCTAATCAGCTCCTCCCCGCCAGCCTTAAACAATTCAGCAGGGAGACCATCGGCTCCAGCAGCTTTGTTGTTTTTAAGACGGGAGATGGCCATACGTATCTCACTCTGGCTCGGAGGTGGACAGTTAATACCATCGTCATGGATTGGAGAGGGGTCTTCTGGAGTGGTGTCAGTATCCAGTAAATTTCTAAAGTGGTCTCTCCATATCTTCAGAAAGTTATCCGGGTCCGTCATTAGCTGACCATCGCTGTCCTTGCAGGAGGGCAACTCTGTTCCACGCATTCTAGCTTTAACTCTCTTGTAGAATTTTTGGGCTTCCCCTATACTTCCGAGCAACTCAGTGCACTCATCCTGCCTCTTCTTCAGCTCCTTCTTTTTTCTTCTAAAGAGACGAGTTGCCTCTCGTCTCTTCTCCCTGTGCCGTTCACGAACAGCTCGCGTTGCCATTGGCTGCAGTTTTGCCCTGTATGTAGCATCCGTCTCTCTCGTGGCATTGCGACATTCATCATCGTACCAGGCATCTTCTTGAGACGGCTTTGAGTACCCAAGTACGCTTCTCGCAGTCCGTTCTATGGAGTCGGCTATATACTGTCACTGCGAGGTTACATTACCAGGGGTTGGAGGATTCCGCAGCAGTTGAGTTAGGTGGTTGGAGTAGGCGTCCGCTACCTCTGTGGTCCGCAGTTTACCGATGTCCAGCTTTCGTTGTGCCTGGTTTCGTACGTTTTTCGCCATGCTTAGCATAGTGCGTACCTTAACTGCGGTAAGGAAGTGATCGGAGTCAATGTTCGCATCCCTGATCACTCGTACGTCCAGAACACTCGATGCGTGCCTTCCATCGACTACCACATGATCAATCTGATTCCTTGTCAATTGATCTGGAGATAACCATGTCGCCTTATGAATATTTTTATGGTCAAATCTAGTGCTGCAAACTACCATATTTCTTGCCGCAGAGAAATCAATCAGTCTGATGCCATTGTTCGACGTTTCGGTGTGCAGACTGAATTTTCCGATGGTAGGCTCAAATGCGGTTTCCCTGCCTATTTTAGCATTAAAATCGCCTAGTACAATTTTAATGTCATGGCTCGGGCTACGGTCATATACATTTTCTAGGCTCTCGTAGAACTCGTCTTTGTCCTCATCGCTTTTCTCTTCTGTCGGAGCATGGGCACATATAAGTGTTATGTGGAAAAACTTTGTTTTGACTCTTATGGTGGCTATACGTTCACACACCGGGTTGAACCTTGAGACTAGGTGTCGCAGTCTCTTGCCAACCACAAATCCACATCCAAACTCGTGCTTGTCCGCATGGCCACTATAGTAGATGTCGCACGTCTTCATGCGCGAGCACCCGTGTCCCGTCCACCGGATTTCCTGTAAAGCGGTTATGTCAGCCTTGTATTCTTCGAGGACTTCCGCCAGTTGGATAGAGGCACCTGGTCTATACAGTGTTCTAACATTCCAGGTGCATATCCTTAAATCATGGTCCTTAATTCGTTTGCGGTGGTCGTCAACATTTTGGGGGGTCCATTTTATTCTTTTCTTACTTCTTTTCATTGCAATAGTTTATACGTCGGTGGCGGGTTGCAAGCCCAGCGCACCACGTCGCAGTTTTCTCCTCCTGCCAGGATTTTATTACAGCCGCCCATTCTGGGTCAGACGCTGACCAGGGTACCGCTCACTCTGAGCAGACGTGCCTGGGTTTTAGGTTTCGCCCCTCACAGTTAGTCGTGCTCTGACGGGTGTCAGAGGCACGCTTCCAGGCGTCACCACGTGGAGGTACTCCGTCCGCAGTAGTACTACGAATACGGAGCTCTGTGAGTAGACTTGAAGTGCAATTGGCAAGGATCACTCTGGGTTTGCCAAGTTAAACCGATCAGAAGCTTTACCTTGCATCACACTCCCGACGCCCCATAGTCTCATATACATATCTTTATTGTAAGTACACTGAATTCACTCAAATTTTGCGTATTATGTTCGCTTGTGAAAATTAGACTCTGGAATGAACATGGACTATATCGGTTCACGCCTTTTGGTATCTCCCATACAAAATTACCTATTTTTGGAAAATTAATATTTCTCCTATAACTTCCGAACGGACTCTAGGGGGGTAATGAAAATTGGTCGATTAATTAATGTTATTATACGAGGCAAAAGCCAAGAAAAGCTAACTATTTGACACACATCATTCCGCCCACTTTTGAAATCGAGTAATAATTTCAATACACCCAACGGGATCGTACCCAAATTCTGTAATTAGTAAAGCTATAACAGGATACAGTTTTGGAGAAAAAAATTTGAAGTCTAGACACACCCCTTATGGTACCTCCCATACAAATGTACCACTCCGCCCACCTTAGAAATCGAGTCATAATATCAATATAATAGAAAATTGTATGTTTTACTGAGGGTGAGTTTAAATGTAAGTTGGGTTTCCCGACTGAAACTTTCTTACTGCTTTTTGTCAAGAAATTTGTAGAACACATGAATAAGCTGGTGAGGTGCATTTACTTAAAAAAATTTTTTGAAAAAAATAAGAAAAAACCCCATTGTAGTTCTAAAATATTTAAATATAAGTTCTAAAAATATATTTTTTTTTTTGAAAAAAAAAGACTTGATCTTCGCAGCGTTTTCCATGTTTAAACTTTTATTTGGGCTTTGAGTACCCAAGTACGCTTCTCGCAGCCCGTTCTAAGGAGTCGGCTATATTTTGCCACTGCGAGGTTATATTGTCAGGGGTTGGAGCATTCCGCAGCAGTTGAGTTAGGTGGTTGGAGTAGGCGTTTGCTACCTCTATGGTCCGCAGTTTACCGATGTCCAGCTTTCGTTGTGCCTGGTTACGTACGTTTTTCGCCATGCTTAGTCTTGTGCGTACCTTAACTGCGGTAAGGAAGTGATCGGAGTCAATGTTCGCACCCCTAATCACTCGTACGTCCAGAACACTCGATGCGTGCCTTCCATCGACTACCACATGATCAATCTGATTCCTTGTCAATTGATCTGGAGATAACCATGTCGCCTTATGAATATTTTTATGGTCAAATCTAGTGCTGCAAACTACCATATTTCTTGCCGCAGAGAAATCAATCAGTCTGATGCCATTGTTCGACGTTTCGGTGTGCAGACTGAATTTTCCGATGGTAGGCTCAAATGCGGTTTCCCTGCCTATTTTAGCATTAAAATCGCCTAGTACAATTTTAATGTCATGGCTCGGGCTACGGTCATATACATTTTCTAGGCTCTCGTAGAACTCGTCTTTGTCCTCATCGCTTTTCTCTTCTGTCGGAGCATGGGCACATATAAGTGTTATGTGGAAAAACTTTGTTTTGACTCTTATGGTGGCTATACGTTCACACACCGGGTTGAACCTTGAGACTAGGTGTCGCAGTCTCTTGCCAACCACAAATCCACATCCAAACTCGTGCTTGTCCGCATGGCCACTATAGTAGATGTCGCACGTCTTCATGCGCGAGCACCCGTGTCCCGTCCACCGGATTTCCTGTAAAGCGGTTATGTCAGCCTTGTATTCTTCGAGGACTTCCGCCAGTTGGATAGAGGCACCTGGTCTATACAGTGTTCTAACATTCCAGGTGCATATCCTTAAATCATGGTCCTTAATTCGTTTGCGGTGGTCGTCAACATTTTGGGGGGTCCATTTTATTCTTTTCTTACTTCTTTTCATTGCAATAGTTTATACGTCGGTGGCGGGTTGCAAGCCCAGCGCACCACGTCGCAGTTTTCTCCTCCTGCCAGGATTTTATTACAGCCGCCCATTCTGGGTCAGACGCTGACCAGGGTACCGCTCACTCTGAGCAGACGTGCCTGGGTTTTAGGTTTCGCCCCTCACAGTTAGTCGTGCTCTGACGGGTGTCAGAGGCACGCTTCCAGGCGTCACCACGTGGAGGTACTCCGTCCGCAGTAGTACTACGAATACGGAGCTCTGTGAGTAGACTTGAAGTGCAATTGGCAAGGATCACTCTGGGTTTGCCAAGTTAAACCGATCAGAAGCTTTACCTTGCATCACACTCCCGACGCCCCATAGTCTCATATACATATCTTTATTGTAAGTACACTGAATTCACTCAAATTTTGCGTATTATGTTCGCTTGTGAAAATTAGACTCTGGAATGAACATGGACTATATCGGTTCACGCCTTTTGGTATCTCCCATACAAAATTACCTATTTTTGGAAAATTAATATTTCTCCTATAACTTCCGAACGGACTCTAGGGGGGTAATGAAAATTGGTCGATTAATTAATGTTATTATACGAGGCAAAAGCCAAGAAAAGCTAACTATTTGACACACATCATTCCGCCCACTTTTGAAATCGAGTAATAATTTCAATACACCCAACGGGATCGTACCCAAATTCTGTAATTAGTAAAGCTATAACAGGATACAGTTTTGGAGAAAAAAATTTGAAGTCTAGACACACCCCTTATGGTACCTCCCATACAAATGTACCACTCCGCCCACCTTAGAAATCGAGTCATAATATCAATATAATAGAAAATTGTATGTTTTACTGAGGGTGAGTTTAAATGTAAGTTGGGTTTCCCGACTGAAACTTTCTTACTGCTTTTTGTCAAGAAATTTGTAGAACACATGAATAAGCTGGTGAGGTGCATTTACTTAAAAAAATTTTTTGAAAAAAATAAGAAAAAACCCCATTGTAGTTCTAAAATATTTAAATATAAGTTCTAAAAATATATTTTTTTTTTTGAAAAAAAAAGACTTGATCTTCGCAGCGTTTTCCATGTTTAAACTTTTATTTTTGACGAAAAAAAAATTTCAGTGTAATACAAAATTTTTTCAGTGTATGTTTTCGAAAGCTGACTTATATACCTTTCTAATGGCACCAATATCTTTCAAATCGGTTGAGTCATTCTATAGTAATCGCAGCTTAAAAGTACCAATACCGTAATTTTTCAAATATTTCGGTACCTTGCCACGGCCACATATTTTTGAAAATGTAATTTCTAAAAATGAGGCTGTGTTTATGTAGGTAAAATGTAGCTGTAAGCTAAATTTCATTAAAATCTGAGGGGGTCGGGTTCAAAATTTCCTTTATTTATAGGTTATGATATAAAATTCTTCATATCTTTTTTTGTAAGTACACTGAATTCAGTCAAATTTTTCGTAAGTTGTACGTATAAAAATTTGAGTCAGGAATGAATAAGGACTGTATCGGTTCACCCCTTTTGGTACCCCCTATCAAAATTACCTTTTTGTGAAAAATTAATATTTCTCACATATATTCCAAACCGGTACCTATACCTCCTACGCAAATAAGTAAAGTTTTGGACGATTTTGCACCACAAGCAGGGGAAAAATTATACATAAGTAATTTTATTTTAATTAAACATCTATTAATTTCAATAACCCAAAACTTCTACAATATCTTATATTGGGTGATGGTATTTATCAATCAGTTTACCTGACTGAAATTTCTGTACTGGTTTTGTCTCTCTTCTCTCACTATTCGTAGCGCCTACGAATCAGAGTGACCAAAAATGAAATTACAGTTAGGTTAAAATAAAAAAGTTTGGCCTAAGAACGCCAAACCCTTTGAGGGTTTTACTTCACTGACCTAATACCTTCGCCCTGACTTGGAATTTCTCACCCCAAGTTTGCTGTTGTACTTTGTTATCTTTCGAATAAAAATATCGTGAAAAATTGCCTTATGAATTTAACATAAAACAATATAATATAATATGATTTTTTTTCAGAATTGTTTGTAAATTTTTTGCGTGGTTTAACGACGTCCTCGTTTCTGTCATCATCATCACCAACATGTGCATCATCACCTCCGAATTTTTAAATCTCTTTTTGCCTTTTGGGTTTAACTGCGCATGTGCAACATTGTTATGCACCCCGAAAAAGTTTTATAGCGACAAATACCAATTCCGCGTAGGTTGGCAGGCAAGTACCCCCCAAAAAGAAGTTGAGGTTCAAACGCTATGTTAAATGCAATACAGTCGCGGTATTGTACCAGTTTTGTATGTTGCACTAAATGAATTGCATGCACGGTACCAAGTTCGCTGGCATTGTATACAACACAATTTAAGATACAAGAACATGTGTCCGTCTGTCCTACTGTCGCACTCCCCAGTCGTTGTTTGATTGCATATTATTATAGCCATTTAAACAGGGACTCTCGATTGCACACAAGAGCTCACAATGAGCTAAGGTGGTATAATAAAATTTGAAAATTTATTGCGATTTGCGTTGTTTTAATTTGTTAATATTGCCATGTTGCTGCAGTTGTTGCTGGTGGTGCTTTTGGATCCTGCAGTTAAATATCAAATGTTGTCGCCTCTGTTGTTACAATTATTGGTATTGTCGTCTTTGCTGCCTGACGCTGCTCTGTTGTTATCGTTATTTGGTATTGTCGTTTTCCTTCAAATAAATTTTGTTTCATTCATAAGAAAAAAGACAACAACTGAAATTCGTTCAAAAACGTGATTTAAATGCAAATTATATTTACAGATTTTCTATGACGATTATACGCAACCACCAGCGTACGCGTTCGCAATGACTGACGGTCTTACTCATGCGCAAAAGGGTACTTGGGTGTTAGTTAGAGCATTGTGCCGAATGCGTTTTGGCACAAGTAACACAAGTTATTGCATTAGACGCATAAATTTATCAAAAATTTTGCATAATATATTGTAATGACAGAGTTGCCACATGGATGGTGGATTACTAGTTTATATGGATACTAAAGATGCAAAATTTTCAAGTGGGCAGAAAGAAAGTTAGATTAGATTAAGGCCGATATAACAGTAAAACCAGTAATGGAAATATAAACGATTTTTTCATAAATCGAAATAAGAAATCAAATATACTAAAACTACAAAAAACAATATCCATAAAAATTTATTTTGAATAATTTAACTTACTTAACTTACTTTAATTTCCCTTTGCACCCCATGAATGAGGTATGGGATAGCTTCTCGCGTTGTTGTGAATTAACACGCTTTCTATTTTTAGATTCACAACTAACGGCACCTACTTATTTATCGACGAATGCGAACGTCACTGTTTTGAGAAGCTCTTACTAGACACGACGATTGAATCGACGCTTAATACTGCGAAGTTGCTGTCAAACAACATTCGAGGGGAGCCGACAATGAAAGAAAATTGTATTTATTTTTTTCTTTTAAGATGACTGGAGCCAGGTTTGAACCTGCGATCTCCCGCATGGTAGTCGCGTGTTCTAACCACTATACCACGGCCGGTCCCATTTTGAATAATTGCTTTTATAAAAATACAAAAATTCTGAAAGTATCGTTGAAAATACTAGAAAACTAAAAATAAAAACTATGTTAGCAAAATTTGCTACTTTTTCTTTGATAACATTGCACAGTATAATACATGATTTTAGGACTCAATTCTGAAAATTGTACACCAAAGTAGCCCCAAAAATAAGAACTTCTGCATCATTCGTTTTGTTAAGTTGGATGCATGAATAATTTAATAGCCATAAGATTTTTTTGCACAAGGTGGATTCTTATCCCTTTTTTATATTTTAATGCCTTTATACCTCGTCATTAGGGTTTGGCTTTTGCAAATAAAACTTTATTAAATATTAAGAATGTGTAAGCATTTAATGTCCTAGTAATTGTTTATTAAACGTTATTGTGTCGCAATAAGCTATTTATTAAGGTCATAGTATATTATGTGACGATATGGAGTTTACCCTAGTCAGACCGTAAGAGTTATATGGAATTTTATTTATTTCTCATACGAAAGTCTGTATATACCACATGAGGTGTCCTCTAGAGAGGTGCAAATAGGATTGTGATGTCTCCGTGGTTCCTCTAGTCCAACCAAAAATCCTTAGCTTCTGTTCCATATTGGGCGGCTTCCTGGTCAGCGTCTGTCTCTGAAAGAGCGGCTGAAATGTATCCTGGCAGTAGGAATAAAATCCAGAACCTGGAGGGCTGGGCATGCCACCCAGCAGAAAAAGAACCCCCCAAAATGTTGACGACTACCGCAAACGTTTTAAGGACCATGATTTGAGAATACGCACTTGGAATGTTAGAACTCTATACCGACCAGGTGCCTCTATGCAACTGGCGGATGTCCTCGAAGAATATAATGCTGACATTACTGCTATACAGGATATATCAACTCGGATCACCACCTCACTGCAGTGAAGGTGCGTACTAGGCTTAGCATGGCGAAAACCCTGCGTAACCAGGCACAGATAAAGCTGGACATCGCTAAACGGCAGACTGCGGAGATAGCCAACGCCTATTCCAACCAACATACTATATTACTTCGTGATGCTCCAACTCCCGAAAATAATAGCGCGCAATGGCAGTATATTGCCCACTCGATGGAAGGGACCGCGCGGTCCGTACTTTGACATGTGAAGCCCTAAATCTATAATGCCTGATACGATGACGAATGCCGAAATACCATCTGGGAACAAGATGCTGCATACAGGGTCAAACTGAAGCCAAGGGCAACGCGAGCTGTTCAAGAAAAGTACAGGCGGGAGGCGACACGACTCTTCAGGCGAAAAAAAAAACAAGAGCTGAAGCAGCGGAATAATGTGTATATTGAAGAATACAGGAACAGAGGTGAAGCCCGAAAATTCTAACAGAAAATAAATGGTAGGGTACTTGGAACAGGTCTTTCCTCCTGTATAGCCAATGATGGTCATCACGTTACTAACTCCGAGAGCGTACTGAGAATATGGAATTATCGCCTATTGATGTCTAAAAACTCGGCTGCGGAAGATTGTGTACCAATCCGAGACGACAACGTCGAGTGTACCCCTCCGAGCCAAACTGAGATATCAACTGCCATATTCCGCCTAAAGAACAACAAGGCCGCTACGGCTGATGGTCTTTCAGCTGAGTTGTTTAAGGTGGGTGGAGATGAGCTTGTATTAAGCATGCAACAGCTCATAGAGAATATTTGGCTTCAGGAGAGCATGCCAGAGAATTGGAATCTCAGCGTGCTACAAAAAAGGTGACCGTAGTGAGTGTATAAACTACCGTGGAATTAGCCTCTTACCGATTGCGTATAAGGTCATGTCTAGCTTACTATGTGAACGTCTAAAGCCAATTGACGGATCACGACGGATCAGATATTTACACTACGGCAGATTCTTGAGAAAACCCAAGAGAAGCAAATCAACACATACCACCTCTTTGTCGACTACAAAACTGCCTTCGATAGTCCCATCAGGCATCGACTATACGAAGCTATGTCTGAGTTCGGTATCCCTGCAAAGATAATTTGTCTCTGACGGTGCACCCTTACGAATATCAAATCCTCAGTTCGGATTGGCAAGAATCTATCTGCGCCACTCCGTACAACGAAAGGTCTTAGACAAAGTAATGGTTGTCATGCATACTGTTCAAAATAGTGATGGAGAATGTGTTAAGGAAAGAAGAGGTGACCATAGGTGGCACCATATTCAATAAGAGCCACAAGTTGCTCGCATAAGCCGATGATATCGACAGTATCCGTCGCACGAAGCGAGAGGTAACAGCGGTCAGCGAATGTGGGTTTGGCAGGGAATGAGGACAAGACGAAGTTAATGGTATCATCGAATGTTCGCCAACCGGTGTTTCTTTGGGCTACGCGAGCACTTCATAAACACTACCCTATCTCGAAATACCAAAGTCCAACTGTACTAGGTACTTAATTTACCGGTCCAGCAGTATGCCTCCGAATCTTGGGTGCATGCGAATGCAGCTCATCTGGCAGTGTTTGAGAGAAAAATAATCGCCAAATTATATGGACCCATTTGCGTAAACAGCGAGTTGAGGATTCGAATGAACCATAAGCTCTATGAGTTATACCACAACATTGATGTGGTCCAGCGAATCAAAGTGCAACGATTACGCTGGCTAGGCCATGTCGTGAGGATGGATGTGGAAACGGGAAAGGTATTCTATCAAGACATCGAAGAACGGCGCAAAAGAGGGAGACCGCGACTACATTGGAAGGACCAGGTGGAGGAATCACTGACGCTGCTTGGTAAGACTGACTGAAGACGGTGCGCACAAGATCGAAACGAATGGAAATCTGATATCATTTCGGCCTCTGACTTAGACACTAAGATATAAATATATATATGTTGTCAAGCTGTTTTTAAGGCTAATACTAAAAATAATGTTTTAGAACTCCAACTATTTCGTTACCCTGATATAGGTATTGTCTACAAGTGTCCGATAGCCAAACTTTTCATATCTCAGGCAGTGACATAGAAGATGCCCAGAAGTATCCACTCTTTCTCCATCGTAGCAGCTCCTTCAAAAAGCGTTGTAGGGAAGAGTTGGACTTTAGACAGGTTCAGCGCAAATCGTATCCTCTAGTAGGCTAAATTTTTTTGGTCGGTATACAAGTGGGTTCTCTCACTCATCTTTCCTAAGCAATGAGTTTCCTCCCAATTAGTTGTTACTTCTTATGAGAGGAACAACAATGTGACCGTAAACATTTGCCGAATTCATGATGGTGGCGGCCTTTTCTAATGCATCGGTTCTTTGGTAACCATATATGTTCTCATTTATTGGAACGCATGTGAGGGTAACCGAAAATCATGTTCTTTTGAGAGCCTATCGGAACATTCTGGCGAAAACAATTGTTTTGTTGCTTATTTTCACTTCTATGGCAGTTGAGTATGTTTGCCGCTTTTCAAACACTGCTTCACTTGAAATCTGCGATCTGCTGCAATAACTTTGCAAATTTGGCTGTTATCCATAAAAAAAGCAAAGTTGCAAAGACTTCTTTATTTTTAGAAACGAAAAATTATGTGGAAATAAATGAAATATGCTTAAAAAGGACTATTTTTAAAAAATATGCCCTAGGTAAAGACTTCTTTGTTTTGAGAAACGAAAAATTATGTGGAAAAAAATTAAATATGTTTAAAAAGGGATATTTTTAAAAAATATGCCCTAGGTAACATAAAATATGCTTAAAAAAAGGATGTTGTTTTAAAAATATGCTCTTAAAGCCAAAATATGTCGAAATATGTCTTTATGGATAAAATATGCTTTTACATATAGATCTCCAAACACTTGTAGGACCATGAAACATGTAAATACCTTATCCTTTTGTTAATACCTCGTTTAAAAAAAACATGAATTTGCATATATCCGGGTGCCCTGGTTATCATTAATGTCGCCATGTCCTGGAACCTATGTTAGTTTAACTGTCAAATGTCTAGCTATTTCCTCCAGAGACGACTGGCATTCTAGAAAATTTCCCGAAGTGGTGAATACATTCCTCTTTGATCGGATAGCCGTTTTACTATCAGTAAGAAAATTAATATTGCCGCTTATTATACTATGATACTGAATTTTTTCCACGCCTATTCTAATGGACGCTATTTCGACCTGAACTATGCTGCTGCCATTCAATAAACTAATAGAGAGTTGCAAATTCAACTCAACTCAAAAGATTCCACAGCCAGCTCTTTCTCTTAATTTCGATCCGTCTGTGAAAATTTGGATGAAATTCACCCCAAAATGTTGGACATAATCATTAATATCATAGTAGGATCTGTCCGGGATGTTCCTCATAAAACCTGTATCGAAAACAGGTTCTGGTACAGTGTAATCCTTGTGTGACCATAGTCTCTGTGCCTCCAAGCTGTCGCGGCGTCTAAACGTATTGCGGTATTCACTGCTAACGACGGCCCTTGAATGTATATCTCGTCTATCTGCTTTGACTTGCCTAGTGTCTTCCACCTATCCTTCTTTAACTCAGTCCAAATTTGCTGATATAAAATATTAAACATATCGCAAAGGATGTAAGTCCAAAATTCAAAATTTTATAGGAGGGACAAAAAAACTTCACTTTTTTCCTTTAACTACTTACTTTTTTAAAAATTTGAATGCAATTATGTGTATGAAACGTGACAACGTATATATTTTTGGTTTTCAAGCCAGATGCGTTTTAATTTATCTTCTGTTCTACATCAAAAATTACATTTAGGCAAAAAGTGGACTTACAACCTTTACGACTTTAGGTCGCGATATTTATTTTCAAAACTTTTTAACTTACACAATTATGTTAGCTCCTTTTTATTTAAAGATGGCAATCGTCATATTTGTCTCTTAGCACATTTCACACTGCTGGCATACAAAACATACTCGTCGTACCCATGATGGCAATCATATACGATATATATGTGTTAAGTCTAACTGCCATTTAGCCGCCAGTGTCTGCACCCATTCACAAAATAAGCTAGAAGAAATATTTATGCATTTATGAATGAATGAAATCGATGAACCACATTGAATGTATGAATGAATGCATTACTGCCCCCAGAGCGGCGAGTAAACACAACCTTACATATTGCATCAACATACAACAGCAGCCGCGCTAGTAATCAACAACATATTTTCCAAAATATGTATGCAACTATCAGTATGTTGCACCATAGACAACCAGCCGGACGGACGGAAAAACTCATATATTATCACAATTAAAGTGTTTATTGTGAATTAATTTGCAAATTTTAATTGACTTTATGCTGTTGACAAACCATAAGAATGTCGAAATTATTACTTTGCCATAGAATATTAGCATTTAATGCAAACAATTTTGAGGAGGAGGTCGCAGAAGTTGCCCGACAAAAAGCAAAATTAAATTTTAATATGATTTTTCGTTTAGCTCGTTTGGAAAATTGTGTCAGCCACATTAGAAATGCAATGGCAACGAAATCAAAAGTATGCAACCCAATCTGCCAAATGCCACATGATTGGCACAGGCAATGTGTTGACTGTCTCCCACTGCCCCCCTATTGCACGTACATAGATTGTATGGAATCTATTCTCCAAGCGGAATACGGTTCCTATACTACCCAGTGGTGCTGCCTGCCTGCCTCATGTCATGGAAATTGTATTGGGAGAAAAAAAGAACAAAAATTCGAAAATTAAGCAAAACACTGACTGTTGAGCGTTCAGTCTGTATGAATTAAAATTCTATTACGAAAATTTGCATATTTAGGCGACAAATGTAAAACATTTGTTTTATCGTTGACACTTAATTAGCAAAATTTGGGTTAACATATTTGGTTGTTTTTGTTTTACTTGGCCATTTTGTAAATGAAATGTCCAAAATAACAACATTATACACTATATCCATACGAATGTATGTGAACATGTAGTGTTGTTGTTTTGCTAGGCGTGATTTGCCTTCAAGTTAATTTATTTGGAAATTGAAAATGTCTTTGATATCTTGGTGTGACGTCTTAAAGGAAGACAAACAATGGAATGTGTGCTACATTTAAAAGCTATGGAAGCTTATATACAGTTTTGCTTTCTCGAAGTGATAATAAATGTTGAAAATATAAAAAATGTATTTCATTGGAGAGTTGTTTAGCCAAGTCCCTTTGATATATCTAAAGGCGGGTCATATAGAATTCTATCGTGCTTTTTTAGCTTTTTTACCACACTACGTTTTTATGCAGCACTTTTTTACCTCTCCTCTTTAATATCTTACGCGAAAGGAAAATGCTCTAAAGTTCACATCGTAAAAACACACACACACACAATACTCATGAATTAAACTAAAAACTAATTCTAACAAACATTTACATATCTAATGAACAAATAAACGAACATTACGAACAAATGTTCAATATATTTTAGCTCAACTCAATGTAGGAAGTAGAAAGCCTTGAAGTAAGTTATCGCGCTCTGTGTAACAAATGTTAACATACATGATATTGTTTTATTTTATGTCGTCGTTGCATTATAAGACGCCAAACACAAATAACTACAAGCAGAACAAAAAATGTTGGCAAAAACAATATATCTTTATATATATATATGTATATATAACATATAAAATACTAGAAATATTAATTAATTTTCATTAATAAAATAATTACCAGTAGATATATAAAAATTAATCTATAGAAATGTTAATGACTGTGTTTTAAAATACGGAAAATGTTGTCTTTTGAATGATTGATTGGCATGAGACTTGAAATGGAAAAGCTAAATATAGACATGAAAGGAAAGGAAACTTTACTGTGAAAGGTATATGAAAATGACATCGTAGCGTTAATAAAACGGGTAATTTTAAATTTGTAATTTTTTTTATTAAAAGCATCTTCGTTAAGTTTTAAGAATGAAATATAATTATTCGGCCTTATTCCCGTAGTCGGCATTGGCATAGTGGTTAGAACACGCGAATACCATGCGGGAGATCGCAGGTTCAAACCTGGCTCCAGTCATCTTAAAAGAAAAAAAAATAAATAAAATTGTCTTTCATTGTCGGCTCCCCTCGAATGTTGTTTGACAGCAACTTCGCAGTATTAAGCGTCGATTCAATCGTCGTGTCTAGTAAGAGCTTCTCAAACAGTGACGTTCGCATTCGTCGATAAACAAGTAGGTGACGTTAGTTGTAAATCTAAAAATAGAAAGCGTGTTAATTCACAACAACGCAAGAAGCTATCCCATACCTCATTCATGGGGTGCAAAGGGAAATTAAGTAAGTAAGTAAGTATTCCCGTAGACGTCGTCGACGCAAAACGACGTAAAAAAATCGGTATTCTCGTAAACGTTTTCGATAACTATCGGTAACTATTGACACAAATTTGGTATTCTGTAAGGAAATGTGACGACGACGTTGAATCGGAACGACTCTGAATCTGTCGTCACAGTTGTTAGTAACGACTTGAAACAATTTAAAGGAATAATTTTAGTTTTTGTAAATTTAAAAAAGGTTTTGTTTAATGACGTCAAGAATGAAAATGTCGAGTAACAAATAGGGGTTTGGTAACAAAATCCCTCATTGGTACAAGGATTTCGGAGACAAACAGTTCCGTCTAATTTAAAGGGGCAATGAGATTCCTTTGGACCGCCTTTAAGAATCCGTTGCGGTTTTGGTCTTCTTTATTTGTAGCGACAATTTTGATATGGGTTCCATCGACATATCCAATAACTCCAGAAAATCCTGTTTTGTTTAAAAAATTTAGTTTTTGCTTCGATTTGTCATCTTCAGTTATTTGGAAGGTGGACAAATGACCTCTCTAATGCATTCATTGTTTCGACAGGAATTTTGCAACTACTGGCTGCACTTACATTTAGGTTGTGAGGCACCTGTCCAAAGATCCTCAATGTGGCTTAATTATGGCTGAAACATATGTCCTAAGTTTACTTTTCATTATAGGCACTATTACGTAATTAAATACTGCCTTATTAAGGCTTAAGTAGTTCTAGAATCTTAAAAAAGTTGGAGGGCCGACCAACAGGTAACCTCAAATTACACCACCGATGTATATACTTGTTATTTGGCAAATTTAAGATATCGGATCATAGTCGAAGTATTTTTCTTTCCAGTATAAGATTTTTCTTGCTTTCCTCATCGCTTGAATTTGTTTCGGGAACAAAAATATTTTTTCATGAAACACAATAAAAATCAAAATAAATCAGCTGATGTACAAATGTTACATCAGCTGTTGTCATTTCTTTCATTTTATCGATTAACAGTCGAAGTCGTCTCATGGTAGTTATAGAATACCGAAATAGCATTGATGTGACGATGATGTTGAATCGAAGTGATGTTGATATAACCAGTACAGAAATTTCAGTCAGTTAAACTGATTGATAAATACCATCACCCAATATAAAATATTGAGTTATTGAAATTAACCGATTTGTAATCAAAACCAGTTAGAAAGTTTCAGTCGGGTAATCCGACTTACATTTACCCTTACCCTCAGTAAAACAAAAAATTTTCTATTATATTGAAATTATTACTCGATTTCGAAAGTGGGCGGAGTGGTACATTTGTATGGGAGGTACCAGAAGGGGCGTGTCCAGACTTCCAGATTTTTTTTCTAAAACTTTATCCTGCTTAAACTTTACCAAATACAGAATTTGGGCACGATCGCGTTAGGTCTTTTGATAATATTAATCAATTTCTAAAGTGGGCGGTACCAGATGTGGCGTGGATAGACTTCCAATTTTTTTCTCCAAAACTTTTTCTTGTTATAGCTTTACTTAAAATAGAATTTGGGTACGATCACGTTTGAATTATTGATATTATTTCTCCATCTCTATAGTGGGCGGAAAGGTAGATTTGTATGGGAGGTACCAGAAGAGGCGTGTCTAGACTTCCAGATTTTTTCTCCAAAACTTTATCCTGTTATAGCTTTACTAAATACAGAATTTGGGGACGATCCCGTAGGGTGTATTGATATTATTACTCGTTTTCTAAAGTGGGCGGAATGATGTATTTGTATGGGAGGTACCAGAAGGGGCGGGGCCATGTAGCCCATTTGCAATACCGTAAGTAGTTTTGAGAAAATAATAACTCGTGCAAAATTTCAAAACATTTGGTTGTGTCTTTCGAAAGTTATCGTGCGAACCAGCCGGACAGACAGACAGACAGACGGACATGGCTCAAACGATTTAAAAAGTCATGAATCGAATTTGATTCACAGAAACCTATGGTCTAAAGTGACTCCTTCTATGTGTTACACTTTTCGGTCGTATCAAATGATATATTCCTAAGGGTGATGGTATAAAAACGACGACGATATCGACGATGACTACGGGAATAGGGGTGATTATATAATTAAATGTATCATGTCAAATCTAAGATGCAAAACAATAGGTTACGGTACTGGGCTTTCCTAACACAGTACAACACATGATTTTGGAACTCAATGCTGAGAACTTGACGTGAAATTATCCATAAAAAGAAGAAGTTCCGCATCATTCGTTTTGTCAAGTAACATGCCAGATTAATTTAATATCGATTTAAAGTTAGCCAGTATTGGGACCGGCCGTGGCATAGTGGTTAGAACACGCGACTACCATGCGGGATATCACAGGTTCAACTACTGGTTCCAGTCATGTTTAAAGAAAAAAAAATAAATTTTTCTTTCATTGTCGGCTCCTCTCGAATGTTGTCGACAGCAACTTTGCAGTATTAGTGTCGAGACAATCGGCGTGTCTAGTAATTTGTAAATCTAAAAATAGAAAGCGTGTTAATTCGCAGCAACGCGGGAAGCTATCCCACACTCATATATGGGTTCTAAAGTGAAATTAAGTTTTTTTTTAAGTATCGTATTGGGGAATTTACATGAGGGCATGCTGATGATTAGAATCTAAGCTTAATATGTCCTATGCTGAAAAAAGGTCATTCAATTGTTTGCTCCAACTACCGCGGGATCAGCCTTTGAACCATCGTATATAGGTTTATGTTGTGCAGTCTAAAATCATGTAAGAACCAGATCACGCTACACACCGAGAGCTGCTAGAAGCAGAAAGGGAAGAAGAAAGGGGTGTTTAGCTTTAGGATGAGGACATGTAGTGATACAGCACAATACCATTCCATTACAACACTCGGAGACCATTACAGTCCAGAATGGAGAAATATAAAGGGAAGAATATGTTACAATGTAATAAAGAGTTCAGAAGAATTGTAAAGTGGAAAAGAAAAAGAAGTGCTAGAAAATAATTCCGGTGTGTTCTCTGCTTCAACTTCATATATACAAGTAGTGAGATTACGTGGGGGACAATATGGACCTCTGCCCTTAAGCCAGTTCAAACCATAAGTGAACTTCACCAGAATATAACAAATGCTCAATGGTCTCAACTTCCTCCTCATCGCCGCAAAGCCTTAAATAATACTCCTGTGTCGTCTCCTAGTTTTATGTAAATGCTCTGATGTCGCAGTGTCCCTTTATTACTTCAATTAGTCATCTAACGGACCTCCTATCCAGTTTCAATAGTGATCTGGTTCGTCTTCCAATCCAGTCTTGGCCAAATATATCGTGATACCACACAGTCGGTGCGATGTCCCCCGCATGAATTTGCTAGCCGTTCGATGTGACGGGTCACAATGCCACATATATGACACATTAGTGGTCGCTCTGATCCACTCGATTGGCCGTGTCCCCGTGCTGATTCTTTCCGTGCCAGTTCATCCGCTATTTCATTTCATAAAATGTAACTAAGACCGGGGACCCAACAGAGTCGAACACTATTCTTCGACTGTTTTGAGAGCGGCGTCCTGCATCTGTTTACTGATCTTGACTTTATAACCTTTGAAACTAAAGCCTTTTTAAGGCCACTTCACTTTATAACCTCTGATACCAAAGCCTTTAAGGCCTTTTGACTGTCCACATAGATTGTGACGATCTCCTTCAAATTCCTTGCCAGTATTTCCTCCACAGATATCATAATAGCGAAGATCTCCGCCTGAAACACACTGCAATCGTCATTTAATCGGAAGTGTTATCTGATATTTAGATTCTCACTTAAGATACCCGATCCTCTTCCAATAACCATTTTAGAACTATCAGTAAAGATGGTCAGCCCCCTGAAAGACAAGCAATCTTTCCAATCTTCTTTATCAGGGATCTCTATTTTCGGGCATGATATAAGTTCCAACAACGGAACCATATGGTCCGTTCCTATAATGAGTCCTCCGTTGCATCAATGTCCGCTGAACTATAACAGTATTAATGCGTGAACCGATTCTTATTGCCGCCAAAAGCCAACTTCTTGTAACTTTATTGCACTTTAAGCCGCTACAAATAGGGCATGGTTCCGCAGTTTCTTCAGTTTCAATAGCACGTCCAGTGCCACTTGTGATGTACTTTGTCTAGCACCTGTTATACACAGTGATGACATTCGCTGTAAGCTACTTATCAGCATTATCTTACTTTCGTAATGATATAGAAATAAGAGAAAATCTTGGAAACCCAAAATGATGATTAGCCCAGTTAGCCATGAAAGGCAGCGCATTAATAACTCAAACTTAATTTCCCCTTACACCCTTATAAATGAGGTATGGCATGCTTCTCGCGATGTTGTGAATTAACACGCTTTCTATTTCAGATTCACAACAAACGGCACCTACTTGTTTATCTCTGTTTGAGAAGCTTTTACTAGACATGCCGATTATCTCGACACTTATACTGCGAAGTTGCTGTCGACAACATCGAGGGGGCCGGCAATGCAAGAAACATGTAGAGGACTGGGAATCGAACCACCGATCTCCCGTATGTTAGTCGCGTGTTCTAACCACTATGCCACGACCAGTCCGCATTAAACATGTTTAATTGCTTACTCCGACTAAGAAAAGTGACTATAAGTCTTCCATAAAACCTTTGCCTAAGTAGCCTAGCAACCTACGGGCTAGACCAGGACAGCTACATCCTCGTCTTCATACACACGGCATTATTCCGGTATGTATATATCTCATTTCCAAGTCTGGTGCCTGATATTGCAATGGGCAGTTAGAATGCCAGATCACTCCTCCACAGGGCAACCATTTACGCCAATCGGGTTTTGCTCTATTCGGGACACAGCGATATAGCAGTTATACAGTGCCATTCTGAAGACTTAACGTCTGCTGGCTGTTTTCACCATCCAATTCACCACTTAGCCATAAAAAAGTAACAAATGGGCTGGAGAACATCTTCCAGGGTGGGTGTACGTTTTTCACATTGCTTATAAGGTTCTGTCGAGTATGCTATGGGAAAGACTTAAGCCAGTGTTATCCAACCTGATTGGACCTTATCAGTGTGGCTTTAGACCTGGTAAATCAATAGCTGACCAGGTATTTACACTGCGGCAAATCCCTAGGAGAAATAGATCAACAAGTACCATTCTTTCGTCGACTATAAAGCTGCCACCGACAACCCAACACGGCAGAAATTATTCGAAGCCATGACTGAGTTTGGTATTCCTACGAAGCTGATATGTCTTTGCGAAATGACACTGACTGACACGAAGTCTTCAGTGAAGATGGGTAAGGACCTTACGTGGCTATTTTATAACAGATGAGGCCTAAGACAATGCGACAATATAATGATGGAGATGATATTGAGAAAAGCTGCAGTGATCACGAGTGGCACGATATTCCACAAAAGCCACATGCTACTTGCGTACTCTGATGACGTAGACATCATCGGTCGGAAACTGCGGGATGTAACTACAGTCTTCTCAGGCATATAAAAGGAATCAGCACAAATGGGACTAATGTTGAACGAGGAAATAATCTACTTGTTTGGAACTCTACGTGAACAATGTCGATAATAATTTCGAAGTGGTAGGGGAATGGGACTTTGCCCAGAGGCTGAAAACTACTGATTGTCACTCACTTGGGAGTGACCAGAAGCGATTCCTTTGTGGCACTGTCCAAGCAGCTAACTACTTCCGGTCCTAGACCAAGTATTCCCTGGGCAATGACTTCAAAGCAACCGCTTAGAAGTTAGCTAGAGTTAGAAGGCGAAACGTTGAGTAACCTAATCGGCATGCTACCACCGATGAGTTTTAGGAAGTAGGTAACAAAAGTTACTGAAGCTCAACACAGGCTCTCCTAGTGGCCTTGGCAGCCCCAAGAAACTAGGATCGGGAGCGGTGGCCTAATAAGCCACTCTCCTTAAACAAAATTTATTATGACAACACGAAGAAAAGAAAAAACAAGAACCCCCCCAAATGTTGACGACCCCCGCAAACGATATAAGGACCATGATTTAAGGATATGCACCTGGAATGTCCGAACTCTATACAGAGATGGTGCCTCTATCCAACTGGCGGATGTCCTCGACAAATACAAGGCTGACATCACCGCCATACAGGAAATGAGATGGACGGGACAGGGATGCACACGACGAAAGAACTGTGACATCTTCTACAGCTGCCATGCAGAAAGACACGAATTTGGATGTGGTTTCATAGTCGGCAAGAGACTTCGACACCTGATCTCGCGGTTTAACCCTGTAAGTGACCGAATAGCCACCATTCGCATCCGGGCGAAATATTTTTACATCACGCTGATTTGTGTACACGCCCCGACGGAAGATAAAGACGATGAGATTAAAGATGCATTTTACGAGCGCATAGAGGAAACATACGACCGCTGCCCTGGCCACGACATTAAAATTGTTCTAGGAGACTTTAATGCAAAAATAGGAAGGGAAGATGTTCTTGGTCCATCGATCGGCAAATTCAGCCTGCATACCGACACGTCAGACAACGGGTTTAGGCTGGTTAGCTTCGCAGCGGGAAGGAACATGGTAGTGAGTGGAACCAGATTCCAGCACAAAGATATCCACAAGGCAACTTGGCTATCCCCCGATCAAAACACCAAAAATCAAATTGATCATGTGGTAATCGATGGCAGACATGCATCTAGTGTCATGGACGTGCGTGTGATTCGTGGTGCTAATATTGGCTCGGATCATTACCTGGTTGCAGCCAAGGTGCGCACAAGATTGAGCAGAGCGAAAAACGCACGTAACCAAACACAAAGAAAGCTGGACATCGCGAAGCTGCAAACCCCAGAGATAGCTACTGCCTACTCCAACCAGCTCTCCCAACTTTTACGACACAACGCCTCTACTTCTGACGTTCCCGATACACAGTGGCAGCATATTGCGCATTCCATGGCAACCGCCGCAACAAGCGTGCTAGGATATGAAAAGCGGAGCTCAGACGAATCCTGGTACGATGAAGAATGTCGCATAGCGTCTGAGGAACTGGATGCTGCTTATAGGGCAACGCTACAGCCAATTGCGACCCGTGCTGTTAGGGAACGGCATAAGGAGAAAGCTAAACGGGCGAGACAGCTATTTAGGCGAAAAAAACGTCAGATGAAGGAACGGGAGAACGAGGATATAGAGAGATACAGGGATAGAGGTGAGGCCCGAAAATTTTACCAGAAAATAAGAACAAATGGATACGGTAATGGCCTCTCCCCACCTGTAAGGACAGTGATGGAAATCTGGTCACGGATACGCAGAGTGTGCTGCACATATGGAGAGAACACTTCCAGCAACTGCTGGTTCCAGAAGGCAGCGCACGTGAAGTTATCACGCCAATTGTCGACGACGGCTTAGATTGCCCACCACCAAGTCAAGCCGAGGTAAGAAGAGCAATATCGCGGCTGAAAAACAACAAAGCAGCCGGTGCCGACGGTCTGCCCGCAGAGCTCTTCAAGTCCGGTGGCGAGGAGCTGATAACGAGCATGCACCAGCTCCTGCGCACGGTTTGGCTTAAAGAGTGCATGCCCGACGATTGGAATGTAAGCGTATTATGTCCTGTGCTGAAAAAAGGTGATCCAAGTGTGTGCTCCAACTACCGCGGGATCAGCCTTCTACCCATCGCATATAAGGTCCTGTCGAGTGTGCTATGTGAAAGACTAAAGCCAGTGTTATCCAACCTGATCGGGCCTTATCAGTGTGGCTTTAGACCCGGAAAATCAACAACTGACCAGATTTTCACACTTCGGCAAATCCTGGAAAAGACCCAAGAGAAACAGATCGACACGTACCATCTTTTTGTCGACTATAAAGCTGCCTTCGACAGCCCGATACGGCAGAAATTACTCGATGCCATGGCTGAGTTTGGTATTCCAGCGAAGCTGATACGTCTTTGCGGAATGACGCTGACTGACACGAAGTCTTCAGTGAAGATTGACAAGGACCTTACGGAGCCATTCTATACCAGACGAGGCCTAAAACAAGGCGACGGCCTATCGTGCGATCTCTTCAACATTGTGATGGAGATGATAATGAGAAAAGCTGCAGTAAACACGAGTGGCACTATATTCATCAAAAGCCACATGCTACTCGCGTACGCTGATGACGTAGACATCATCGGTCGAAAACTGCGGGATGTGACTGCAGCCTTCTCAGGTATACAGAAGGAATCAGCGAAAATGGGCCTAACGGTGAACGAGGACAAAACGAAGTTATTAGTTTCAACGAACAAAGAATCTACTCGTTTGGGAAACTGCGTGAACGTTGACAACTATAATTTCGAGGTGGTAGATAACTTTGTCTACCTAGGATCCGCCATCAATAAAGCAAATAATGTCAGCCTAGAAATCCGTAGAAGAATCCTGCTTGCAAATAAATGCTACTACGGACTAAGCAAGCGATTCAATGACAAAGCCCTCTCTCGACGAACAAAACTCCAGCTATACCAGATACTGGTTCTACCTGTCTTAATGTATGGCTCAGAATCCTGGGTTATGACACAAGCGGATGATTCGGTTCTGGCGGTATTCGAGAGAAAAATACTCCGTAAAATATATGGGCCCATCATCGTTAACGGAGAGTATCGGCGTCGTATGAATCATGAGCTGTACGAGCTGTACACTGACATTGACGTGGTCAAACGCATTAAGGTGCAACGGCTGCGCTGGCTAGGTCATGTTGTACGCATGGATAAAAATGCTCCAGCTCGAAAAGTCTTCGACAATGAACTCGATGGACGGCGCAGAAGAGGGCGACCAAAACTCCGTTGGAAAGACCAGGTTACTGAGAACCTTACAGAACTCGGTGTGACTAACTGGAGAAGAAGCGCAGAAGAACGAGGCGCTTATAATATTTTTCTACGTGCGGTATATAATCCACTGGGATTGCATAGAAGTACCAGCTAAGTAAGTAAAGTAAGTAGGTAGGGGAATTAATCTACCTAGGCTCCGCCGTTTATTAAACAAATAGCATCAGTCTTGAAATCTGGCGAAGGATCCTCCTTAGAAATGTATATATCCTATTACGGACTTAACTTTAAAAAAAATGGGAATATTAACGGTCAAATTCAAACTATAATTGGTGCTGGACATTTTCGGCTGATATCTACTTCGCATGTACATGTTTGACATAATGGTAGATATATATACAGCTGATGATGTACCATTGTGCATCAGTTCATCACAAAGTGGTCTGAAGATGAACTCGTCATGGAGTTCGAAACGCATCATCCTAGTGCGTAACACACTGAATTTGACCAAAATATCAAACAATAAAAAACCCTTTTCTGATCGTTAGCCGAATTTGATGTATCATTTGATACACTTAACTTAAATTGTGATTTAAAAAAAACTTAATTTTCCTTTACACCTCATGAACGCTTCTCGCGTTGTTGTGAATTAACACGCTTTCTATTTTCAGATTCACAACAAACGGCATCTACTTGTTTATCGACGAAGGCGAACGTCACTGTTTGAGAAGCTTTTACTAGACATGCCGATTGGCTCGACACTAATACCGCCAAGTTGCTGTCGACAACATCGAGGGGGGCCGGCAATGAAAGAATTTTTTTTTTAGATGACTGGAGCCGCGATTACGGACTTAGCAAGTGATTTAATGACAAAGCCCTCTCTCGATGAATAAAAGTCTAGTTATTCCAGAAACTGGTTTAAACTGTCTTGATGTATGGTTCAGAATCTTGGTTTATGACATAAGCGAATGAAACGGTTCTGCCAGGATTCGAGGGGAACATACTCTGTAAAGTTTGGAAAAATTTTCTAGCAAATGGACGCCATCCTGACGGTTCGAAACTGCACCAGATTTACCAGCATACCCGGTCTTATTTCGTCGATAAAGCGTCGAACGTTGGATTCTAAGTAGATCAGGCATGCACAAAAGCTCGTAACTAAATACAGTTAACTGGAGCTTGTCCAAAAACTATATGTCATCATAATGTCTCATACGTTTTCTAAGAAGCTTTGACATGCTCTTTTAACACATAAATTATGTACGGAAAACGAAAGTTCTGGTACCAAACCTATGACCCAAATCATTATACTAATGACTTCCCCTAAAAATTTTTCGAGAGCGATTAAAAAACAAAAGACTTACGACAAACTTCCGATAATAAAAACTGATTTTATTTTCACGCATTTGAGCACACAATGAAATCTTAAGAAAATTTCTAAATAATCTATAATTGTATCACTATTATCAGATCATATACAAAATGATATTTATATGTTCTGAATGAACTGCATATAATGCTAATGTTGAAACCTTTGAAATATATTGAGAGAAAGCTTAGTTCAATATTATGAATGAATTTTTTTTTTCTATTTGTCACATGAATGGCGCGAACCGTGATATTCAATGAAATACAATACTTATACATTTGTTACGTTTTTCTGTTCTGTTTTGTCAACGTGCTTAGCGTTAACATTCTGTGTAGTTTATATTGTTGATTTCTAGATCATTGTTACAGACACCGGCTGGCTGGCTGGCTGGCGGCTGTCAGTAACAACATATTGCTGCCACAGACATTTGAGATCTTTGTTAGCAGTTACGCATGCGCACACCAAGCGACCAAGTGTTAATGTTAACAAAGGCGTGTGTGTGTTAATCAATAGCCAATCACTCGAATTTCATTCATTCATTCATTAAAAAAAGTTTAGTTTCATTCATAAGATCGTGTGTGAGTTGTTGGACATTTGTGATTTTTGTATTCAAATGAATTAGTATCGTATGACTACTACAGGAAATTCTTAAGTTAGATATGGTGTGGCAGTAAGATATAATTTTTTAATATACTAGTTAAACTAACAAAGATTTCGGATGCACCCTATACAAGTGAAATTTTCTACTTCAACTTTATCAATTTTTTTTTAAATATTTCTTAGGTTAATTTAACGTTTTCAAAAATTTTTATTTGTACAATTTTTGTACGCTAATGGTGTATTCTTTGAGAGAAACGGAAATAGTTATTATAGGTTAGATTAGATTAGGTCATTTCGGCAGCAGCGTTCAGCATAGCTTACATTGCTTCTAGTGTAGGTCCCATTGTGATATTTTCAAAAATTCCTATTCTGTTCGGTCAACGAAGCTTTTAAGCCATTTCGTTGCTCTGACGAAGGCACGGATGTTTCGCAAGTCGGCTCGAATTGTCTACAAGTGTCCGATAACTAACATTTTCATATCTCAGGTCACCAAAAGCAGGGGAGTGACATAGAAGATTCTCCGTGGTCCCCTCTTCTTCCTCATCATTGCAGCTGCTACAAAAATCGTTGTAGAGAAGTTTCAAACTCTAAGCATGTGTGCCAATCGGTCAGTGGCCAGTTTTAACAGCTATGATGTTCCTTAGATTGTCTCTAGCGCATATCGTGTCCTTTGTATATCCGTAGTAAGTCTAAACTGTTAGATCGCTGTGCAAGTGGGTTCACTCACTCGTCTTTCGAGCAATTTTTTTAAAAATAATTTTTGGCTGCGGCGCTACTAAACCCAACATATCCAATTCCACTCTTATTTACAAAAAAAAAAATAATTTTTCCGGGATATACCAAAAAAAAAATAAATAAAAAATTAATAAAAAATAATTTTTGCCAGCGGCGCACAGTGTCACGGCAGTGGCCAAAAATGATATAAGTGAACATTCAAATTTCCAAATTTTTTTTTCCTTATTAACAAATAAACACTTAAATTAGATGAAATCTAAAATTTATTTCTGGATATATGAAGTAGTATTTTTTTTATAGTAGCTCAATTGTGATAGTTGTTAACCATGTGGTATGATCATTGAAAAATCTGGAATTTTACATATTTTTTAAACGCTGTTATTTCTAATACTTAATGTAACTGTCGGTATAAATTGTAATAGTTTGGTAAATTTAAGTACCATTTAATATGGCAACACTGGCTTTGTTGACAAATATTGATCACATGGAAAGAACAGTTAGCTCAAACATATGTCTAAAGCAAAGTGGCCTATTGAAAGCGAACCGCATGTTTAGAAGACAATAAAAAAAATACATCAAAACACTTTTTTAATTTTTTGATATTAAGTCCGAAAAAGTGTGTATTTATATATCTATAAATCTCAACTGCGACAGTGTGCGATTGTATTTTTTATGAATATTTTTCAATGTCTACTCCATTGAAAATACGGGATAATTTTAACAAATGGTTAGAAGTGAGGCAAAGTAAAAAGAGCCTTATCGTGTGTAAAATAGAGGAATTTGTGAAAAATCACTTACGTAGATCATTACACTGCACTGAGGGGAAAAAACTCATGTTTACGCTTTTGAAATTTAGCACTAAGTGGCAAAAGTATGGGGGGAAAAAAGCCTTATTTGAAAAAGGACTTAATAACTGGCTGGATAGTGAAATATTCCACGGGGATCCTATTTGTGTTGTAAGTTACCATCAGTTCTTGACGTCAATCAGAGATAAAACCGGTCTGTTATTTTTTTAGGAACCTAGTTCAAGTTTGCTTAGAGGTCGGCCTCGTCTGTCTTTCGAAGAAGCATCACATCGAACTAAGCGAAGACGTGTTGATGAGCTTGTTGTGTCAACCTTTGCTGAAGCTCTTACAAACGCAGCAGAAAAAAATTCAGAAAAAAGAAACACTGGAACTATTTCAGTGGAAAAAGCATTAGCATTATAATGGATATGGATCTCTCTTTTAGGCAATACAACATGATGAGAAATGTTGTAAACGCTGTACATAAATATTGTTTTCCGTCCTATTATTCTATTGTAGAAACTAAAAAATATTAATATAATTTTTTTTACTGATATTATAATATTTAGCATGGAGACTAATAGCATCTTAAATTTAAGTTAATAATATATGGAATTTTTCACTTAGTGGCATATACGGAGGTGGGCGTGTCCTTAAAGCTAATTATATACAAATTATTCGATTTTTTTACTTCAGGATATATGGGCAGTGGGCGTGTCCTTGGATGTAATTTTATCAAATTTAACATAGTAAGTTAGAATCTTTCAAAGATTATCCGTACAACATTTGGTTCGGTTCGGATTGAAAGATTAGAAAATATACGATTTTTTTACTTCAGGATATATGGGCAGTGGGCGTGTCCTTGGGCCCATTTTTCCGAAACTTAATTTTTTTCTTAGTATACTTACGAAAACTTTTTGTACCAATTTTTATTTACCTACGATAACTCCTTCTATTTTTGGCCAACGCTTATATGAAATCACGACACTGTGCGGCGCTTTTACGCCCAACATATCCATTTTCACCCTAATTTACAAAAAAAAAAATAAAAATATTTTTCCCGGAATATACCAAAAAGAAAATTTTAGTATTAAAAAATCGCGCGATTTTCTTAAAAAAAAATTTTTGCCTGAGGCGCACTTGCAACCATCCCAACCGCTAGAACTCTAATTTAAAAAACAAATAATATTTTAAAGGGATATATCAAAAAAAAAATTATATAATTACAATACATAGCTTTTTTTAAAATAATTTTTCAAATTTTTCTAAATTTTTTCCACTTTTATCCTTTTTTTAATCAATTTTCTTGTTTCAAATATTTCTCTTTAGACTTTTTCTTGAATTTTTTTAAATATTTCTTGAAATTTTCTTTTAAAAACATTAAAAAATTCGAAAAAAATTAAAATTTTCACACATTTTTCATGACATTTAATTTTTCTATGGAGTTTTTCAATTCATTTCCTTAAATTATTCTAATTTTCCATGATTTTTCCCCATTTTAAATTTTAAAATTTTTTACGGGGTTTTTTAGAAAAAATTATTTTGTTTTAAAAAATCGCGCGGATTTTAGATTTTTTTATTTTTTTTTTAGAATTTTTCAATTTATTTCTTTAAATTGTTCTAACCTTTACCATGATTTTTTCAAATTTTTAAAATTTTTTTTTTGGTATATCCCGGAAATTTAAACGGATCTAACTCTAAGTCCAGGAGTAACATCGTTGGATTCGTCTCGAAAATATCTTTGATTTGAGTACCAACACATGGGGGGTCATCATAGAAGCCAAGGGGCTCCTTTTTTTGGCCCCCGGGCCCCCTTGGCCTAACCCCCATCTTTGACCTCGATTTTCGTGTTTTGGGGCCTATTTAGGGTGGGTGGCATTTTTTTTGGGCTCCCGCCCTATTTTTTGCACTTTTGCCAAATTTTCATCTTCCAACCGGAAATGCTGTAGGGTACACTGCCAAGTCGTCATGGATGACAATTCAAATTAAATGGCTAAATATCGAATTTTATTCATTCATTATTGTCAATCGCTCACGCTGTTAAACCTTGAAATCAATGTTATTTTTCCCATTCGTAGCTCAGCCACCAATTTATTCATTCACATCTGGCTGCAACACACACACACACACATACACTTTGAGACACATTAATTCCAGCTGATGTAAACCATTTATGTTTCAATTTTTGACAGTCAATTTGTTAACAATTTTAAAAGGCTGTCGCATTGTCAGTTAATAATGACAATTTCGTTTATTTCTTAGTTGTTGTTGTAGTTTTTAATATGTCTGATCTGATCACTCCCTAGAAAAGCCATTGGGAGAATAGGAAGAAGTCGGAGTGCACGATGGTGCAGAGTTCGTAGACAGGTTGATAATGAACTGTATCATCTTTCCGGTTGCCACAGCAAAAGGTATAAGAAATAGTTCCGTCGGAACTAATTTAAAACAACGGTGCATTTGTTTGTGCCTTTACAGCAAGACAAAAGGAAAGGGAAACGACATAGGAGATATGTAAAACGATAATGTTTTTGTGAATGCATTCGAAGTATTATACATACATATATTCCTTATGTAGTAAGCTTTATCTTTTCTTTGGTTAACTTATGGTTTCACTCAAATTGAACGATTTGTTTAACGTTTCTCAAATAATTTTCTCACCCGCCATGTTTAGACCTTCTTAAGCAGGTGATGTATTCGTTAGATTGATTCGTCCATGACGCTTTGTTGTAGGCGGTATTGTCTTTTTATACTTGATTGTTAAGCTATAAGTTTCATTTTTATTAATTTCCATTTCAGTTCAATGTTGTTTTGTTTATACCGATGTAATTCAATTCATTATAGTGTCAGGTTTTATCACACTTATCGAAAATTGAATGTAGCCCCTCGGTCAAATCAGTCTTCCATTTCGTTTACCACTTAAAACGTAGGTTTTTTTTCTTTTGTTTTGTTTTTCGTGGTTAATTTTATTTATTGTTACATATTTAGTTGAAATATTTTGGCATTTTTCAGATTCGTAGTAGATTAAAGTTTAAATTTTCCTTTGTTGGGCACAGAAAGAATAAGAAATCGTTTCAACTATGATTAGTTGAGTTTGTCTCAAAGAAGGGTGCCAAGTTATTCGATGTACAGGTAAACCATTTTAAAATAAAAAAGAAACAACACAAATTTTAATAACTTAAGTTTATATGAATCGAAATTTTTAAATTGAATAAAATCAATAAAAACATTTAACATTACTTTATATTTAATTTTTGTGTTTCTACAGGGTGGACCAAAATCGTTTTTAAATTATACACGATAGAAAAAACCAATACCGAAATTTCAGTAAAGTAAACTGACTGATACATACCCTAATCCTATGTATGATATTCTTTGAATTAACTAATAAAATTCAAATATCCTCGAGTTGTCGGTTTGGAAGTTTTGGGTATTTCATTTACAATCCTATTACTTCATTTTGGAAAATACAATACTGGCAAAGTTTCATAATGATCAGTTAAGTTTTAGTAGTTATCCTGCCCACCAGCCATCGAGCCAGACAGACGGACATGGCCCAACCTTCTTAAACAGTCCTGGAACGAATTTGGTCTTAAGATACTAGGGTTATAACACACCCCTTTAATGCGTTACACTTTTGCTCGTATCAAATATTATATACCGATATACCCCAATGTGTGTGGGTATAAACAAAGATATGCATGGAAAACTTTGAGGTTAGTGGAGGTTCCCGAAAAGGTATTGCACTTGTTGCGATTTTGCAGGGTTTAACTTACTATTACAAGGTAATTAAACTGAGCACTGCAGTTTTCCGTTTTAACGTTGTGAAAGAACTATTAATTATTCAAAAATAGGTCATTTTGTATGGGAGGTATCGGAAGGCGTATTCCCACTGCAAAATTTAGTGTACTCTCAATATAGATTCTTCATCTTCTGAATTGGCAGCAGCAACAGAATTTCATCTATCAGTAGCCGCACGTAGAAAAGATTTCCAAGCGCTTCGATCTTTTACGCTCCATATATAGTTAGTCACACCAAGTGTAGATAACAGTTCTTTCATCTGATCCATCCAACGAAGTTTTGTACAACGTGTTCAATCCAGCGCATTCGGTCTTTTTCAACGCGCTTGACTACGTCGATATCGTTGTACAGCTCATACAGCTCGTGGTTCATTCGACGACTATACTCGCCGTTAACGATGAAGACTCCTAGAATAAATTGATCCCTTGTGTAATAACGCAGGATTCTGCGCTGTAGAGCAAGACAGGTAGGATCAGTGTCTCGTAGAGTTGGATCTTTGTTCTTCGAAAGCGCTCGTTAAATTAATTTCTTAGCGCATAAGATCAGCGGTTCGCAGTCAAACGTCGTCTTTTGATTTCCAGGCTGAAATTATGATCTTCATTTTTTATCATCTACCACTTCAAAGTTGCAGTTGTTAAAAGTAACTTTGTTTTGTCCTCACTAATCACCAGAGCCACTTCTGCCGACTGCTTCTCAATTATCGGAAAGGCCGCAGTAACATCCCGCAGTCCTCGGCCAATGATATCTATATCAACGGCATACATGAGCAACATGTGGCTATTGTTAAAGATGGTGCCATTCCTATTTACTAAAGCCTTCCGCATGATCATCTCCATTACGATGTTAAAGAGATCGCAAGACAGATTATCGTCAGATCTTTGCCAATTTCCACTGAAGATTTCGTGGCAGTTTTAGTGCCATCCCGCAAAGTCGTATTAACCCATTAGTGACGACTGTTACCATATGGTAACGCCGAAAGCGTAAGATATTGCACGCAATAAAATAAACATAAAAATAAATGTCAAGAATTTTATTTTTTGATTTCATCAAAGCCTGCTTTGATCTTTCATTCTTGATTTACCGCTATGCGATCAGACGTCAGTAGCGAGCGTGGGGGATCATTTAAAATAGGTGTTTTTCACATGTGCGCAAAACAGCAATATAGACGGATGTAAAAAGTCACTCCATTTCAAGAATATTTTTTGGCTGCTTAAAGACTGATATATTAAAGACTTTTAGTTTTTGTTATTTGAGAAGAATATGAAATGTCATAAAAACGTATTGCATGAATTATTTTGTACTTGGTTCTTTTTATTTACCTGTTTTAAAGCTGTTACCATATGGTCACAGTCGGCATAACCCCAGTAAAAATGGATATTTTTCTGAAATTTTTCGTCTTAATTTTTTTATGTAAAATTAGTTTTTTAACTAATTTATATGTAGTACTGGCAAAATCTTTAAAAAATTCCCATAATTTCGCTCTCGTCATTAAAGGGTTAACTTCGTAGGGATACCAAACTCAGCCATATCAATTAACAATTTCCGTCGTATCGGACTGTCGATGAACAGATGGCATTTCTTGAGCCAAATCGTGTTTATGAGCTGGTGAATGCTTGTTGCCAGCTCATCGCCGCCATAACCCAGTACGGTCGTTGCGGCAGTGGTCATATAATTCGCAATATACTGCCACTGTGTGTCGGGAATATCAGAACTAGGGGGATTTGTTTGGACTAATTGAGAGAGTTGGTTGGAATAGGCATTGGCTATCTCGGTGGTATGTAGCTTTGTGATGTCTAGCTTTCTGTGCGTTTGATTATGAGTGTTTTTAATTCTACTTAATCGTGTGCCTACCTTGGCTACAACTAGGTGGTGATCCGAGTCAATATTTGCACCGCGCACCACACGCACGTCCATAACGATTGAGACATGCCTTCCATCAATTACCACGTGATCAATCTGATTTCTTGTATTTTGATCAGAAGATATCCAAATTGCCTTCTGGATATCTTTTTGCGGAAATCTGCTTCCACTCACAACCATGTTTGTTGCCAATGCTAAGCTATCCACTCTGAATTCGTTATCGGAGGTGTTGTATAGAATTGTGAATTTTTCGACTGCTGAGTCAAGAGCATCTTCCCTTCTTATTTTAGCATTAAAATCTCCCACAACAATATGACCGTCATGTGCAGGGCAGCGGTCATATATCTCCTCCAGGTGCTCATAGAATGCATCATTAATGTCATCGTCTTTGTCTTCCGTCGGGGCGTGTACACAAATCAGCGTAATGTAAAAATATTTCGCCCGGTTGCAAATAGTGGCTATTCGGTCACTTACAGGGTTAAACCGCGAGACCAGGTGTCGAAGTCTCTTGCCGACTATGAAACCATATCCAAATTCGTGTCTTTCTACATGGCAGCTGTAAAAGATGTCACAGTTCTTTCGTTGTGTGCGTCCCTCTCCCGTCCATCTCATTTTCTGTATGGCGGTGATGTCAGCCTTGTATTTGTCGAGGACATCCGCCAGTTGGATAGAGACACCATCTCTGTGTAGAGTTCGGACATTCCAGATGCATAATCTTAAATCATGGTCGTTTTTTTCTTCGTGTTTTCAAAAATATTGTTTTGTTTAAGGAGAGTACCTTATTAGGTTACCGCGCCCAATTCTAGTTTCTTGGGGCTGCCAAAGCCACTAAGAGAGCCTGTATTGAGCTTCAGTAACTTCTGTTACCTACTTCCTAAGACGCATCGGTGGTAGCTTGCCGTTTAGGTTACTCGACATTTCGCCTTCTCAGAGTTACTACCACTGAACGGATGTTCAGTGGCATTGGTCGGGGAATACGTGATCTCCCGGACGTTTTGAGCTGCTTGGGAACCTCAAAAAAGAGCTACTGGTTATTTGCAAATAAATTCCCATTAGAAAAGCCCATTCATTAGTCTACCGATTACTAAACATCGAGTTCAATGGGCTATCCAAAGTTTCCACCCTTTTAAATCTTCGGGACCCGATTGTATTATTCCCGCGGATCCACAGAAAAGCATATTGACACAATGGTTTTTAACAATCTTCAGAACCCGTCTGCAGATGGCACACGAGACGGACAACATTCAAATAATATTTATCCCTTTAGGGGGTAAAGCATTTCATACCAAGGTCAACGATTTCAGGCGGATTATCATATCGTCCTTCCTACTTAAAAATTTGGAGAAAATAATTGAGGTATAAATCAGATCATCTTTTAAACCAGAAGCTCTATTCAAGGCTTAGTTTACCTACACGAAGGGTAAATTCACGAAAATTTATTAACATTCGATAATAGTCTTATTGAAAGATTCCTAAACTACTTAGAATACACAGTTGCCTCCTTCGTGGACATTAAGCGAACTTTCAACAATGTTAAGCCTGAAGCTGTAAATTAATCAATTATCGATGATAATCAATGATCAATTAATTTTGGGTTCCATTGGACTGTAAATTTCAATCTGACACTCAGGTCAGGACTGCTGCTAAAGGGCTATCGGAATCAACTAGGTTATTAGCACCAAAAATTTAAACTGGTTATATAAGTTTATTATTAAACCAATCATATTTCAAGTATTGGCGCAGGAATTACACTGTATTTAAACCTTCTTTCGATCCGGGTTTTATGAAAAACAGAACATACTATAATAATAACGATAATAAACTACACTTTGGGGAAGATGCCATCCTAATTTTCACGGACGGATCAAAATTAAGAGAACGCGGTCTGTGGAGGAGTTGAATTAGCAACTATCGATTAGACTACGGGATCACTGTAACATAGTTCATGCTAAAATAGCGAAATAGATGGCGAGACATTCAACAATTAACCTTACGTGGTTTCGCGGACATGGTGTAACCAAAGAGCCTATGTATTGGCAAAGGCTGTTACCATCGAAGTTTTGGGTGAAGTTGTTGTTCCCATTATATGTTGGAAAAGCTATTTGAGGGGAAACTGAACCTTATTGCTAAGGAAAGATGGGTGGAAGAACACAATTGCACAGCGACCAAACAGAAACATAACACAAGAGAGAGCATCTTCTATGTCACTGCCAATGCTTTTGGTGTTCTGAGATATTAGAGGTGTTTGGTCATAGGACACTTATGGACAATACCTGTCTAACAAAAGGCGATCTGCGTAACATCCACGCTTTTATCAGAGCAACGTAATGACTGGAAAACGATGTCGACCAAATAGAGCAGGAAAAATTTGGTGGGAGAATTTAAAATGGTATCGCAATAGGATCTTTCTAGGACCCAAGTGAGCTATGCAAAAGGCAGCCGCCAAATTTTCGCAATCTTCCCTAACCAGCCCATTCAACAAACGCTTGATGCAATTGATGGTTCGCTGGATTTAATTCTGGCACCAGTTAGATCTTACATGGATGTAGGCCAAGATCTTTCCCCAAAATATAGTGTAGGTAGTGGAAGGGTCGATACAGAGTTGGTCGAGAAAGGCATCGAAGCGATAAATTCGGATCCTCTGTGAAACTCACGTCTACAGCGATGATGGCTTCTTCGGCAAGCATGTAACCGACTTAATTTGACTGAATATTATTCAAAAAAGTAAAAGTGTCAGTATTGCGTATTTAATGCTAAAATGGACGATCATAAGCACCGTAAACGAAATGCTCTATAAGTTTGGCCAACAGAGACCGAATTTGGGAAATACATTTTATCGATTTGCAAAAGTTGATCTAAGGCTTTGCGTGGTAATTTGCCAAAGTATGTATAGTGAAAAAAAATTCAAACACACTTCATTAGAATGACAGCTAGTTTAATAGTCATCCATAACGAAACTTTTATACGTATAAAATAAAGATTCTTTATTACTTTTCCAGCCGTGGCATAGTGGTTAGACAACGCGACCACCATCCGAGGTTCGATTCCCGAGATTATCGGCATATGAAGTAAAAGCTTCTCAAAAAGTGACGTTCGCATTCGTCGATAAACAAGAAGGTGCCGTTTGTTGTCAATCTAAAAGAGAAAGCCTGTTAATTCACAACTACGCGAGAAGCATCCCATTCCTCATTCATGGGGTGTTAAGGAAAATTCAGTTTTGTGTTTTATACCTCTTCACAAGCAAATTATTCGTTTGTTAAACATGGATCACCCAAAAATACTAAAGCTTAGTTTCCTTAACTCACAGAAATACCAACAATTTCGGTAACGCCTCCTGTAGTCAACACTTGACGACCTTATGTGGCGCCCATAAAATTGCAACATAAAGTACTCAGTCACTCTCAAACACACACACATATAAATACACCCAAAAAAACTCACATTTCAATACGAAAAAGTAATAATAAATCAATAACCTCGACATCATTTTAAGATATCTTAACAAATTGGATACATTTTAATTAAACTATTTTCATTAAACAACAACCACAACGAAATTGTACAAACGTATGCAGAATACAAAAAAAACTAAAGCAACTAAAGCGCTTTAAATGAATCAAGAAAGCCAGAATTTTAGTACGAAAAAATTCAAACAATAATGGGCGTACAGGTTAGCCCAAGAGGCACACGACTGGTTGCCCGACCAAAATGACGACAATGTCTCCGCTGCACTATGTTGCACTCAAAAACCCCATAAGAGTTGTCTTGGCTGGCTGGCTGGCGGACTGGTGCAGTCGCTGCACCATATCTCCAAGAACATCATATAAAATGACACACGCGAATTCATTGCGGCATGTCACAGAGTAAGACTGAAAGCAAAAACCAAATCCAAGATCAATTGGCCACTAAATGAATGTTCGATGTGTAAAAGTGTAAGTGTGTGTGTTGTTGGTAGAGGCGCCTCAGACAGATATCGACCATTTTTAGATTTACACAAATTCCGTCCGAATCGCCCAAAATAAGCAGAAAAAAATAACAACAACATACACAAATCTATAAAGAAAAAAAAAATAACGCCAACGTCAATTCGACCAAAAACGCGACAATAATAACAACTGCAAGCAAATCATATGCTTTTAATTTTAACTTTGATTTTTTTTGCGGTTTATTGCTCTCTTTTCATTACAGTATCTACATATATGCAATACACAATTCGTTCGATACTTACGATATATTTTAATATATTCTATGGCGTTTGGAACGACAAGAACGGCATTTAGAATTCTCGATTAGTACTATAATGTTAGACAGTGAATTGGTATATGATGTTTAAGGAAATATTGTTGAGGGCAATGATGGTCAGAACGACCAGAGAGAGATATATTCCATTCTCAAGCAGCTGACGTTCGCATTCGTTTAAAAACATATAGGTTCCGTTGTTAAGGTCTAAAAATAAAAATAGAAAGCACCAGAAGGGGAGTGACCATGTAGTCTATGTATATACAATTCCGTAAGTAGTTTTGTGAAAATATTAACCCATGCCAAGTTTCAAAACAATTGGCTACATCTATCGAAAGTTTTCGTGCGTACCAGCCGGACATGGATCAAACGACCTCAAAAGTTATGAATCGAATTTGATTTAAACAAACATAGGGTCTAAAGCATTCAACAGCTTAAGGTAGCCCTTGGCCGCGAGAGACACACACATATTTGCTCACACATTGAACGAAAACAATCGAGCAGTTTACTCCACCCCTTATGGTATATCCCATACAAATGATATAGCCCATTAACCCCTTAATTCACATTTTTAGTTCATCTCTGTTGGTTATTATTTTACTACGACTTAAAAATGAGAGAGCTCCCCCCATTTTGGTATAGTTTGGGGACATTCTAAAATTGCTAGACAAAACATGAAAAAACCGGATGATTTACTCTCATTCTGGTACCTCCAACACAACTAACAATCCCTACGGGAAAAGTGGTGTTAATTTACTTGAGTGTACCTATTTCAGGACGGGTGTCACCAAACTGGTTCTAAAGAGTTCAAGAAAAGTCAATTTGACTGATCTGTAATATTCTGCGGCGTTGTGTTTCCAACGGCGTTGTTTATAAATAAGTAGAAAAGTCAGAAAAATATAAAAAATTTATATATGACTAGTGGGCCCGGCAATGCTTCGCTATTGCATTTTAACTTGTAATATATTTCACATTTAGGTCTACAAAGTACTTTGAAAACGGTTCTTATGCTCGATAATGCTATGTTGAGTTTATTAACTTATGTAACTAATTTCAAGCAACTACTTAACATGAAAGTTAACGAATTAAGTGTTGTTGTTTTAAATTCTAAATATCATGGGCTCTATGACGATAATAATAAGTTCATCAGCAAAGTCATATCTTTTACAAATCGGAAACAGACATTCCGTTTAAGATCAAAATTCAATGTAGTAGCGGTAACCGTCTGTATACTAACTATCTCTTTGGGCGTAAAAAACACTTTTGACATGCCTTCTCCGCCTATTGACCGAAAATGAAAATTTCGTTTGAAGCTTCATGCCTTTAGCCATAAAAACCTCTTTTGCCATGTCTTCTTCTCACATGGATCATGAATATTTCCGAATACTATCTTTGTATTGAACTCGTATTACCATTCTATGAGATAATTCAGTCACCAACGTTATGGCATTTTACGCCGTCGTGTTGGAACCATTTCTCCTTCAAATAATGTGCAATGACATGATAAATAAAAAAAATCAATTGATTGTCCACTGGTTTTAGTTCTTCTACCAGTTGGATATATGAATATAGGCCAAGATCTTTCCTCAGCATTTGCAGAGTCCGAGTTGCTGAAAACGGCGTCGGTTCGATAAATTCGAGTCCCATGTCACACTTACGTCTACAGCGTCGATGGCTTCTATTAGCTGCTCAGATGAATGAGTATATGCACCATAAACTTCACAAAGGGCAAACAGAGCGCGCATTTTGAAAATAAATTTGCAAGATTTGTAAACGTAGTTCTTGTGTAGTCTTTACATTGTGATTTTTCAAAGAAAGTCTCAATGAAAGTCTATCACACTTCACACACCTCGCCTGAATGACGAATTGGTTGACCTAAAATGGGGGGGTCAATTGTACATTAAAAATCCACATGAATCAAAATCCTAGCTGATACTTTTTTTAGGATAAAAAGATTTTTCGTTCATTTACTCCGTTTTGCGCTTCTTTTAGAAGTGACATTCGTTGCCCCACGATTATTGAAAGCGTACAGACTTCAGCTTTAAGACACTTCTATCAAAATTTAAGTTTTCTGCATTAAATTAAGCTTTTCCAGCGCGAGCTAGTAATTGATATTACACACAAAGTTTATTGGTGACATTTTCTAACAATTCATCGTAGATTTGGTTACAATTTTTGCGAATGAAAAAACTGGCCCACCTTACTGTTCATATCACTAGGCGAACTGCAATATACTGTGGAATTTTGACAGTTATAACTGTTTATTTTAAAAGGGGTGTGGTACAGCCCACTTCCACTCTTACTCTTACTAAATTTATACTGCAACAACAACATACGTAACAAATCTCATCTTCATACCTCTTATAGTTCATGAGATATAGCCCTTTTTATTTTCATGTTGTATGGGCGGTGCCACGCCCCTTTATCCAATCACAACCAAATATAGCCAGGGACTATCTACCATCAGTACCACTTGGTAAAATTTTCGTATCAATCTGTCTATTGGGAAAGCCTGCGGAGCGGTTTTGAAAAGGGGACGTGGCACCTCCCACTTCCACGCTGGCTGTAATTAATACTGCTCCAACAACATATATACCAAATCTCATCTTCATACCTCTGATAGTTCATGAGATATAGCCCTTTTGATTTTCAAGTTTTATCAGCGGTGCCACGCCCCTTTATCCAATCACAATCTATTATAGCCAGGGACTATCAACAGGTCAACTGTACCATTTGGTGAAATTTTCGTATCAATCGGTCTATTAGAAAAGCCGTTAGAGCGATTTTTGAAAAGGGGGCGTGGCACCGCCCACTTCCACCTTGGCTGTAATTAATACTGCTCCAAAAACATATATATCAAATCTCATCTCATCAAGTTCATGAGATACAGCCCTTTTGATTTTCAAGTTGTATGGGCGGTGCCACGCCCCTTTGTCCAATTGGACCTAATTGTAAATATAAACCAACCGGGGCGCCACCCAAACGCATACAAAAAAATTTATGCAAATCGGTCCAGCCGTTCGTGAGTTATAAAGTCACAATAC
Source organism: Muscina levida (assembly GCA_964034835.1). NCBI lineage: Eukaryota > Metazoa > Arthropoda > Insecta > Diptera > Muscidae > Muscina > Muscina levida. The sequence goes on along the minus strand of OZ035880.1, from coordinate 48,968,896 downwards.
ACTTGCAACAATTTTTTATATATATAGATTTAACCCTAGACAACTAAGTCATTTATCAAAAAGTTTCATTAAATTTGTCCGCCTTATTTTGGGGCATATTACCAAAAAAAAAAAAATATCATAGTTAGGTGACTGGTTTTTACTGAACCTGTCGTAGGGCTTGTACTGTTGAAACGGTTCAAGACACATCCCAAATATCAGTTAGGTGTCAATTGACACTTTAGTGGCCAACCCCATACAAAACGTACCGGTTCTCTACATACAAAAGTTCCGGAACTGGAACCAGTTCATGCACCCCAGAGAACCGGTCCCGTGACTGGTACTGTACCGGTTCATTTTCCCGTAGGGATATTACCCATATTGTCGTCCGGGGATTCATGTGCTCCGTACTCTATTTTGACAGAGTTTAGTTAAAGATGCTGTTCTGTGTTATTGATACCAACATTTTCAAAAAAAAAAATATCTCTTCTAGAAACTGAGATATATTGTGTCTACTTTTCTCATATGCCTTTCAAACTTTAACTTCGATTTACTCCGAAAGTGTTTTTTGTTCATAGAGCACATGAAACGCCGACAAAGTTATATTCCTAGGTGTTTTATCTGTATTCCCCATAGCGTATAAATGCCACCTTCAAACCACTGTGCCGCCACAAAACAACATTCTCCATTAAACAAAAAATAAACACTTGGCGTTGCTACGGCCCAAGAAATTTTGCACTTACGTACGTACGTATGTACATCCAAACTACGGACGTAAGTTACAACCACGCATGGCGTTCACGTTGTTGTCACTCCATTTTGTGTAAGCTTCTCGGAGAGGACTAGACGACTAGCGAACGTGAAGTGCCAAACCACCAGTCACAAGATCACACCGAGCAATGCAGCAAGTGACTATGCCGGACGCCCAAACAGTGAAATAGTTTTTCAACTTTTCCATTTGATGTGTTGTTGACCACAAAAACAGATAATAGGATAAGAATCTTGTAAGTATCGCGAAAATAAGTTCTTTTGTATGCAGAGAGAGAGAGAGAGAGACAGAGAGAAAAAAAGATCACTCGACACAAAGCCAGCCAGCAATGTTGTCGAGTGGTGGTAGACAGACAGCAGCAGCCGCATCTCGAACAATGTGACAAATGCCTGGTCTATGAGCCCCAAGAGAGCCAAGCAGCTCCACATATTGGACACACTTGTGCAGTAGTAGCCACGCGTCATAATAATGACAATGATGATGTTTAACACGCGCCAGGATAATCCCACGGAAAAATGCCATATATGACAATAAATACATGCTTTATTAATTACACCAATGTCAAATGCATTCGAGGCAACAAATCGTCCATGGGCTTAGCACCAATGTGCAACAATTGTTGCATGAGTTGCAAACACATATACACAGAATCCAACTGACGTTATGGCGCACAGATTCAGTGTGGGGTACAAGGTGATTTGAGGAATTTAAGGCTCATTTTCAAGGTTGATTGCAAATTAGCTGACTGATGAATCAATGACCCGCACTGGTAAGTGACAAAATGTAAAATGTTTAGAAGTAGAAATATGATGAAGTTGGTAGTAAGAATTAAGTGCTTTGTTTGAGAAAGTTTTCCACTGATCGGTAGACTTGAACCTTCATATGTATCTTAGCAAAATTATGTATAGAAAAAGTTTATGTCTTGTAACTTTCCCAATATTTTGATCCATAGACTTATCAACGCAGAGTGTTTTTCTTAGATGTATAGAACCTCCAATGGTGGTAAAGGTAAAACTGGCCATCATACTAATGAACTTTTTATCCCCTCACGCTTAGGGATAGGATATACATTTGATATGATATTAAATTAGAGGTGTTCGACCCGGCACCGGCCGTGGAATAGTGGTTAGAACACGCAATTACCATACGGGAGATCCGTGGTTCGTTTTCCGGCTCCAGTCATCTACATCTTTCTTTCATTGCCGGCCCCTTCGATAGTATCGGCAGCAACTTCGCAGTGTAAGTGTCAAGATAATCGGCATGTCTAGTAAAAGCTTCTCAAACAGTGACGTTTGCATTCGTCGATAAACAGTTGATGCCGTTTGTTGTGAATCTTAAATAAAACGCAAGAACAATCCCATACCTCATTCATGGGGTGTAAAGGGAAATTAAGTTGCGATAAATACTCGTCTCTTGGTTTCCAGGCTGAAATTATTATTTTTGTTTACGGCGGAGCCAAGGTAGCCAAATCATCTTCCACTTCAAAGTTATAGTTCCCAACATTCACGCAGCGTCCCAAACGATTAGACTCTTTGTTCGTTGAAACAAATAATTTGGGTTTGTCCCCATTTATCACCAAACCCACTTCTGCTGACTGCTTATCAATGCTTGAAAAGGCCGCAGTAACATCCCGCGGTCCTCGGCCATTGATATCCATATATATCATCGGTATACGCGAACATCATGTGACGTTGATCAAAGATGGTGCTAATGATGGTATCACCTCTGCCGACTAATTTCCAATGCTTAAAAAGGCCGCAGTAACATCCCGCAGTCCACTGCCAATGGTATCTATGTCACCGGCATACGCCAGCAGCATGTGGCTTTTGTTAAAGATGGTACAAGTCGAAGTTAAAGAGATCGTATGACAGACTATCGCCCTGCCTAAAGCCTCGCTTGGTAGACAATGACTCAGTCATATTTTTGCCTTTTTGCACTAACGACTTCGTATTAGTCAGTGTCACCCCGTAAAATCATATCATCTTCGAGGGTGTACCACACTCAGCCATAACATCTAATAAAGGGTGGTTAAACTGTAAGAGCCGATGTTGAATGTGAACCACACCTAAATGTCAAGCTCTATTCTGCATTTCAGACTAACTCACTTTGAACTATGAAAAGATACACAATCGAGCAACGCGTTAAAGTTATTCAGGCTTATTATGAAAAAGGAACTTTTAAATCAAAATTCATATCGTAGTTTCTGTCGTAACGGACTGTCGAATGCACATTTGTAGTCGATAAACATATGGTAGGTGTCGATCTGCATTTCTTGGGTCTTCGCCAGGTCTAAAGCCATACTGATAAGGACCTTTTAAGCGATGGGTAAAAGCCTGATCCCGCAATAGTTGGTTTACGCACTTGGATCGCCTTTTCTAAGCACAGGACATAGGACACTCCGATTCCTTGTAAGCGATGGGTAAAAGGCTAATCCCGCGATAGTTGGTACACACACTGGGATCGCCTTTCTTAAGCACAGGACATAGGATACTCAGATTCCAATCATCGGGCATGCACTCCCTGAGCCAGATCGTGTTTATGAGCTGGTGCATGCATGTTACCAGCTCATTGCCGCCGGTTTTAAAAAGCTCTGCCAGCCGTCCATCGGCTCTCGCAGCTTTATTATTTTTAAGCCGTGCTGATCTCGTATTGGCTCGGTGGTGGAACGTCTACTCCATCATCGATGATTGGTGCGATTTCGTCACATATGCTGCCTTCGGGAACGAGTAGAGATTGCAAGTGTTCCCTTCAGTGTCCGTAACCAGATTTCCATCTTTGTCCTTACAGGTGGATATCCCTGTTCCAAAACATTTACTTTTTACCTTTTGGTAGAACTTTCGGACCTCACCTCTATCCCTGAAGTTTCCGATATCCTGGCTCTCTCTTTTCTTCCACAGACGCTTTTTCCGTCTGAACAGGCGTTTCAGCTCCTTCCTTTTCTCTTCATAACGCTCCGTCACCGTACGCGTCACCATTGGCTGCAGTTTTGCCTTGTATGCAGTATCCATTCCCTCAGACATTTCGTAACATTTATCATCGCACCACAACTTGTCTGAGCGTGGTTTTTCATAAACCAGTACGGTCGTTGTGGCACTAGTCATAGAATGTGGTCATAGCAATATGCTGCCACTAGGTGTCGGGAACATCAGAACTGGGGTTTTTGCTGTAATTGAGAGAGTTGGTTAAAGTAGGCATTGGCTATCTCGGTTGTATGCAGCTTTGTGCTGTGTAGCTTTTGCGTTTGTTTACGAGCGTTTTTAACACTGCTTAATCGCGTGCGCACCTTGCCTGCAACAAAGTGGTGAACCGAGTCAATATTTTCACGGCGCATACACGCACGCCCTTTACGCTTGAGACATGTCGATGAAACCACGTGATCAATCTGGTTTCTTGTCTTCTGATCAGGTGATATCCAGGTTGCCTTGTGGATATCTTTATGCGAGAATCTGGTTCCACTCACTACCATGTTTCTTGCCTACGCAAAGCTAATCACTCTGAATTTGTTATCGGAGAAGTTGTTGTGTAGACTGAATTTTCTGATTGATTAACCAAGGGAATCTTCTCCTCATATTTTTGTATTAAAAGTTCCCAGAAAAATTTTAATGTCACGTGGAGGGCAGCGGTAATATTGTTTCTTAGGCGTTTATTGCATACATTTTTAATGTCCTGTCTTCCGTCGGGGCGTGTACACAAATCAGCGTAATGTAAAAATATTTCACTTTGATGCGAATAGGGGCTATTCGGTAACTCACAGGGTTAAACCGCGAGATCAGATTTCGAAGTATCTGTCCCGCTATGAATCCTTATCCAACTTCGTTTTCTGCATGGCAGCTGTAAAGGATGTCACATTACTTTCACCGTACGCATCCTTGTCACGTCCATCTTATTTACTGTATGGCAGTGAAGTCAGCCTTGTATTTGTCGAAGACATCCGCCAATTGGAAAGAGGCACCATCTCTGTTAAGAGTTCGGACATTCCTATAGCATATCCTTAATTCATGGTCCTTATGACGTATGCGGGGTCGTCAACATTTGGGGGTTTTTGTTTTTTCCTTTTCTTCGTATTTTGATAATAACACAGTGCAACACATAAATTGGTGCCGCCTTCGTACCCAGCTATTTTTGAAATATATACCGAGATTAAAAATATCCCCAAAGGATTTGGCCCCATTACATCGAAACATTTTTTTATGGATACTCCAATATTTTCACCCCAATACGATTATTTGACCATTTTTAGGGAGTCCATATTTCATAAACTGTTTGGAATTTTTTCTTTTCGTCTTCGGCAAAGTTGTAGATCTAAACCAGAGCAAAAAAAGTGTCAAATAGACCGATCCAAAAAAATTGCATCTAGTGCATGAAAATTGTAAAAATATGGGAAAAAAGGCTATTTTTTCATGATATTTTCACAATAAAATTATGATTGTAATAAGTAATATTCCACATAATTCATACGCCACGGAGTACAACAAGATAAATTTTGTGTGGAAAACATAATGAAAAAATATTCTTTTTTCCCATATTTTTGCAATTTTCATGCACTGGATGCAATTTTTTTGGGTCGGTCTATTTGACACTTTTTTTGCTCTGGTTTAGATCTACAACTTTGCCAAAGACAAAAAGAAGAATTTTCTAACGGTTAATGAAATATGGACTCCGTAAAAATGATAAAAAAATCGTGTTGGGGTGAAAATATTGGAGTATCCATAAAAAAATGTTTCGATGTAATGGGGCCAAATCCTTTGGGGATTTTTTTAGTCTCGGTATATACTTCAAAAATATCTGGGTACGAAGGCGGCACCAGACGATGACCTTAGAAATGTTGCACTGTGTAATTATTGTTGTTAAAAGAGAGTGGCTTATTAGGGAACCGCGCCCGATCCTAGTTTCTTGATTTGATCTTCAGTAATTTCTGTTACCTACTTCCTAAGACTCATCGGTGGTAGAATGCCATTTAGGTTAATCTCAACAGGAATGTGGGAATCTGAGAGAGATTCCCAAGGGAATAATGATGAGAAAGACTCAAAATAGAAAATCCTCTGTTACCCATAGTTTTACACACATATATTTTTTTAAGTACACTGAATTCAATCAATCTGACTTGAAAAGAAACATGTGTACGAAATTTTGATTTTTAAAACTTAGTTTTATAAATTTTGTCATATTATACTTTGAAGTTGCCTTCTCTCTTCGTATTTTTACATTTGAGCGATTTCCATTTAAGATCCTATAATGAAAACTAAACTACCACCGGTCAATGATCTGCTAACTCAGTTCTAGATCAGTGGGTTTCACTGAATTTTTTGTTTCTCGCTTCTCTACAGCCAATATACAACAGCGACGTACTCATGATGCCCAAAGTCGTTTAAGAGGATAGTAGGCGTTGGCGGCTCGTGGCGATGACGTAGTACCCAAAGTGAAAAAAGAACACTCGAAACCACAAATGGTGGGTGCACTTTATACTTTTTTGTTGCGATTTTGTTGCTAAAGCAACAAGTAGTAGTAGTGAAAAACAATAACAACAACGACAGCAGCAACAAGAAAGAAACCGTAAGATCAGCGCAGTGGCAAGATCGGCAAGCGCTCCACTTTAACCACAATCAACATTATAATTCATTCATGCGATACATATGGATATACTTTTGTACTAATAAACATACAGACATATCTACACATTCATTCATAATTTGTTTGCTACTACTCCCCCTATCCTCCAACACTGACAAAGGATGCTGCTTATTATTGATGAGAGGGGTATATTGTTCATAGGAGCCAATTGTAGGAGACCAGTCATTATGGTCTGGGGCAGTAGTGCAGTGTTAGCATACTTGGTTCGTTACGAGAATTTATAACCAGATTTTGTTTATTTGAGGTCGTCAATTTGGTAACAATTTGCAATTTAAAATGATCAAAACCAATGAAATAAACTGCATTTTATACCTATCGAGAGTATTTCGTACTTATGCGCGGGGGTGTGTGAATTGTATATATATTTTTTTTGATTGGGTATATTATAGTGTAGTTTGTTGTTGCATTTGTGTTTTGTTTTATTTCACGACACGGTACATTGATCTTGGTCTTGGTATTAGGCGGGCGTTCGGTCGGTCGGCAATTGTTTTTTACTTTTGAGTGGGATTTTGAATTTCTATTTTCTTGCTAGTTTTCTTTTAAATGTAATTTATTAATGACATTCGTTAGGCTGCAATGGGTCAACTGTTTGGTTAAATGATGTGTATAATTGTGGCACAGTGGTTGGTGGACCATAAACAATAAATTTGGGTTTTTTTTTGGTGAGTATTTGCTATTCATTTATTATGGAGGTGCATACTGTGATGTGATGAATGTGCCATAGAATGTTGATACAGCCTGTCTTTCCTTTAGCGGCGATGACTTCGACTATTTTTATTAAAAGTTCAATTCAACATTTCTGGGCATATGGTCATTTTGTATGGGCGTACCAAAAGGATCTCTTACGCCACCAACTGAGAATCAAGGAGGAAAAAGTATCTGATTAAAAAAATCTCTTTCTGGTACAGGTGTATGGTCAAACATCTTGTCGAACTGTGGTTCGGCCCGAGTGTAGTCAACAATCCCTGCTGTGTCAGGCACTGTGACCATAACAATTGTTCGACCATTGTGATAACTTACTGCAGCGACATTCTGTATACTAATAATGTACAGGAGAAGCAAACACAAGATTACATTTACTGAATCGGATGGGAGGTGCAGACCGCATCAGTGATGCACACACCCGCCGTATACTACAATATGTGGAATTCTGAACAGCCTTCCACCAGACTATAACTCAGTACAGCATTAGCGGTCTTACTACTGCCACATTACTTCCCTTGCATAATGTCCTGTTAATTTCCACATAATGTCACTGTTAGTTTGAAATTTAGCTTATTGTCGAGATATTTTTCACAGTTCAAGAGAGAATTTAAAATGTTGTTATAAGAATAATAATTGCAATGAAAAGAAGTAAAAAATGTTGACGACTACCGCAAACGAATTAAGGACCATGATTTAAGGATATGCATCTGCAATGTTAGAACACTGTATAGACCAGGTGCCTCCATCCAACTGGTGGAAGTCCTCGAAGAATACAAGACTTACATAACCGCTTTACAGGAAATCGGAGGACTGGACTAGACCGTATCGCAAAAAAAAAAGTTCTCCGTACACCAGCGAATATGAAACATTGTTCCAAGGACATTTCAAAAAAATTTTTTTTATTGTTTTTGCCGAACGTAGGGGTCGCCTTTTTAGTTTTTTCGTTATATCTTCCATATTAACAGTCCGATCTTAAAGCTTGATACAGCGAATTTTTTGTCTCAGCTCGAATGCTCTACTATAATGGCCATGCGGACAAGCACGAGTTTGGATGTGGATTTGTGGTTGGCAAGAGATTGCGACACCTAGTCTCAAGAGTCAACCCGGTGTGTGAACGTATCGCCACCATAAGAGTCAAAACAAAGTTTTTCACATAACACTAATGTGTGCCCATGCTCCGACAGAAGAGAAAAGCGATAAGGACAAAGACGAGTTCTACGAGAGCCTAGAAAATTTATATGACCGTAGCCCGAGCCATGACATTAAAATTGTACTAGGCGATTTTAATGCTAAAATGGGCCTACCATCGGAAAATTCAGTCTGCACACTGAAACTTCGAACAATGGCATTAGACTGATTGATTTCTCTGCGGCAAGAAATATGGTAGTTAGCAGCATTAGATTTGACCATAAAAGTGTTCATAAGGCCACATGGTTATCTCCAGATCAATTGATGAGGAATCAGATAGATCACGTGGTAGTCGATGGAAGGCACGCATCGAGTGATCAGGGGTGTGAACAGTGAATTCGATCACTTCCTTACCGCAGTTAAGGTACGCACAAGGCTAAGCTAAAAACGTACGTAACCAGGCACAAAGAAAGCTGGACATTTGTAAACTGCGGACCACAGAGGTAGTGGCACCTACTCCAACCCAAGATGCATTAATACAGGTGGCGTTAACAGCCAGCTGGTTTTAACTTTTTTTCTGATTTTGGTGCCTCTGCACTGTCAACTTACATATACTCGCCGAGTTGCGCCTTTCGGTTGTCAAAATTTTGTATGGAGATTTTAACACTAGAGAGGAACTACACAAAATAAATTGCCTGTTGTTGTTGCAATGCCAAATTTGTTGTACAGATAACTCCACCTTTATTAATACATCTTGCTCCAACCCCTGATAATATAACCTCGCAGTGTCAATATATAGCCGACTCCATAAAACGGACTGCTAAAGCGAACTTGGGTACTAAAAGCCATTTCAAGAAGATGCCTGGTACGATGATGAATGTCGCAATGCCACGAGAAAGACGGCTGCTGTATACAGGGCGAAACTGCAGCCAATGGCAACGCGAGCTGTTCGTGAACGGCACAGGGAGAAGAGACGAGAGGCAACTCGTCTTTTTAGACGGAAAACAAAGGAGATTAAGAAGAGACAGGATAAGTACACAGAGTTTCTCCGAAGTAGATTGGAAGCCCAAAAATTCTACCAGAGAGTTAAGGCGAGAATGCGTGGAACAGGGTTCCCTCCTGCAAGGACAGCGATGACCAGCTAGTGACGGACCCGGATAACGTTCTGAAGATATGAAAAGAACATTTCAGAAATCTTCTGGATACGGACACCTCTCCAAAAGACCCCGCTCAAATCCATGACGATGGTATTACCTGTCCACCTCCGTGCCACTGCGCGATCGTAGTGGGTGTAAGAACTACCGTGGTATAAGCCTATTACCAATTGTAACATGGTCCTTTCGAGCATATTGTGTGAAAGTCTAAAACTAATTGCACCACATCAGTGCGGCTTTAGACCTGATAAATCTACGACGGATCAAATATTTACTTTTCGACAAATCCTGGGAAAAACTCATGAAAAGCAGATCGGCACCTAACACTTCTTTGTCGACTACAAAGCTGCATTCGACTCTCCGTTAAAGAATAGGCTTTATGAGGCCATGTCTGAGTTTGGTATTCCTGCAAAGCTGATTTGACTACCTTGGAAAACACCAAATCCACCATTATCATTGGTAAGGATCACTCTGAAACATTCAACACAGAAAGAGGTCTCAGGCAGGGCGATAGCTTGTCCTGTACGCTATTTATTATAGTTATGGAGAAGGTGATAAGAAAGGCTGGTGTCAACATGTCTAGCACCATATTCCACAAGAGCCACATGTTACTAGCCTATGCTGATAATATAGACATAATTTTCCGAAATCTGATGGTTGTAACTTTAGTTTTCTTATCACTAGAAAAGGAGTCAGAAAAAACGGGTTTAGCGGTCAGCAAGGACAAAACACAAATAATTATTTCGACGAACAAAGAGTCCTCTCGATGGGGACGCAGCGTCAACGTTGAATATTATTGCTTTGAGGTAGTAAATGAGTTTACCTACCTCGGATCTTCCGTCAATAAAAAAAATTATGTCAGCCAAAAAATTAAGCGGGGAATAGTGCTAGCCAATAGATGTTTTTACGGACTTCGGCAGCACTTTAGTAATACCACCTTATCTCGGAATACTAAAAAACAGCTTTACCAGGTGCTGATCTTACCCGTTCTTTTGTATGCTGCCGAATCATGGGTGCTTACTACAACGGACATACAAAACCTGGGAGTATTCGAGAGAAAAGTACTCCGAAAAATATATGGACCTATATGTGTCGACGGCGAGTTTCGCCATCGGATGAACCATGAGCTGTATAAGCTTTACCACGTCATCTACATAGCTAAAAGAGTCAGAATGCAACGACTACGATGGCTGGGACATGTTGCCAGGATGGCTGTAAATGCTGAAGCGAGGAAGGTGTTTGAAGGCGACCCTGAAGGACGGAACAGAGCAGGGAGACCCAAACTCCGTTGAAAGGACCAATTGGTTGGCGACGTGCCACTATCAGGTAGGACTAAATGGAGAACGCACGCAGAAGACCGAAGCGTGTGGAATTCTTTAATACTCCAGGCCTCAAATTTATGAAACACGTTCGTAAGTTGTAATAGGCCACTTAAGTGCCCAATACACTTGACACGATCGTATCCAAATTCTTTATTTTGTTAAGCTATAACAGGATAAAGTTTTGAAGAAAAAAATTACAAGTCTAGCCATGCCCCTTCTGGTACCACCCAAACAAATGTACCATTGTGCGTACTTTAGAGATGGAGTAATAATATCAAAAAACTCAACGCTGTCGTGCCCAAATTATGCATTTAGTAAAGGTTTTCACAACTGGAACTTTCTTACTGGTTTTATTCGATTTTTAAATTCAAACCTTCATTTTATTATAACGCCCATTAGTAGGCGTGGTGGGTGTGACAATATATGCTACTAAAGATGTCCATTTGTCTGTCTGTCCCCCCGATCACAACCGTAGTATAAGAGACATCGAGCTTAAATGAGGAAAGCATGCTGGTATCCTCTGTGCAGGGGTTAAGCTCTAAGATGAGCAAAACCATAACTACTCCCACTTTCCATACAAAGTCCCCCTTCTTGTGACTTGTCCCTGCGGTTGCAGCCGTAATTTATGAGTTATCGAGCTTAAATTTTTTGTGAGAAACTTCTATCCTGTATGCGGATTTTAAATTTAAGTAGAGCACGACTGGATAGAAACTACTCCCACTTCCTATTTGCAAACTCTTTTTTGGGGTTGTCCGCGAATATGTCCTCAAGATAACAGCAGTAGATTAAGGGCTAACGAGCTGAACTTTTGTGTACAAGCCTCTATCCTCTAAACGGAGTATAAGTTACAAGATGAGCAAAATCGGTCGAAAACTTCTACCATTTCGCATACAAATTGCACCCGTTTGGGCCTTTTCCTGCAATTACAATCGTAGTTTAAAAGCAAGCGAGCTAACATTAGGTGTACAAGTTTCCATTATCTAACCTGAGGTTATAAGATGAGTAAGATCGGTCGAAAACTACTCTCACCTCTCATACAAACTGCCTCTTTTTGAAAGACTGTCCCCGTTATTTCAGCCGTAGTTTAGGAGCTATGCAAGCGTCTATCCACTACCCGGAGGTTATGTTCTAAGTTGAACTAGTTAGGACAGAAACTACTCCCACCTCATATATCCAAACCCTCATTGAGGTGGTCCGCTAATATGTCCCCAAGATAACAGTAGTAGTTTTAGAGCTGAACTTTTGTGTACAAGCCTCTATCCTTTAATCGGAGGTTAAGTTACAAGTTGAGCAAGATCGGTCGAAAACTACTCCCACTCCTCATACAAATTGCCCCTGCTTGAGGGCCTGTCCCAGCAATTACAGTTGTAGTTTAAAAGCTATCAAAAGCTATGCAAGCTTCTATCCCCTAACCGGAGGTTATGTTCTTAGATATACTACATACAAACTCATACTTCTGGGGGGTATCAGTCTGTCTTTTCTTGCGATTGAAGACGTAGTTGAAGAGCCATCGAGCTGTATTTGGTCTGCAAGCTACTACTCTCTAAGCGGAGGTTAAGTTATACGATGAAGCTCAGTATTTGACATTTCAGTAAATAGTAAAGTCTACCTCTCATACAAACTCCCCTTTTTTCGGTACAAAGTCTACCAAAATATAGTTGCATGGCAAATAACCAGATTTTACAGCATTTTTACTAATTGTGAAGGGTTACTGAGCTTGGGCACAGCCAAAAATAATTACCTAACCTGTTTGGTTTATAATTGCCCATCATATAAACTTTCATTTCAACAGAGTGCAAAATCTATAATTAAACCACCTCTTCCTCTCTTCTCTTTACAGGTACGTTACTACTTCATTCCACAACTCAATAAAAGGTTCACTAGAACAAGGAAACTCCAAAATATCTATTTTTAACTATAAAGCCTTTTACGACAAAACCGATTAACCGGCAAACAAACATTACCTAGCAAAAAAAAAAAATTCAAACATATGGTAAATATTTGTACATATAGTTTTGCCTGGCCAAGCAAAGCACTACCTCCCTTCAGAACAACGTCAATAGTCAACCGTGAACTTCAACTAATATATGAGATACTGATAACCCCGAGAGATAAAAAGTACACATATCTTATAGATACAACAAAATAGATAATAAAGCCAATGTCAAGTTGAATGAAATACTTTCACTCTTTGCTGGCATTCATAAATGCCACCGGCCAGTCTCACTCTCTCTCTCTCTGTATCTGTCTCGCGGACTTTATAGACAAAGCTTTAACGTTACTCTTTTTCAGCGCCCATTCATTAGAAAAAACGGGGACATGACTCGAAATAACTGCACGAAAAATCAATTGAGCTGTAATGCGCCGGTCTTTGGCATTAGCCGATAATTTCTCTCTGCATTCAAATTCGAATACCGGCCGGTACCCCTTGAAGTTGTCTAAGGCCTTATCACTACTTGCCAACATTAGATATTCATATGTAAAGCTACATGTCCGTATTCCCTTAACGGGCCGTATTGCGTGCATACGTAGATGCGCAATTAAACATATTTGCGTAAAAGTTTTTCATTCATAAAAATCTATGGTAACTGTAAAGCTATTTTATTTCATAGCTTCCTATTTTTCTCATGTACTTTTTCTCGCTCTCGCTATCCCTCTGTGTTTTCTGTTAGAATCAATGAAGAGCTTTCGGTTTCACTGCTGTTTTGGCCTTAACAGGTCATGCCGCGCATCATGGGGATGTTGCCCAGACCCAGGGTTCAAGTTGAAGGGAGTTTGTTGATTTGCGTCTATGCCTGAGAACACATGTAAAAGTTTGTATGAGTGCGAGTGTTCCTGCCTGTGTGAGCCTCCCGCTCGCTGGGTTGTTGTGACGAAAGCAAAAGCGTTAAAACGTTTTGTTTGGCCTTGACTGAATCTTGGGAATTTCTATGGTGCAACAGCATGGGCAACAGGTGGACTTTTTGTGGGTATGGATGAATGAATATTAAGGATTTGTTGGTATTTCCTCCCTTAATAACACACACACATATGTACTTTGTATAATTTCCGAGAATCGGAATGTATGGTGACGTTGAGCCGGTATGACGTGTTTGTATGTCGCATGATTTCCTTTTAAAACCACAATGGATTTGTCAATTGGACTGATGTGTGTCTAGTATGCAAGTTTATAATTAGTCATATGTAATAGAAAATTTTCCCTTATGCAGGTTTCTGTGATGAATATTGGGAAAGTTTATGCACTATGGACTAATAAAGTCAATTGTTCGGCATACTACAGGTGGGCAAATGAGCAAGCCTATAAATAAGGAATAGCTATTTCTGTAAATTACTAAAGATAATGCGTGACCTATCCATACTGGTATAGCAATTCTTTTTGGAAATATATGGTGTGTAGAACTCAATGTTTATATTTAACATACCTTATCCATAGTGTCAGGGTAACAAACCCCCCGCACATTAGGCGATCCGAAGTTATAATCATTCTTTCGCATCCAAGTTTATTGCACTATCATACTAATCCACTCACCTCAATTTAGTTTAAAATCTTGACATTTATAACACCTTTCACAGACTTTTCTTGTGCAACTCGCTATTAAAACCCCCCTTATGTTCATATTATAATGTCTATAATTAATATTTAACATAACAAGGTATTACTTTTAATATGTAAAATACATGGGTGCGTGTATACATATGTCGGCGTCTGTGTTTTTTTTTTGTCTGTATAGTTTATTCTTGGTTTTATTTCGTCTAATCATTCGTACGACATTTCATAGCTTTAAAAGCTACCCGACTTTAGCATCGGCCATAAATGTAACCCACACAATTTTTTTAGTGGACAAATCTGTCTGATGCAAAATAATCAAAGAAACCACAAAGAGAACTAATGACATGATCATATTTTAATATGAAGAAAAAAATGAATGTAAAATGTATAATAAAATAAAGCAGCGATAAATTTATAAATATGAGTAGTAAATATATTTATATTTTTTGTTCAGGTAAATTTAAAAGGGTGAGGAAGAAAAAAGTGATGACATTTCGGAAAGAAAATTATTGATTATTTTTTGTTGATATGTAAGAAATTACGTATTAATGGTAGAAATGTAAACAATCAATAGTAATTCAAACAAGGAAAATGATTCAATGGATTCGCTTTATCCTTAAAGTTATTCTAAAAACGAAACTTCCAGCAGTGGAGGGAAAAACTCTCTCTATACCCACTATGTAATATATTCTGCCAAATATTCACATCATTCCAAGGTTAATTAAATTATGCACCACACAGATTGTGACTAAGGGTTTTTAATAATTTGTGAGTGTGGAATAGGTGGGTTCAGGCTAAACAAAATGCAAAATTATTACTTAAACTTAAACTTAATTTCCCTTTCAACCATGAATGAGGTATGGGATAGCTTCTCGCGTTGTTGTGAATTAACACGCTTTCTATTTTTAGATTCACAACTAACGGCACCTACTTATTTATCGACGAATGCGAACGTCACTGTTTTGAGAAGCTCTTACTAGACACGACGATTGAATCCACGCTTAATACTGCGAAGTTGCTGTCAAACAACATTCGAGGGGAGCCGACAATGAAAGAAAATTTTATTTATTTTTTCTTTTTTAAGATGACTGGAGCCAGGTTTGAACCTGCGATCTCCCGCATGGTAGTCGCGTGTTCTAACCACTATGCCACGGCCGGTCCCAAGCAAAATTATTACTCTAATTCTAAATTCATCAAGTGCATCAACTCGGAAGGAACCAGAATATTTTTTGCAAATATTTCCCATTTTTTTTAATGGGAACTATTAAAATAGCAGTATATGAAGTGAAAGCTCGATTTGCGCAACAGAGAAGAAGTCAAGCGTGTTGCACCAACTGAAAAAGTTGTCAACATTCACGCAGCATTTACAACCAGTAGGCCCTTTTCCCGTTTAAA
Organism: Muscina levida; assembly: GCA_964034835.1. Lineage (NCBI taxonomy): Eukaryota > Metazoa > Arthropoda > Insecta > Diptera > Muscidae > Muscina > Muscina levida. Next base: position 48,953,263 of record OZ035880.1, on the reverse strand, counting down.
TAAAATAACTTGGACTAACGCCCAACCCTCTGCTGCTTCTCAATGCTTGAAAAGGCTGCAGTAACATCCCTCAGTCCTTAGTCAATGATATATTATATATATCAACGACGTACGCGAGCTGCATGTGTCTCTTATTACGGATGGTGAGAGTCATGTTTACTGCAGCTTTTCGAATGATTATCTCCGCTAAGATGTTTAAAGTGATTGCATGACAAATTACTTACTTACTTACTTAGCTGGTACTTCTATGCAATCCCAGTGGATTATATACCGCACGTAGAAAAATATTATAAGCGCCTCGATCTTCTGCGCTTCTTCTCCATGTAGTCACACCGAGTTCTGTTAGGTTCTCAGTAACCTGGTCTTTTCAACGGAGTTTTGGTCGCCCTCTTCTGAGCCGCCCATCGAGTTCATTGTCGAAGACTTTTCGAGCTGGAGCATTTTCGTCCATGCGTACAACATGACGTAGCCAACGCAACCGTTGCACCTTAATGCGTTTGACCACGTCAATGTCAGTGTACAGCTCGTACAGCTCATGATTCATACGACGCCGATACTCTCCGTTAACGATGATGGGCCCATATATTTTACGGATATTTTTCTCTCGAATTCCGCCAGAACCGATTCATCCGCTTGTGTCATAACCCAGGATTCTGAGCCATACATTAAGACAGGTAGAACCAGTATCTGGTATAGCTGGAGTTTTGTTCGTCGAGAGAGGGCTCTGTCATTGAATCGCTTGCTTAGTCCGTAGTAGCATTTATTTGCAAGCAGGATTCTTCTCCGGATTTCTAGGCTGACATTATTTTCTTTGTTGATGGCGGAGCCTAGGTAGACAAAATTATCTATTATTATAGTTGTCAACGTTAACGCAGTTTCCCAAACGAGTATATTCTTTGTTCGTTAAAACTAATAACTTCGTTTTGTCCTCGTTCACCGTTAGGCCCATTTTTGCTGATTCCTTCTGAATTCCTGAGAAGGCTGCAGTCACATCCCGCTGTTTTCGACCGATAATGTCTACGGCATCAGCGTACGCGAGTAGCATGTGGCTTTTGTTGAATATAGTGCCACTCGTGTTTACTGCAGCTTTTCTCATTATCATTTCCATCACAATGTTGAAGAGATCGCACGATAGGCCGTCGCCTTGTTTTATGCCTCGTCTGGTATAGAATGGCTCCGTAAGGTCCTTGCCAATCTTCACCGAAGACGTCGTGTCAGTCAGCGTCATTCCGCAAAGACGTATCAGCTTCGCTGGAATACCAAACTCAGCCATGGCTTCAAGTAATTTCTGCCGTATCGGGTTGTCGAAGGCAGCTTTATAGTCGACAAAAAGATGGTACGGGTCGATCTGTTTCTCTTGGGTCTTTTCCAGGATTTGCCGAAGTGTAAAAATCTGGTCAGTTGTTGATTTTCCAGGTCTAAAGCCACACTGATAAGGCCCGATCAGGTTGGATAACACTGGCTTTAGTCTTTCACATAGCACACTCGACAGGACCTTGTATGCGATGGGTAAAAGGCTGATCCCGCGGTAGTTGGAGCACACACTTGGATCACCTTTTTTCAGCACAGGACATAATACGCTTATATTCCAATCGTCGGGCATGCTCTCTTTAAGCCAACCCGTGCGCAGGAGCTGGTGCATGCTCGTTATCAGCTCCTCGCCACCGGACTTGAAGAGCTCTGTGGGCAGACCGTCGGCACCGGCTGCTTCGTTGTTTTTCAGCCGCGATATTGCTCTTCTTATCTCGGCTTGACTTGGTGGTGGGCAATCTAAGCCGTCGTCGACAATTGGCGTGATAACTTCACGTGCGCTGCCTTCTGAAACCAGCAGTTGCTGGAAGTGTTCTCTCCATATGTGCAGCACACTCTGCGTATCCGTGACCAGATTTTCATCACTGTCCTTACAGGTGGGGAGGCCATTACCGTATCCATTTGCTCTTACTTTCTGGTTAAATTTTTGGGCCTCACCTCTATCCCTGTATCGCTCTATATCCTCGTTCTCCCGTTCCTTCATCTGACGTTTTTTTTCGCCTAAATAGCTGTCTCGTCCGTTTTGCTGCATCCTGTTCCTCAGACGCTATGCGACATTCTTCATCGTACCAGGATTCGTCTGAGCGCCGCTTTTCATATCCTAGCACGGTTGTTGCGGCGGTTTCCATGGAATGCGCAATATGCTGCCACTGTGTATCGGGAACGTCAGAAGTAGAGGCGTTGTGTCGTAAAAGTTGGGAGAGCTGGTTGAAGTAGGCAGTAGCTATCTCTGGGGTTTGCAGCTTCGCGATGTCCAGCTTTCTTTGTGTTTGGTTACGTGCGTTTTTCGCTCTGCTCAATCTTGTGCGCACCTTGGCTGCAACCAGGTAATGATCCGAGCCAATATTAGCACCACCGATCACACGCACATCCATGACACTAGATGCATGCCTGCCATCAATTACCACATGATCAATTTGATTTTTGGTGTTTTGATCAGGGGATAGCCAAGTTGCCTGGTGGATATCTTTGTGCTGGAATCTGGTTCCACTCAATACCATGTTCCTTCCCGCTGCGAAGCTAACCAGCCTAAACCCGTTGTCTGACGTGTCGGTATGCAGGCTAAATTTACCGATCGATGGACCAAAAACATCTTTCCTTCCTATTTTTGCATTAAAGTCTCCCAGAACAATTTTAATGTCGTGGCCAGGGCAGCGGTCGTATGTTTCCTCTAGGCGCTCGTAAAATGCATCTTTAATCTCATCGTCTTTATCTTCCGTCGGGGCGTGTACACAAATCAGCGTGATGTAATAATATTTCGCTCGGATGCGAATGGTGGCTATTCGGTCACTTACAGGGTTAAACCGCGAGACCAGGTGTCGAAGTCTCTTGCCGACTATGAAACCACATCCAAATTCGTGTCTTTCTGCATGGCAGCTGTGAAAGATGTCACAGTTCTTTCGTCGTGTGCATCCCTGTCCCGGACATCTCATTTCCTGTATGGCGGTGATGTCAGCCTTGTATTTGTCGAGGACATCCGCCAGTGACAAATTATCGACTTGAATTTAGCCTCTCTAGGTAAAAAATAAACACAAAATTGTCGACTTTTATATCTAGACAGTCCAAGTTTGGTTGGCTATCCTAGTGTTAACCTCGGCTCTATGAAATAAGGCCCCAAGAAATAAGGCCCCAATACAAAAATGAAATAAAGCCCCAAAAATTTGTTCAGAAAACAACAACAGTGAAATTTGCGGTGTTATTTCATTTTTTTGGGATTTTATTTCATTTTTTTTTTGGGGCCTTATTTCGGTGTGAAATAACGAAATAAAACCCCATTTTTGGGGCTTTATTTCATTTTGGATTTGGGGCCTTATTTCTTAGGGCCTTATTTCAGAGAGCCGTTAAGCGCACCATGGGTGAAGCATTCATGGCAGCACTCATGTTAGTCTATCGTGGACTCTGCAAAGCACGCCACTGACGGTGATAGCTTTACCAAAGTCGTTTTTGAAAAGTAAATATATATGACGCCATCAGTCCAAAACCCGTACCAAATCGTATTGTAAGCACCAAACGTTGAAGAGTCGGTTTAGAAAGGCTAAGCGTGTCTGCCTTAAAATAGACGCAATATTTATACCATCACCCTTAGGGATGAGGGTATATATCATTTGATACGACCTAAAAGTGTAACACATAGAAGACGTCACTTTAGACCCTAGGTTTCTTTGAACCAAATTCGATTCATGACTTTTTAAGTCGTTTGAGCCATGTCCGTCTGTCTGTCTGTCTGTCTGGTGGCTGTCCGGCTGGTTCGCACGATAACTTTCGAAAGACGTAACCAAATGTTTTAAAATTTTGCACGAGTTATTATTTTCTCAAAACTACTTACGGTATTGCAAATGGGCTACATGGCCCCGCCCCTTCTGGTACCTCTCATACTTAAACATCATTCCGCCCACTTTAGAAATCGAGTAATAATATCAATACACCCCACGGGATCGTCACCAAATTCTGTAATTAGTAAAGCTATAATAGGATAAAGTTTTGGAAAAAATTGTAAAAGACTAGCCACGCCCCTTCTGGTACCTCCCATACAAATTTACCTTTCTGCCCACTATAGAGATGGTGAAATAATATCAATAAATTAAACGTGATCGAAACCAAATTCTCTTTTTAGTAAAGCTATAACAGGATGGAAGCGTGCCTCTGACACCCGTCAGAGCACGAATAACTGTGAGGGGCGAAACCTAAAACCCAGGCACGTCTGCTCAGAGTGAGCGGTACCCTGGTCAGCGTCTGACCCAGAATGGGCGGCTGTAATAAAATCCTGGCAGGAGGAGAAAACTGCGACGTGGTGCGCTGGGCTTGCAACCCGCCACCGACGTATAAACTATTGCAATGAAAAGAAGTAAGAAAAGAATAAAATGGACCCCCCAAAATGTTGACGACCACCGCAAACGAATTAAGGACCATGATTTAAGGATATGCACTTGGAATGTTAGAACACTGTATAGACCAGGTGCCTCTATCCAACTGGCGGAAGTCCTCGAAGAATACAAGGCTGACATAACCGCTTTACAGGAAATCCGGTGGACGGGACACGGGTGCTCGCGCATGAAGACGTGCGATATCTACTATAGTGGCCATGCGGACAAGCACGAGTTTGGATGTGGATTTGTGGTGGGCAAGAGACTGCGACACCTAGTCTCAAGGTTCAACCCGGTGTGTGAACGTATAGCCACCATAAGAGTCAAAACAAAGTTTTTCCACATAACACTTATATGTGCCCATGCTCCGACAGAAGAGAAAAGCGATGAGGACAAAGACGAGTTCTACGAGAGCCTAGAAAATGTATATGACCGTAGCCCGAGCCATGACATTAAAATTGTACTAGGCGATTTTAATGCTAAAATAGGCAGGGAAACCGCATTTGAGCCTACCATCGGAAAATTTAGTCTGCACACCGAAACGTCGAACAATGGCATCAGACTGATTGATTTCTCTGCGGCAAGAAATATGGTAGTTTGCAGCACTAGATTTGACCATAAAAATATTCATAAGGCAACATGGTTATCTCCAGATCAATTGACAAGGAATCAGATTGATCATGTGGTAGTCGATGGAAGGCACGCATCGAGTGTTCTGGACGTACGAGTGATTAGGGGTGCGAACATTGACTCCGATCACTTCCTTACCGCAGTTAAGGTACGCACAAGACTAAGCATGGCGAAAAACGTACGTAACCAGGCACAACGAAAGCTGGACATCGGTAAACTGCGGACCACAGAGGTAGCAAACGCCTACTCCAACCACCTAACTCAACTGCTGCGGAATGCTCCAACACCTGACAATATAACCTCGCAGTGGCAAAATATAGCCGACTCCTTAGAACGGGCTGCGAGAAGCGTACTTGGGTACTCAAAGCCGTCTCAAGAAGATGCCTGGTACGATGATGAATGTCGCAATGCCACGAGAGAGACGGTTGCTGCATACAGGGCGAAACTGCAGCCAATGGCAACGCGAGCTGTTCGTGAACGGCACAGGGAGAAGAGACGACAGGCAACGCGTCTTTTTAGAAGAAAAAAGAAGGAGCTGAAGAAGAGGCAGGACGAGTGCACTGAGTTGCTCCGAAGTAGAGGGGAAGCCCGAAAATTCTACAAGAGAGTGAAAGCGAGAATGCGTGGAACAGGGTTGCCCTCCTGCAAGGACAGCGATGGTCAGCTAGTGACGGACCCGGATAACGTTCTAAAGATATGGACAGATCACTTTAGAAATTTACTGGATACTGACACCACTCCAGAAGACCCCGCTCCAATCCATGACGATGGTATTAACTGTCCACCTCCGAGCCAGAGCGAGATACGTATGGCCATCTCCCGCCTTAAAAACAACAAAGCTGCTGGAGCCGATGGTCTCCCTGCTGAATTGTTTAAGGCTGGCGGGGAGGAGCTGATTAGGAGCATGCATCAGCTCATGGAGAACATCTGGCAAGAGGAGAGCATGCCCGGGGATTGGAGTCTCAGTCTGTTATGTCCCATATACAAGAAAGGAGATCGTAGTGAATGTATGAACTACCGTGGAATAAGCCTATTACCAATTGCGTACAAGGTCCTTTCAAGCATATTGTGTGAACGTCTAAAGCCAATTGTAGAAAAACTAATTGGACCATATCAGTGCGGCTTTAGACCTGGCAAATCTACGACGGATCAAATATTCACCTTACGACAAATCCTGGAAAAAACCCATGAAAAGCAGATCGACACCTACCACCTCTTTGTCGACTACAAAGCTGCCTTCGACTCTCCGATAAGGAATAGGCTTTATGAGGCCATGTCTGAGTTTGGTATTCCTGCAAAGCTGATTAGACTTTGCAAATGTACCTTAGACAACACCAAATCCTCGGTTAAGATTGGTAAGGATCAGTCTGAACCATTCAACACGGAAAGAGGTCTCATGCAGGGCGATAGCCTGTCCTGTACACTATTTAACATAGTTATGGAGAAGGTGATGAGAAAGTCTGGTATCAACATGTCTGGCACCATATTCCACAAAAGCCACATGCCACTAGCCTACGCCGATGATATAGATATCATTGGCCGAAATCTGCGGGATGTTACTGCAGTTTTCTCATCGCTAGAAAAGGAGTCAGCAAAAATGGGTTTAGCGGTCAACGAGGACAAAACAAAAATAATGATTTCGACGAACAAAGAGTCCTCTCGATGGGGACGCACCGTGAACGTTGACAATTATTATTTTGAGGTAGTCGACGAATTTACCTACCTCGGATCTTCCGTCAACAAGACGAATAATGTCAGCCAAGAAATTAAACGGAGAATAGTGCTAGCCAATAGATGTTTCTACGGACTTCGGCAGCACTTTAGTAACACCACCTTCTCTCGGAATACTAAGAAACAGCTATACCAGGTGCTTATCTTACCTGTTCTGTTGTATGCTGCCGAATCATGGGTGCTTACTACAACGGACATACAAAACCTGGGAGTATTCGAGAGAAAAGTACTCCGAAAAATATATGGACCTATCTGTGTCGAAGGCCAGTTTCGCCATCGGATGAACCATGAGCTGTATGAGCTTTACCACGACATCGACGTAGCTAAAAGAGTCAGAATCCAACGACTTCGATGGCTGGGACATGTTGCCAGGATGGATGTAAATGCTCCAGCGAGAAAGGTGTTTGAAGGCGAACCTGAAGGACGGCGCAGAGCAGGGAGACCCAAACTCCGTTGGAAGGACCAAGTGGTAGGCGACGTGCCATCATCTGGTAGGACTAACTGGAGAACACACGCAGAAGACCGAAGCGTGTGGAATTCTTTATTACTTCAGGCCTCAAATTTATGAACTACGTTTCGTAAATTGTAACTGGCCACTTAAGTAAGTATAACAGGATAAAGTTTTGGAGAAAAAAATTGTAAGTCTATCCAAGCCCCATCTGGTACCTCCCATACACATCTGGTACCGCACACTTTAGAAATCGAATAATATTATTAAAAGACCTAAGCGATCGTGCCCAAATTCTGTATTTGGTAAAGTTTAAGCAGGATAAAGTTTTGGAAAAAAAATCTGGAAGTCTAGACACGCCCCTTCTGGTACCTTCCATACAAATGTACCCCTCCGCCCACTTTAGAAATAAGGTAATAATATCAATATAATAGAAAATTATTTATTTTACTGAGGGTAAGGGTAAATGTAAGTTGGGTTGCCCGACTGAAACTTTCTAACTGGTTTTAATTACAAATCGGTTAATTTCTATAACACAAGACTTAAGCAATATCTTATATTGGGTGATGGTATTTATCAGTCAGTTTTACTGACTGAAATTTCTGTACTGGTTGTTCTAACGAACATTCATTTGCATAGAAAAGTTTTACCATTTAGACTGACTGGTTAATTATGTAGCTTGTTGTAGTAATCTTAACTTAACTTAATTTTCCTTTTCACCCCATGGTATGAGAAAGCTTCTCTCATTGTTGCGATTTACAACGTTTTCTATTTGAGATTCACAAAAAACGGCACCTACTTGTTTATCGACGTATGCGAACATCACTCTTTTGGAAGCTTTTACTAGACATAACGACTATCTCGATACTTATAATGCGAAGTTGCTGTCGACAACATCGAGGGGGCTGGCAATGAAAGAACAATTTAGATGACTGGAGGTTGGAATCGAACCCGATATACCCCGCATGGTAGTCGTATTGGGGAATTTTTCACGTTTTTGGCTCTGTTGTTTGACATAACATAAATACTTTACGGTGGCGTATAATTATCATAAGTAATAATCCACGTAAAACATACGCCACGGAGTACAATAGTTTTGTTGTAACTGCTACAAAATAAATCCAGTTCAAAATCATTTTGTGAATGTTAAAGTGAAACTGTTGCTTATGTAGGGAAACAGATTAAAGGAATTGTAATTCTTGATTTTTTTTAATTTGTTTCAGATAAATCGGACTAGTGGTTCTGGAAGTTATGTCAAACTAAAGAGCCTTAAACGTGACAAATTCCCCTATACGATACTTACGAACTCCAAATCGATATTAAATTATTATGGCATGTAACTTGACAAAACGAATGATAGAAAACTTCTTCTTTTTGGGGCTACTTCCACGTGTAGTTTTCAGAATTGAGTCCCAAATCAATGAGCTGAAAAATGTTGTACTGTGATATACGCTACCAAGTCAATATGGGCGCAGCAAACGAAATACTTAAGACAAATGTTTCGAGCTAATTTTCTTCTTATTATTTGAGGGAAAACAAAAACTTATTATGTGTCCATTACTTAACGTGAACGCATTATATATTGACAAAAACCGGGAAAACCGACTATTGATATTATAACAGTTATATAACTCGATATCTAAAGGGGACAGAATGGTACATTTGTATGGGAGGTACCAGAGGGGCGTGGCTAGACATTCAGTTTTTTTGCTCCAAAACATTATCCTGCTTCAGCTTTACTAAATGAATAATTTGGCTACTATCGCGCTTGGTGTATTGATATTATTATTTCATTTGTCTAGTAGGTACCAGAAGGGGCATGGCTACACTTCCAATTTTTTCTCCAAAACTTTATCCTCATTTAGTTTTACAAAATACAAATACAGACAGACAGATAGAAAGTCAGACAGACGAACATGGCCCGAACGACTTAAAAAGTCATGAATCGAATTTGGTTCAAAGAAACTTAAGGTCTAAAGTGACTGCTTCCATGTGTTACACTTTTGGGTCGTATCAAATTATATATTCCTTCCTACCCGTAGGGTGAGGGTATAAACACAGGAGAGTTTGTATGAGATTGGACGTTACTTTAAGCCGATCACATCTGAGCTTATATAAGCTGACAATATTGTTCTGGATTTTTAAACGCCAAAAAGGGGGAGTTCGGCATGAGAGGTATAAGTAATTCTTGTCCGTTTTTGATTAACTTGAAACTTAACTTCCGCTTAGAGAATTAAAGCTTTCACACCAAATTTCAACTCGATATCTCTTAGACCAAAGTTGTAATCGAAAGTATACACAGACGAACACCCTCAAAAAGTGGGAGATGTATGGGAGGTGGGAGTAGTTTTTGCCCGATATTGCTCAATTTAGAACATAACCTCCGCTTAGAGAATAGAAACTTGCATACCAACTTTCAGCATAATAGCTCTTAAACTACTGATGTCATCGCGGAGGGGGTGTTAAGAGTATGAGAGGTGGGAGTAGTTTTTGTACGATCTTGCTCATCTTAGATCTTAACCTCCACTTGAGGATAAAAGCTTGTATACCAAATTTCAGGTCGATATCTCGCAAACTACGACTGTAATCGTAAATACAGATAGGCGAACGCCCCCCAAAAAGATGGAGTTTGTATGGGACGTGGAAGTAGTTTTATACGATCGATTTTAGAACTTAACCTCTCCTTAGAGGATGTAAGCTAGCCTACCATTTCAGCTCAGAAAGACGACCAAGTCATAAAGACGACCAAATTTTAGGTCTATTGCTTTTAAACTACAACTGTTAACGTAGCGACAGACCCCAAAAATGGTTCAATTTCTATGCAAGCTGGGAGTAGTTTTTCACCGATCTTACTCATCTTAGAACTCAACTTTGGAGAATAAAAGCTAACTTAAAAAATGTTAGCTCGATAGCTCTTAAACTATGGTGTAAACGCAGGGACACAACCGAAAAACAAGGAGGTGGGAGTAGTTTTTGACCGATCTGGCTCATCTTATAACTTAACCTCGGCTTTGGAGATCGAGATTTGCATATTAAAATTTAGTTTGATATTTTTGAAACTTCGACTGTAATCTGTAAGCGCGGGGATCATTTTCATATACATATTGTCATAATTACCACGCCTTTTTATGGGCGTTACAAATGGAAGAACAAAATTTGTATACCCTTATCTCCGTCTGTGCGTGAGGTGAAGGGTATAAAAACTGTATGGGGACCACTTTAAGGGTTGTTAATAGGGGGTAGAAAAACAGTTGGGATTGATGATCGCCCTCTAGGGGCGACTACGTGGCAGTTTGTTGTGGTATTTTTCAATTCCCATCACCCTTGACTACGATGCGGAGCCATTTGATGCCAACCCCTCCACCCCCATATTGTTGATCATGAATTTTTTGTCCCAACCACAAAAAATTAGGAAGTGTGACGTATCGAAATCTTTGTGCACTATACGAACCCTAATGTACTAACATATATTGTGGACCATTTGGTTTTCATATACTCCTCTATGAAACAATTATATAAAAACGATTCTGTGCTTTTTTGTAAAGCTGACACAGTATTATATATTCCGCGCCCTGTAATCTCCCCAGTTTCTCAAAATTATAAGCTTATGCAGAGACAAAACCAGTACAGAAATTTCAGTCAGTTGAACTGACTGATAAATACCATCACCAAATATAAGATATTGTTTAAGTCTTGAGTTATTGAAATTAACCGATTTGTAATTAAAACCAGTTAGAAAGTTTCAGCCGGGCAACCCAACTTACATTTACCCTTACCCTCAGTAAAACTAATAATTTTCTATAATATTGATATTATTACTCGATTTCTAAAGTGGGCGGAGTGGTACATTTGTATGGGAGGTACGAGAAGGGGTGTGGTTAGGCTTCCAGATTTATTCTCCATTACTTTATCCTGTTATAACTTTACTAATTACAGAATTTGGGCACGATTGCCTTAGATGTACTGATATTATTAGTACATCCCTAAAGTGTGGGGAAATGTACATTTGTATGGGAGGTACCATAAGGGGCGTTGCTAGATTTCCAATTTTTTCTCCAAAACTTTGTCCTGTTATAACATAACAAAATACAGAATTTGGGCACGATCGTGTCGAGTTTATTGATATTATTACCTTATTTCTAAAGTGGGCGGAGTGGTACATTTGTATGGGAGATACCAGAAGGGGCGTGTCTAGACTTCCAGATTTTTTCTCCAAAACTTTATCCTGCTTAAACTTTACCAAATACAGAATTTGGGCTCGATCGCGTTAGGTCTTTTAATAATATTAATCGATTTCTAAAGTGGGCGGTACCAGATGTGTTTGGGAGGTACCAGATGGGGCGTGAATAGACTTCCAATTTTTTTCTCCCAAGCTTTATCCTGTTATAGCTTTACTAAAAATAGAATTTGGGTACGATCACGTTTAATTTATTTATATTATTTCTCCATCTCTATAGTGGGCGGAAAGGTAGATTTGTATGGGAGGTACCAGAAGGGGCGTAACTAGGCTTTTAAAATTTTTTCCAAAACTTTATCCTGTTATAGCTTTACTAAATACAGAATTTGGGGACGATCCCGTAGGGTGTATTGATATTATTACTCGATTTCTAAAGTGGGCGGAATGATATATTTGTATGGGAGGTACCAGAAGGGGCGGGGCCATGTAGCCCATTTGCAATACCGTAAGTAGTTTTGAGAAAATAATAACTGGTGCAAAATTTCAAAACATTTGGTTGCGTCTTTCGAAAGTTATCGTGCGAACCAGCCGGACAGCCACCCGACAGACAGACAGACAGACAGACAGACAGACAGACGGACATGGCTCAAACGACTTAAAAAGTCATGAATCGAATTTGGTTCAAAGAAACCTAGGGTCTAAAGTCACTCCTTCTATGTGTTACACTTTTGGGTCGTATCAAATGATATATACCCTCATCCCTAAGGGTGATGGTATAATTATCGAACTCCACGTTTCATTATTTAAGTTGTCTGGTTGCTAATATCTTACCTTTAGATGATTAATTAAGTTGTGGTTAAAATGTGTCGCTCTGGTTCTGATAGAAATAAATTATTTAAATCTCAAACGTTAAACACGCTTACTTTGTTTATTCATAAAACTAGATGAACGAAGCGACACGTCCATTCATTGATTCTATAATTTACTCATTCGCTACATATAAGTATATCACAATGATTCCGGTAGTCATTTGAATTCTCATGAAATTTTAGTATTACTAAGCAGTAATCATCACTTCATGATGTTAACTGGTATACTGAAAGAGAAATAATCTTAATCATAGGTTTCATTTAAGTTATAACCAAATTTGGCCATGCAGCCTTAGGCTTTAGTAACTGTGGCAAAAAAGATCATCAGCTATTACCAAAATTGGTAATTTGCTGCAGAAGTCACATGTATAGCAGCACAAACCCATTGATGGTTAATCATACGCGGTGAATCTTGATTTTATATTCATTTCCACCTGTGATGTAGTTGGTTTATTTTTAAATCAATTTCTTCATAGATTTGTTATTGATGTTGTTGGCCGGTTACTCCCGGCCTTTATTTTATTTAATGTATTTTTTTAATGGTTATTCTAATAATTTTATAGGCGCCAGAGTTTGTGGTTTTTGTGGTTGATTTTTTGGGTGTTGTTTGTTTGATTAGATTATGGTTACTACGATTTCACTAAATTATATGTCCAAGTGAAACATGACTTTTATGTGACAATTGTTTGGGGCTCTTGCTACGTGTCTGCGGTTTTTTTTTCTCGCCAAAAACCGTATTTGAAAGCAACGGGTCACAAAGTATTTCCGGTCTTCGGTCGTGTGGCTCGTGTGTGGGAGTTTCAGTTAATTTAGTGCAAATGTCTTGAAATATAATACAGCTACATTAGTTAATACGTAAAACGAGAGAGTAAGGGTTACTTTTGTTAAAGTGTTGTCTTATTGATTTGTGGTTTATTAAAATTGTATACGAAGATAATGAGATCATATGAGGCGCCTAGATATTATTGTTTAGTGCAGACATAAGCAAATAACAGCTAATAGCCGTAGCACAGCTAATACCCAAATTTTTTTTAAGGAATTCACACACCTTCGGTCATTTTGTGTCACCCAGTTTTATTACTTGCCTGCTAGTGCAGCGTATACCGTCGGAGATAGAACATTGCCAGACGTTAACAAACAAGTAGTAAATATACAGAAAAGGTTACAGCCAATAACGGTAAAAAGTTCAAATCAATGTCTTTGGGCACATGGTCATGGAAGAAGTTTGTATACCAAACGTCATCACGAGAGCTCTTAAGCTAAGGCTGTATTCGGGGAGATAGATACGGACACCCCCAAAAAGGGAGTGCTTGCATAAGAGGTATGAGTGGTTTTTTTCAGATGTATGTTTGGAATTTATGGGAGAAATATTAATACTTCTCTTGTTTATTTTTTTCGATCTGTGCAGAATATGAATATGTTTTTCATTGTTCGGTTTAAGATCTATTCTATTATTGCTAATAGAATTTGTTTTTACAAGAGTTGTGTGAAATGGATTATGTTGACAGCTGGCAGGGCAGATAGCTATTTCGATGGTTGCCAAACCATCATCATCAGTGCCGTTTGCTGTGCCTTCTCCACTCATTATCACAACCTTAAGCGTTAAAAGCTTCACACAATCAATGTGAAGCTCACACACACCGTTGCGAAAATGGTATCAACGAAGACAACGTCAACACAATCCACACAAGCTCTTGTCTATGCTTTGTCCATCGGACAAAATAGCATAAAATTGTTTTTGGCATAAAATGCCAACCCAGTGTACCTCCCGTGTATGTATTCTCTTGTTTATTTTTTTCGATCTGTGCAGAATTTGAATATGTTTTTCATTGTTCGGTTTAAGATCTATTCTATTATTGCTAATAGAATTTGTTTTTACAAGAGTTGTGTGAAATGGATTATGTTGACAGCTAGTGGAGCAAATTGGAGTTTAAGGTTTTATTAATGAGGTCAAATGCTACCGTTTGATATTGGTTTGGTTCACTCCCGAAAATGCTTGTTGCACTCTTTGCTCAAAAATATCCTTCTAAACATTTCATTTTGATTTTATTTTACAACCTTTGACTCGTAGAGGTTATTGTCTCCGGTGACTCTTAGTGGAAATTTCCGGAGAATATTTCTATCGGAGATTCTGAGCCTTTACCTTCATCCAAAGTTGATATTCACACAGTTTTTCAAAATTGGGCCAAAAATGTCCCATACAGGTAGGAGCTAGAGAGTTAAAATGTTCCGAAAAAATATTCCCCTGATTGTTTTAATATATGTCTCCGAAGATATAAAATACCCCAAACGTGTTTTTACCGGTGATTTGTGATATTCTTTGATTCGACTTTTGACCAAAAATTTCTTAATTCAAACCACTGTAAAAAAAATTTGTTACGTAGTCCCATACAGGTAGGAGCTAGAGGGTTAAAATGTTTCGAAAAAATATTCCCCTGATTGTTTTAATATAGGTCTCCGAAGATATGAAATACCCCAAACATGTTATTACCGGTGATTTTTCATATTCTTTGATTCGACTTTTGACCAAAAATTCAAATTTGTGACGTAGTGGAGCAAAATGGAGTGTAGGGTTTTGTTACTGAGGTCAAATGCTATCGTTTGATATTGGTTTGGTTCACCCCCGACACAATGTCCCTCACATTGTGTCATAGTGTTATCTAACACATTGTTTTACACAAGCAGTGTTTGAAAGGGGTCACACGACATGTATAAATTTTACGCTGGGAAAACTGACATGTCACATGTAAAATACACGTCGTCTAATGGCAGCTTTACGGTCCAAATGTGTTTTATGGCGCTGGTCTCCTATGAAAACAAAACTCATGTCGTTGTTTTTGTTTTGTCAAAGACTCCGTTTTTCCCTTTGGTCACTTTTGCCTTTGAACTAAATTTTGACTATTATGATGATGCCCATTTACACTCGTACATATAAATGAAACGCCACAACAGTAGCTACCGTTTCGTTTCTAACATTAAAAGCTAGCGAAATATATTGTCTCATTAAATGCAGCTAACACAACAGCATCATAGCCACATGATGTCTTTCAGAAGCGATTATTTGTATACTCTTATATGACACGATCGACTAAAAATCGAATAAATTAAAATTTCATTAACATTATTTTCTTTATAATTGTAACGATTTCTATAATAAAAATCAAAACATGTCGCCCAGTGAGGTGATTTTCAAAAAAAAAAAATTTATGGGAAACAACAAATTTATATTTAAAAATTCTAGCATGATTTTCCTCCCCATTCCGCTAAACTTGGTGACTGCTTAGCAGATGCATAAAGGGGCGAAGTGTGCTGGGGAGAAACGTTTTTTAATAGCATAATTTATGGGCGCAAACTTCCCTGTTGGGCAATTTATGATGCCCCAAAATTGGCCGCTGGACTAATGCAATGAAAGCCGTTCAACAAATGTTTCGTGTATTAATGAAATGCGACAGATTTCAGCTGTCATAAATTTATTGCAGAATTTGGACTTTCGAGAAAAACGAATTAAAGTATATACTATATTTGTATTCCTGTTGGTGAAATGTTAGGCAGGTAACATCTTATAGTTAAATGATAAATTATATGAAAAGTCTGAGTGTTTAAGGCATATGATCTATAAACTATTTAAACTTTCAAATCACTTTTTTTATATTTGTCTATATCAATCATCTATTAGCACCTTAAACAAAAGTATGTTAAATGTACTACCATTTTGCTTATGACCATTGCACTCACACCTTTGCCTACTCTTATCGCTTGCCAATGTGATGTTGTCTGCGAACTTAGCTGCTGCTACATCAAAATTACATTACAATCTATAAATACATTTGCCATATGATAAAATCTTTGGTTTTTGTTTTTTTTTTTTTATTTGCTTCTCTAAATTTAGTTACTCATTGTGTTTATATTAACATATTGTTTTCACTCTATATCTCTGAATGTTCCTGCCAATGACGCTGTCGACTGTATACAGTTTTCATGTGAAAGCCGCCAAAATGTTTAGCGTATTTTTATTGAGGTTTTTCCTAATAAATTTATTTTATACGCGTAAATGCACAAAGGACGTCACAAATGATTATGGCAAATGTGGTTAATAATAATGTCTGCAGATAGCCGCGCCACAGGGGATACATACGAGTATACTTAACCGAAATGGGGGAAAACGTCGTTTGTCTCGATTTACCGATGACATATTTCATCATTGTATTGCATCAGCATAGCCGGCTTTTCTTATCTGCCGGCTATATTACACGTTGATAAGACAGGCTAGTAACAGTTTGAGCGTGAATGTTATAATATATATTAACTTAGCCATATGGATGTAGTGTAAGTAGTAACAATTGTGGAAATTATTTTAATTGTGCGAGTGTGTTAAGAGTAAGATAATATCTCTGTAACGTAATTTTAAGTTTTTCAAATCAGTTAGGCTTGTTATTTTGTTATAGACTCTTGTCAGTACGAAACTTGGCAGCACTAAAGAAAGGATAGAATTTTTCGCACAAAAGCAAAACAATGTATTACCATATCTATTTCTTGCACGGCAGCGAAATAATTATATTACTTTGAAATATACTTCAATGACGATCATTTATAAAGTAAGACCTTGAACTTACCTATTAGGGGTTGGAAAGTGTTATACGGGATCCTGAGCAATAAGATTTAGATACGGCGCACCCCATAATATTGTGAGCTTGGGGGAAAAACATGAGGAAAAAAATGGTAGGTGTGGGGTGGAGGCAAATGGCTGTGCCTCGTGGTCAAATGTGGTGGGTTAGCATGTTCGGAAAAAATTTTGGGAAATAGAAATAAAAGTGGGTCGGTTCTACATTTCATACCTCTAGGAGGTACCAGCGACTTGATTTCAAGGCTGACATTGGTATTTTTATTTTCGGCGAAGCCAAGGTACTTAAAATCATCTACAACTTCAATAATACGTTTTCAACATTTGCACAACAGCGTCCCAAACGCGAAGGTACTCTGTTCATTGAAACATAACATGATTTTGTCCTCATTTATCATCAGAGCCACATCTACTGACTGCTTCTCAATGCTTAATAGGCAGCAGTAACACACCGCAGTCCTTGTCCAATGATATCTTTATACTCGACGTACGTAATCCGCATGTTTACTGAAGACTTCCATATGAATATCTCAATTGTACCATGTTTTTTTTTTGTTTTGCCCGGTTTTTTTATCAGAAAATTGTTTTTAACAGAGAAATTGATATGTCAGCCGTTTTGAAGCTTTCTCTAAACATGCCGACTTATTCGATATTAATTCGAAGTTGCTGCCGATAAAATCAAGAAGGTTGTAGATGAAAGAAATTTTGATGTGTGAGACAGGTGCTAAATCCTTGTCGCGCATGCAGCTTTATTATGGATAAATAAGACGGTGCAAAATTACACTGATAGGGTGCAATCAGATTGGTTAGGATGAGTTTAGTCCTTTATATTTGGCCGCCAAAATCATGTGATTTTACACCGTTGGACTCTTTTCTTTGGATTATTTGAAAGAAAAGGTGTACGTCGATAAGCCAGCAACAATTAAAAAGCAAATGGATGAGATAATTCGGCACATTAACGGCATAGAAGCTCAATTATGCCTCAGCGTCATCGAAAATTTGGACCATCGGATGGAGGTGTGCCTCTGAGTTCGCGGCGGCCATTTGGCCGATATTTTGTTCCATACCATACCAATATTATCATAATATTTCCGTCACCTGGTCTATCCATCGGAGTTTTGGTCGCCCCCTCCTGCGCCGCCCATCGAGTTTATTGCCGAAGACTTTTCGAGCCGGAGCGTTATCGTCCATACGTACAACGTGTCCAAGCCAGCGCATTCGGTCTATTTGAACGCGCTTGACCACGTCGATGTCGTTGTACAGCTCATATATACAAAATCAACATCGGCCCTAAAAATTTAACGAACCTTTATAAATTATGGGACCGGCCGTGGCATAGTGGTTAGAACACGCGACTACCATGCAGGAGATCACAGGTTCAACTCCTGGCTCCAGTCATCTTAAAAGAAAAAAAAAGTAATTTTTCTTTCATTGTCGGCTCCCCTCGAATGTTGTTGACAGCAACTTCGCAGTATAAGGTTCGAGTCAATCGGCGTGTCTAGTAAGAGCTTCTCAAACAGTGACGTTTGCATTCGTCGATAAACAAGTAGATGCCGTTAGTTGTGAATCTAAAAATAGAAAGCGTGTTAATTCACAACAACGCGAGAAGCTATCCCATACCTCATTCATGGGGTGCAAAGGGAAATTAAGTTTAAGTATGCTTCTATCTATCGAGTATGCTTATATCTTTTATCCTCTAACCGGAGGTTAATTTCTACGATGAGAAATATCGGACAACAACGCACAGTGTCTACGGATGCTCTAAAGGTACATATGGTGACCCTCCTCTTGATCTTGAGTGTATTCGCCTCGGTGTTTACTTCAAGGTCCGCAAGGGCTTGGCTTTGCAGTCCGAAGATTGGTTGCATGATGCTCCAATCAGTAGTGCCAACTGGTGTAAAGGGATCTTGATTGACTGCGTTAACCTGAGGTGGCTATCTCGATGGGACGTCAGCGCTACAAGGCGTACGACGTACCGGTTTATACCGGATGTCAAGTTTGTCAGTGAACATTCGTACTTTAATTTCGGTCTTCGTGCGGGTTACATACTGAGAGGTCATTTAATGAATTTTTGCAGAAAATAACTTTGGCCTCCAGTACGTTTTGTAACTGTGGAGAAGAGATAGAAGACTGGCTTCAGGTTTTATGTGTAAGTCCGTTTTATCAGGACATCAGAGATTTGGCTAGCATGGCCAATATTTTAGCCCTAGGAGAAGTTAGAGTAGGAGGTGTGCTTGCCACGCTTGATTTTCTAGGTAGATTAATTATATTTGCTAGACAGGCTTTCGCACGTCGTGACGTGCCCTTGCTTTATGGTGATGTGTAGTTTTACGGGAGCAAACACGTGGGAGTTAACTTCTCATTGGTTTGCTCCGTGAAGGCCTAGCAAATGATAAACAATTTTGTTCAGTTTGACAAGCGGCGGTCAACAGTCGGTATATAGGGAGTACCAGCTTCCTGGCTACAATGGGCCGAAGCTGGAAGTATCTTTGGATACGAAACTTGACCAGTGATTTATCTGGTACCACTGATGGCTGGGATTTCCGGGGTCAGGTTTCCAGATTCCGCCCAATCATCACAGATCCTCGGATCTTAGTGCAGGTGTAGACAGGCCTAGCCCCAATACATGGTTGCCGTTCACCGTTGTCGAGCGGAAGGGGTTTGGAATTCTCCCCGTCTCCCACCGGTGATGATACTGCATGCCTGTAGTGTAGTACCAAATCGGTGCCATCTATCCGGGGTGCCGGTATGCAAATATCAGTACCTGCGGGTATGTAAAAATTCATTGTCTGCTCTCAGCGAAAGGCGACCAATCCTGTGAAGTATGGTTCATCAAATCACAAATTGGTAGTAGCTTAACTTCGAAACTCCAAACGGTGAGTGTGACCAATAGAGTGGGGTTTAGGAGCCCCGGGGCTTAGTTTTCCGCCTGATCGTTGGTTGTAGGCCCCCTTGTGGGAGCATCATGCGGGCTGTGGTTAAAACCGAAATCGCTGGTAGAGTATTTGGACTTGGTGTGGAGTTGCATTAATACCAGGAGCTACAGACCCACAGAGAAGCGGAGGTGTTAAGATAGGCCTCACCTTGGCCAAAGGGGGGTATGCTCCATACTAACATACTTAATTTGGTAGCTTCTGGCTGGGAGAAAGAGCCGACAATTGCGGTAGCTTGCTCCCAAAATTGTCGACTCATATTCCTCCATGGGCCATCCCAGGGGGACGTTGGCAATCGCATTGTAATATGCCCAGTGTCTTTACGATTACAGCCGTAGTTGGAGTGATTTTAAACTGGAATTTTGTATGCCAGCGCAGGTTAATATTTCAGATGAATAAAATCAGAGTTCGTGTAATTGCCATGTTGGCTCCTTTTTAGCTTCGTGGTGGACAATTTACTCTGTCAGATATGATTACCGTGATTTCGTCATAAGGTACAAAAATGATTCCTCAATAACTGCTACACATTCTGCGTGTTCGTGAATTCCATCTCTGTCTTAACAGTTTAGGATTCCAATTCCATAATTTTTACTTCAAAACTTTTGGTATAATTGTCTAGTTTAATCTCTATCTCTGCCGAAAGGCGAGGATGTCCACTGTTATCCTCCGTAAACATATTTTCTGTCTGAAGAGGTGTTTTGTTCCCTCCTCTTCTTATTATCTTTTCCCCTCACAACATGCGTTACCATTGGCCGCAGCGTTGCCTTGTATGCAGCATCCTTCTCTTCAGACAATAAGCAACATTATCCTTCGTATGGGAATTTGTCTGAATATTGATTTTCATACCCAATTACGGTCGTTGCTACAGTGTTCAGTAATATGCTGCCAAAAAAAATTGCGATCGTCCAAAAACATGAAATTTTTTTGTTAAATTAAAGTTTATAAAAATGTATAAATAGTCCACACTTATTCCTCACAAACACAAAACACATCGTTAATGAGCCTCGTCAACGAATTCTATAACATAAATACTAAACATTGCTCAATATTTCATTTAAGCTACGAGATAATAAAGCATTTTTGTCATTCCCTTCCCCCCGAAATTTATGAGGGTACCCTGTACAACTGAATCTCCACCCAAGAAAAAAAAATAACATAAACTATAAATTTATTAACAATTTATAAAATTGTATCTCACATAATTCAAATAACACATTAAATTGACAAAAACTTAAAAAAAAAATACAAAAAGAATTACAGCACCTATAAATCGAAATTGACCCAATTTTCGTGGAAAATTACAAGAACTGAAAAACAGCACACATATACGCACACACAAAAGACCTTGTTCGTTGGTCTCTTCCTCCAGCGGAATTGTAAACAATACACACAACAACATTTAGATTTGGTGTGTGTTCGATTTCAAATACGGATTCTTAACAAAATGTTTGAGATAATTGAAAACGAAATGAAAGCAAGAATGAAAACGGATGAAATTCAAAATTCCCTGACACACTTCCGCTACGACTGAGATACTGAGTGAATGAGTGGGGCACCATAAACGACATTAACCAGGGGCGACAACAGCGGGCAGAACGATGCTTCTGAGGTGTTTTGTTGGATGTTCGTCTGATGCATTTAGATGTGTTCGGTGATACTGTTGATGATAATGGAACACACGTGCACAGTGGTATGCGTGAGGTAGTGTAAAAAGACAACAAATAGTATTGAAATGAATACACAGGTTGATAAGTTGTGGACACAAAGTTTCTACAAATCAAAAGGAATTGGGTTCGATAGTGAGTAATTGATTATATCTAATATAAAAAAGTAAACATTGCCCTAACTTTTATAAATATTACACTATGTAACACTAAAACGAGACTGAAAACAGACCGAAATCGGTAAAAATTGTATGTAAAAAGTACCGATTTCGGTCTGTTTTCCAACCGAATTGTTTTCCAGAACATGGGTGTATGAGGTTAAATTTGATCATTTGTAGGGGATGTACCAAAAGGGGTATGGTAAAGGTCTCGGAGGATTAATCAGACCAAAAAAATTTTTCTTTCATTGTCGGCTCCCCACGAATGTTGTTGACAGCAACTTCGCAGTATAGGTGTCGAGCAATCGGCGTGTCTAGTAAGAGCTTCCCAAACAGTGACGTTCGCATTCGTCAATAAACAAGAAGGTGCCGTTAGTTGTGAATCTAAAAATAGAAAGCGTGTTAATTCACAACAACGCGAGAAGCTATCCCATACCTCATTCATGGGGAGCAAAGGGAAATTAAGTTTTTTTTTAATCAGACCAAATTCAGTAAACCTCACTCATTTGGAATTATTATTTTTTTAAGATTTTTGTTCGGATTAATATGAATATTGTTCCTAAGTTCTCAATGCGACAACAACGAAAGATATTGGCAAACGAATTCTGGTCATTTCAGTGTGCGGGGTTACCTTTTCGGTAACCCCATACGAAATTATCAAATGTCCAGAAATGGTGAATTGAACTTTTACATTTGCTGTCGAATTTTTTAACACTTTGTACACTGTAACCTAAGAACAAGTGACAACCATGCGTGAGGTGCGGGGTTCGATTCCCGGCTCCAGTCACCCACATATTTCTTTCATTGCCGGCCCCCTCGATGTTGTCGACAGCAACTTCACAGTATAGTGCCGAGTCAATCTAGTAAAAGTTTTCAAACAGTGACATTCGCATTCGTCGATAAACATGTAGGTGCCGTTTGTTGTAAATCTTAAATAAGAAGGGTGTTAATTAACAACAACGCGAGAAGCATCCCATACCTCATTTATGGGGTGTAAAGAAAATTAAGTTTTTTTTTGTGTTTTTTTTTTTAATTTACTCAAAATTTTGCCTTTTCCAACCCACTGTCTCTTACATTGTTAACCACATACTGAAACGGCCAGAATTCGTTGCTAATTCCTTGCGTTGTTGTCGCTACTTCTAATTTTAATGAAAATCCTCGTGTACGTTGTGTCATCTTACAGTGTTTTTTTTTTTTTGGAAACACTCAAGAATTTGTTATGGATTTTCATCACTTTTCCATGGGGTTAGGGGGTAGGGGACTCCCTAGCACACTCGTTTTTAATACTTTGACGACACTTCCAAATGGATGACACAAAATGTTTGCCATTGGCGCTATATATTGATGATAGCAGTTTCCACATCTCTCTCTCTCTCTCTCTGTCACTGTTACTGATGTTGTTGTAATGAAATTTAAGTATAAAATCACGATTATTTTCCAAAACAAAACAAAAACTCTAAAGGAGAACAACATTCAAAATCCCAAAGCACTCATCTATAAAATGCCTTATTGATTTGGCCATGCCTAAGCATTTAGAGTCATTCAAAAATATCTTTAGCCACATCCCAGTCATTGGCTGTCCATGAGCCAATTTGGGATATCTTTTGTGTCTGTCTCTGCCTGTCTGTCCGATGCTAGACACAGAGCTATGTGACACTTTCAATATTTATCATGGACATTTGGAAGTGTTTTTGTTTTGATATTTTCGTTGATATCTTTAGTCCGTCCAGTTGTTTTGTTGTCCGTCTCTCAACCAGAGCGTCCGTCTGTGCGTCCGTATGTCTGTCCTTACGTCTGTATGGCGATCTATTTGGCTGTCTGTCTGTCTGTCAGTATTTTTGTTTGTACTTGGTGTGTAACAAATTAGCTGTGATTTTCCAAAGTTGTATCATTAATTTTTGTCACAATTTTTTATGTTTGAAATAATTTGCTGTTGGCACTGTGAATGAAAAGCGAGCAGCAGCGGTATCCTAAGCACAGGGCTTCTAAGTGTTAAATGTTTTGAACGTGTTATGCCGAGTTATTTCATATATAAAACTCGGTCACATTTTATTTCTCTTATTTAGCAGTAACAGAAAAGTAATAGAAAAGAATTTTAAACTTCTCCTGAGCCACCCATTAAGTTTATTGCCGAAGATTTTTTGACCTGGAGTGTTTTGATCCATTTGCAAAACATGTCCCAGCCAATCATATTCCATGAATGAGGTATTGGGTAGCTTCTCGCGTTGTTGTGAATTAAAACGCATTACATTTTTTGAATTACAAAAAACGACACTTACATGTTTATCAACGAATGCGATCATCATTGTTTAGGAAGCTTTTTACAAGACATGCCGATTGACTCGACACATTACTGCGAAGTTGCTGTCGACAACATTCAGGGAGCCCACAATGAAAGAAAAAAGAAGATGACTCGAATCAAATATCGAACCATGGATCTCCCGCATTTGTGGTCGCGTGTTCTAACCATCATGCTACCGCCTGTGCCTACAACTGCTTTAAAGTAAAAGTTCGTGCGGAGTCCCTTTTTAGAATATTTGTTCGTAAAAACAAATAACTTTGTTTTGTCCTCGTTTATCACCAGAACCGCTCCAGTAACATCCCGCAGTCCTCGGCCAATGAAATTTCTATTTAAGCTGGTGCCAGTCGTGTTTTCTGCAGCTTTCCGCATGACCATTTCTATCAGGATATTAAAAAGATCGCATGACACACTACGCCTCTGTCTAAGGGCTAGCCTGGTATTAAAAGGGTCTATCGGATTTTTGTCCATCTGGACGGAAGAATTCGTGTCTTCCCACAAAGTCGTATCTATTTCGCAGGGATATCGAACCCGCAACACTTGGTACACACACATGGTACGTCTTTCTTAACTATAGAACTCATAGACCGCTCACCAGCATCAAAAAGCTCTTCAGAATGTTCATCGACAGCCGCAGCTATTTTGTTTCTATGCCGTGTAATTGCCATACTGGCATTAGCGATGAAGATATATATCATTTGATACGACCCAAAAGTATAACACATTTGAACCAAATTTGATTCATGACGTTAAAGTCGTTTGAGTCATGACCGTCTGTCCTTCTGTCTGGCTGTCCGGCTCTTGCGCTCGATAACTTTCGAAAGACGCAACCAAATGTTATATTTCCACAAAACTATTTACGGTATTGCAAATGGGCTACATTGCCCCATCCCTTCTGGTACCTCCCGTGCAAATACATCATTCCGCCCACTTTAGAAATCGAGTAATAATATCTAAACACCCAACGGGATTGTACCCAAATTCTGTACTTAGTAAAGCTATAATAGGATAAAGTTTTGGAAAAACAATTTGGAAGTCCAGCCATGCTCCTTCTGGTACCTCCCATACAAAAGTACCTTTTCGTCCACTTTAGAGATGGGGTAATAGTATCAGTAAATCTAACGCAATCGTACCCAAATTCTTTATTTAGTAAAGCTATAGCAGGATACAGTTTTTGAGTAAAAAAAAAACTGGAAATCTATCCACGCCCCATCTGGTACCTCCCATACACATCTGGTACTGCCCACTTTAGAAATCGATTAATATTATTAATAGTCCTTACGCGCTCGAGCCCAAATTCTGTATTTAGTAAAGTTCACACAGGATAATGTTTTGGAGAAAAAATCTGGAAGTCTAGACACGACCCTTCTGGTACCTCCCATACAAATGTACCACTTTGCCCACTTTAGATGTGGAGTAATAATATCAATACAATTGACACGATCGTGCCCAATTTATGTATTTTGTTATGTTATAACTGGATAAAGTTTTGGAGAAAAAATCTGGAAGTCTAGACACGCCCCTTCTGGTACCTTCCGTACAAATGTACCACCCCGCCCACTTTAGAAATCGGGTAATAATATCAATATAATATAATTTTTTTTTTGTTTTACTGAGGGTATATGTAAGTCGGTTTGCCTAACTGAACAAAATAATGGTTTTGATCGGTAGTGGACCATCTACGTATTCGTTGATTATTGTCAAGATGTTGTTGTTGTTGTAACAGCTGGAGGAAGTAGCTAGGATGATTATTCTTTATACCGATTTCGGTACTCGAGCAACTCTGTTTCGTTCCTTGTAGATAATAAGGTTTGTGTCAAGGATTGCTTGTTGTTGTTGTATTTGAGTTTAAACCACAATTTTCCTTCAAGAGATGGCGCCAGCTGGTTTTATTGATTTATTTTTAAGGTGTTGATAAATCATTTCCTTTTGTCCTTGGTCCTTGCGCAAATGCAAGCATCTAGGATGAGTTTTGTTGGCTGAAGAACTCAAAAGTATATGAAAAGTAATTTTCATCGATGTTGATGCCAGTGCCCTTGTCGAAAATCGAACCCGGCACCTTCGGATTGCAAATCTACATCACCCACCGAGCTTTCGAAGGCCACATTGAGATTGGCGGGATGTCGTCACTTGCACTGTCGTTCAGAAACGAGCTGAGTAAACACCCTACGGGAAAAGTGGTGTTAATTTACCTGAGTGTACCTATCTCAGGACGGGTGAAGAGGGGATGTGTCACCAAACTGGTTCTAAAGTGTTAAAGAAAAGTCAATTTGACTGATCTGTAGTATTGTGCGGTTCATGCACCCCAGGGAACCAGTCACGGGGACTGGTACTGTACCGGTTCATTTTCCCGTAGTGCAAATCTTCCCTCTATATTTCTCACACCCTCTGCTTGTCTATAACCATATATCCATCTTTGTTTTTACAGTTGGGGGATTCCTGTTCCAAAACCTTTGCTATCTTTGTAAATTTTGATATCCTGACTCTCTCTCCTTTCTTCTCCATAGACGTTTTCACAATTTGGAGAAGCTTTTCGGGTATCTTCTCTTCTCCTGATATCAGCACGATATAGGGAGAAGATGCAGTGTACGCCATATTCTTTATCTGTTAAACTTAAGTTCGGTCGTTGCGACAGAGGTCATTGAATACGAAATATCCTGCCTTTGTGTGTGAGGAACATACAAATTAGGAATGTTTGTTAGCAGTAATTTGAGATTTTTTTTGGAATAGACATTGGCTATGTGGGGAGTATTCAGTCTTACGATGTATTGGCGTGTACTAACGTTCGGGTTTGTCTATAAAATGTTGGTGCCATTATACGTGAGTCTAAAAATAGAAGGGTGTTAATTCACAATAAAACGAAGTTATCTCATACTTCACTCATGAGGTGTAAAGGGCATGTAAGCTAGCTAGTAGTTACCTCGGCGCCTATCTTGGCTGCAAGTGATCCGTGTCTATAATTCCACCACACTTTACACTAAAGTCCATGTGGCTTGAGACACCCTTCGATTGTCACTTATGGCGATTAGCCAGAATCTATTATCAGAATAGTTACTACCCTTACCCTTAGGAATAAAGTTATATATGATTTGATATCAGAAAAAGCGTAACGCATTAAAGGAGATGAATTGGACTCCTACCCAGCAAACAAAATATTCAGACATCGGTCAGAACTCGGTACGACAGTCACCAAAATCTTTCCATATTGGATTCGAAATCGGGCCGAAGTCGTTACTAAAAACGTATGGAGTGGTTGACACGATGTCTGACCTACTCAGCTGAGGGAAATCTGATGTACGACATGTCGTACTGATGTGTGAATGATTTCTGAATGTGAATCGTGGGAAAATCTGAACGGAAATTTGTTGTTTCGTTAATAACAAAATAAATAAAATTTCCTTTCAACGAGTCGTACCGAATTCTGTACGATATCGGTAAGAAGAGTTCAGACAATGTGCAGACGATTGCAGCCATGTCCGTCTGATGAAGTAAAGCTTCACTGATCCATATGGAAATGAACCAGTGCTAATAGTTTTCTAAACGAAGCTATGGGATTGTAACTGCAGAATAGACCCACCCCTTCTGCTACCTCCATTATAAAACGCCTTTTTTTGAAAACTTTATATTTCTCTGCAGTGTATTAAAATTTGGGGACCGGCCGTGGCATATTGGTTAGAACACGCGACTACCATGCGGGAGATCGCAGGTTCAAACCAGGCTCCAGTCATCTTTAAAGAAAAAATTGTTCTTTCATTGTCGGCTCCCCTCGAATGTTGTTGACAGCAACTTCGCAGCATAAGCGTCGAGTCAATCGGCATGTCTAGTAAGAGCTTCTCAAACAGTGACGTTCGCATTCGTCGATAAACAAGTAGGTGCCATTAGTTGTGAATCTAAAAATAGAAAGCGTGTTAATTCACAACAACGCGAGAAGCTATCACATACCTCATTCATAGGGTGCAAAGGGAAATTAAGTAAGTAAGTCTATCCATCTCCGTGCCGTAATTATAGAGCTATCGATTGTGCAAGCTGCTATCATCTATGCGGAGGTTAATTTTGTTGTTGACAGCAACTTCGCAGTATAAGTGTCGAGTCAATCGGCGTGCCTAGTAGGAACTTCTCAAACAGTGACGTTCGCATTCGTCGATAAACAAGTAGGTGCCGTTAGTTGTGAATCTAAAAATAGAAAGCGTGTTAATTCACAACAACGCGAGAAGCTATCCCATACCCCATTCATGGGGTGCAAAGGAAAATTAAGTTTTTAAGTTTTAGTATTAAAATTTGGCCAGATAAGCAATGCTAAAAAAAGTTAAAATAAAACCCCAAAAGACCGATATATTTCGCTCACCCTTTCTGGTACCTCCCACACAAACAACCTAATTTTCCGTAAAATTTTTGAACAAGGAAAACTCTTATAGAAATCAAACTAAGGATTGAATATGGACTATATTGATTTACCCCCACCACATCCAAATTCGTGCAATTCTGCATGGCAGCTGTAAAAAATGTCACAGTTCATTCGTTGTGTGCATCCCTGCCCCGTCCAACACATTTTCTCGATAGCGGTTGTGTCAGCCTTATATTTGTCGAGATAGAAGCACCAACTCTGTAAAGAGGTCGGACATTCCTGGTACATATCCTTTAATCATGATCCTTATTTTTTTGGTCATCAGATGTGTTGTTGTTGAATAAATTCTGCTGATAGCATTATATTTACTTTACTTAAGATTTCGCCTTTTCACATTTGCTATCATTCACATATAAAGGGAATACGTGGTCTATCGGATTTTGTGAGATGCTTGAGAACCTCCGCAGAGAGTGTATAACGATCAGAAAACTTAAACTGAAAAATCTCCATCTCACTGACAATTACACAATAAATTAAATATCTTTCGATAAAAATTGGATATCTTTTTCTCTACTACTGACCAATAAAACCAGTACAGAAATGTCAGTCAGTTGAACTGACTGATAAATACCATCACCCAATATAAGATATTGTTTAAGTCTTGAGATATTGAAATTAACCGATTTGTAATTAAAACCAGTTAGAAAGTTTCAGTTGGGCAACCCAACTTACATTTACCGGAGTGGGCGGAGTGGTAAATTTGAATGGGAAGTATGAGAAGGGGTGTGGTTAGGCTTCCAGATTTGTTCTCCATTACTTTATCCTGTTACAGCTTTACTAATTACAAAATTTGGGCACGATTGCCTTGGGTGTACTGATATTATTAGTACATCCCTAAAGTGGGTGGATAGGTACATTTGTATGGGAGGTACCATAAGGGACGTCGCTAGACTTCCAATTTTTTCTCCAAAACTTTGCCATGTTATAACATAACAAAATAAAGATTTTGGGCACGATCGTGTCGAGTGTATTGATATTATTACCCTATTTCTAAAGTGGGCGGAGTGGTACATTTGTATGGGAGGTACCAGAAGGGGCGTGTCTAGACTTTCAAATTTTTTCACCAAAACTTTATCCTGTTATAGCTTTACTAAAAATAGAATTTGGGTACGATCACGTTTAATTCATTGATATTATTTCTCCATCTCTATAGTGGGCGGAAAGGTAGATTTGTATGGGAGGTACCAAAACGGGCGTGAATAGACTTCTAATTTTTTTCTCCAAAACTTTATCCTGTTATAGCGTTACAAAAAATAGAATTTGGGTACGATCACGTTTAATTTATTGATATTATTTCTCCATCTCTATAGTGGGCGGAAAGGTAGATTTGTATGGGAGGTACCAGAAGGAGCGTGGCTAGGCTTTCAAAATTTTTTCCAAAACTTTATACTGTTATAGCTTTACTAAATACAGAGTTTGGGGACGATCCCGTAGGGTGTATTGATATTATTACTCAATTTCTAAAGTGGGCGGAATGATGTATTTGTATGGGAGGTACCAGAAGGGGCGGGGCCATGTAGCCCATTTGCAATACCGTAAGTAGTTTTGCGAAAATAATAACTCGTGCAAAATTTCAAAACATTTGGTTGCGTCTTTCGAAAGTTATCGTGCGAACCAGCCGGACAGCCACCAGACAGACAGACAGACAGACAGACGGACATGGCTCAAACGACTTAAAAAGTCATGAATCGAATTTGGTTCAAAGAAACCTAGGGCCTAAAGTCACTCCTTCTATATGTTACACTTTTGGCTCGTATCAAATGATATATACCTTCATCCCTAAGGGTGATGGTATAAAAAACAGTTCACGGGTACACATTTGTATAACATTTTTGTGGTGCACCAATTGTGCAAAGTAAGAAACTCAAATATATATTTTTTTTAATCAAAGTTACTCTTACACTTAGCTCGATTCGTGAGCCACCCTGTATTATCAATTACTATATTTGGCAGCAAGTCAATTTTGATCCAAATTATAATATTTATTATCTATGCATTCTAACCTTAAAGCTCACAAAATTGACACACATACCGAACACACGACAGCTACTAAAGATGTTAACCTCAATTCAATTAGAAATTGCAAGTAGGCGGTCCTCTTCTGACAACCAATTGTATAAAAACTCTAGACACCACAAAAGCCACCGAAACTACGGAACTTCATACATTTGCTGCTGCAATTAACCCATGGATTTTTTTCCAAAACTTTGTTATAAATTTCAAATTATAAACTCTTAATTGATTTATTGTATACTTCCGTTTGAAGATGAGTCAATCTGGTGTCTCTCCGAAAAGTACTCATCAATATTAGTGGATTGCATGTTCAAAACAGATAAATTACTAATACTTAAAACAATTATCATTGTACAAACAATTGGTAAATACTCGTAATTGTCATTGTTTTTAGAGATTTTCGGGTTAAAGATTAATTACATTGGCACAACTAATTGTGTTGAGACACCAGTGACTCAGTCATACAAAAATTCAAATTGATTAGTTGTACCTGAAACGGTGTTTTGGTGTTTGTCTCCTTAATAGCATCTTCTCATGTGTTATGAATGAAATTGTCATGGTATGTAATTGTATAAATTTAACATTTATCATTTGTTAAATATTTAAGATAAAAATCATGTTAACAAAACAATTAACATAAAGTGATGGGTGGGGGGTCTGGTACAATAGAGTTTTGTTATGTCGACCCAAGTACAACAATTTACAAATGTTTATTTATTTTGGTCAACAATTTATAATTAGCTAACTGAAATGGCAAAGAATTGCAACATTTGGTACTATCGGGGGAACTGTTTAGTGTTGCTGTTTTGTGTTTTGTCGCAGAGTTTTGGAAACAACACTGGTGTGCCATCGGAAAGGGTCTTAAAAGGGGAATGTGGGATAAGTTTTGAATACCCGTTCAATTGTAGCAAGTGTGGGAAGGCGCTATGTTAAGTAACCTTAATGGTATGCCTACCCTGGGAAAAACTACTCCGAAAAGTACTTGGAGTCATTATCGTTAACGGATTACTGTTGTCTATGAATCATAAGTTATATAAGCTATATAACGACATCGATGTAGTCAAGCGCATCCAAATAGATCAAGTGCGCTGACTTGGATATACATTTTATGCGAATGAATGAAACAGCTCCAGGTCGAAAAGTCTTCAGCAATAAACTTGATTAACTCGTTGGATTTACCAGGATAAGGAGTTATTATACAAATTGGTGTAACGAACCACTTATCTGTTGTTCTGCGAAAAAAAATAAGAAGACAGAACATATATCTTATTAAATATCACAAGTAAATAACGCATCTCTAAATTCATTTCATTCCCTACCACATGACCCTTTATGCCCCACCCCACGATGGTGGTGGCATGCAACATTTGGTTGCATAAGGTATCATAAACCATCTCGTACATAATCCATCCATCTATTCAGTTTTAAGTAAATAGATGTAATGTAAAATATGTATGAATGTTTTCTATACTATTTTACATAAAGAGCACTTTGTTGTTAACAACAATGTTCATAGTTTTTCATAGTTAAGCAGTTGTTATTGTTGTCGTTGTTTTTCTATATCCATTACATATGTCTTAGTTGTTGTTGTGCTTGAGTTGTTTTTCTCTCATTTCTTCTTAAACTATTGTCAGTGTGTGTCACGCAGAATGTGGCATAGTTGCAATGTCCAAATGAATAATTCTTTAAGTTTTAACAAGTTGACATCCCTTCTTCTTCGGCACGGCTTGTATTCATGCCACAACAACAGCGACAACAACAATGAGGAAAACGCCAACAATAACATCAGAAATTTGCATTTGTACATTATTTTAATGTTCGTACATACGACGACGACGACGAGTTCCATGGACTTCATTTTCGATTTCGCCAAGTGTTTTGGTTGTTTTTTTTTTGTTCTCTAGTGTATCTTTTCAAAATGACATAAATCCCTTTAACTGCATTCGGGAATATTATTTATGTTTATATTTGCCACATCAGAAAATATTCAAAACTATCAAATGTGCATGCGTAGATCCGAGGATAGTATGAGCATTTCATAAATGCGGAATGTATATGTGAAAATACCCTCGAGATAAAATATCTGTTGAAAAGGAAATAAATGGAAAATTTAAGATATCTATTATGTACAACTTTTCTGTTATGTATAATTTTGGCACAACTGAATATCAAATACAAAGTTTCTATCATCTAATAACTTTTAGTCCATCCATCCGCTGTAAAAAAAACTTGGTTATAATATTTTCTTTCTTTAATTTATATTTCAGGTAAGTTCGAATACGATGGAACAAACAGTGATACATTTTAACCTGGAGAAGGTAAATACTAATTGCAACAATATCAAACGCAATTTTTTAGATTTTTATTAGACATAATAATTAAAAATTAAAAATTAAAGATTAATTTGTGAATTTAATTGATTTTATAAATGTTATGGTTTACGAATTTTTAAATGTGAAATTACCGTTTTTCACAAATTTTATAAAGTTTTTATATTTTATGAACTTCATAAATTGTATGAATGTTATAAATTTTATAATTTTAATACTTTTTATGAATTTTATCATTTTTATGAATTTTATAATATATATGAAATTAACGAATTTTATAAATCTTATGAATTTTATAAATTTTAATGAATTTCAAGAAATTAATAAATTTTATGAATTATATGAAATTTTCAAACTTAATGAGTTTTATAAAATTTATAAATTTTGTGAAGGTTATGAAATATTTGTGAATTTTGCGAATACATATTATGAATTTCATTAATAATATAAATTTAATTAATTTTATAAATCTAATTAATTTACAGAATTTTATAAATTTTACGAATTCGTTCTTGATTTTGTTTTTTGTTGATCTGTATTGAATTATGATATTGTCATAGTTCGGTTTGAGATTAGTTCTATTGGCAATTATTTATTATTGCCAATAGGTTTTTAGTCAAGAGTGTGAAATGTATTATGTATTATCGACCTTAACCACAATGTCTCGTCAGCGCCCTTTGCTGTGCCTTCTTCTCTATCATCACAGACCTTATGGGAAGAAAGCATCTCAAAGCTAATGAGAACTTTTCCCAACGGTGCGAAGAAAGCATCCTCGAAGCGCATAACATGCCAACATAATACACACACAAGCACTTACCTATGCATATGTCCATCGGACACAATTGCACAGGAGTTTTGTTGTTGGCAAAGTGCCAACCCCGTTCTGCGTACCGTCAGTGTATCATCGTTCTTGATTTTGACTTGAGAACAGCGTTATACGCCTTACCCGCTGTCTCATTTCACAATTCTTGAACAAAAACCTTTTGTTAATAATCAATAATTACTAATAGAATAGATCTTTAACCGAACTATAACACAATAATTAAATTAGTTTTAAAAATTTTAAAATTTTTACCGATTTTATAAAATGAATACTTTTTATGAATTTTATAATATTTTGAAATTAACGAATTTAACAAATTTTAGAAATTTTAATGAGTTTACCGCACTTTTATAAATTTTATAGTTTTGATGAATTAAACAAATTTTATGAATTTTAATGAATTTACCGAAGTTTATAAATTTCTTGTGTTTTACAAATTTTATGAAATTTATAAATTTTATGATTTTTATGATTTTTATAAATTTTATAGAATTTATGAAATTTACGAATTTAATATTTTTTGGTAATTGTATAAATTTCAATAAATTAAATATTTTTTTTATGAACTTAAAAAATTTCATGAATCTTACAAATTTTATAATTTTTATAAATATTTTTATTTTTATGAATTTATTGAAAGTTATGGAATATTTATGAATTTTGGGAATACATATTATGAATTTTATAAATTTAATGAATTTTATGAATACTGATAATTTTTATAGATATTGAAATTTTTATGAATTTTATAATTTTTGTGAAATTATATGAGTTTATTGAAAATTGTATTAATAAATAAAAAATAATTGGTTTCATAAATTTTTCGGATTTTATGAATTTTAAAAATTTTATAATTGTTATAAATTTTATAATTTTTATGATATATATGAAATTTACGAATTTTATGAATTTGAACGAATTTACCAAATTTTATAAATTTTTCAAATTTTTATGAATTTTATAATTTTTACGAATTTACTATTACCTATGAATTTACGAATTTTATAAATTTTATGAAAGTTATGAATTTTAATAATTTTGTAATTTTTATGATATACTAGTGGGCCCGGCAATGCTTCGCTATTACATTTTAACTTGTAATATATTTCACATGTAGGTCTACAAAGTACTTTGAAAACGGTACTTAAGCTCGATAATGATATGTTGAGTTTATTAATTTATGTAACTAATTTCAAGCAACTCCTTAACATGAAAGTTAACAAATTAAGTCTTGTTGTTTTAAATTCAAAATATCATAGGTTCTATGACGATAGTAAAAATTTCATCATCTAACTCATATCTTTTACAAATCGGAAACAGACATTCCGTTTAGGATCAAAATTCAATGTAGTAGCGGTAACCGTCTGTATACTAACTATCTCTTTGGGCGTAAAAAACACTTTTGACATGCCTTCTCCGCCTATTGACCGAAAATGGAAATTTCGTTTGAAGCTTTATGCCTTTAGCCATAAAAACCTCTTTTGCAATGTCTTCTTCTCATATGGATTCCGAATACTATCTTTGTATTGAACTCGTATTACCATTCTATGAGATAATTCGGTCACCAACGTTTGGTGATGATCTCACGCGCTGTATGGCATTTTACGCCGTCGTGTTGGAACCATTTCTGCTTCAAATAATGTGCAATGACATGATAAATAAAAAAAATCAATTGATTGTCCACTGGCTCTAGTTCTTCTACCAGTTGGATTTTATATGAATGTAGGCCAAGATCTTTCCTCAGCATTTGCCGAGTTGCTGAGAACGGCGCCGGTTCGATAAATTCGAGTTCCTGTCGCACTTATGTCTACAGCGTCGATGGCTTCTATTAGCTGCTCAGATGGATGAGTATATGCACCATAAACTTCACAAAGGGCAAACAGAACGCGCATTTTGAAAATAAAGTTGCAAGATTTGTAAACGATGTTCTTCTGTAGTCTTTACTTGGTGATTTTTCAAAGAAAGTCTCAATGAAAGTCTATCACACTTCACACACCTCGCCTGAATGACGAATTGGTTGACCTAAAATGGCAACAAAAACGGTAAATGTCAATGTAAATTTTGGGTGTCAATTGTACATTAAAAATCCACATGAATCAAAATCTTGCTGATACTTTTTTTAAGATAAAAGGATTTTTCGTTTATTTACTCCGTTTTGCGCTTCTTTTGGAAGTGACGTTCGTTGCCCCATGATTATTGAAAGCGTACAGACTTCAGCTTTAAGACATTTCTATCAAAATTTAAGTTTTCTGCACTAAATTTAGACTTCCCAGCGCGAGCTAGGAATAGATATTACACACAAAGTTTATTGGTGACATTTTCTAACAATTCATCGTAGATTTGGTTAAAATTTTTGCGAATAAAAAAACTGGCCCACCTTACTGTTCATATCTCTAGGCGAACTGCAATATACTGTGGAATTTTGACAGTTATAACTGTTTATTCTAAAAGGGGTGTAGTACAGCCCACTTCCACTCTTACTGTAATTTATACTGCAACAACAACATATGTAACAAATCTCATCTTCATACCTCTTGTAGTTCATGATATAAAGCCCTTTTTATTTTCATGTTGTATGGGCGGTGCCACGCTCCTTTATCCAATCACAACCAAATATAGCCAGGGACTATCTACAGATCATCAGTACCACTTGGTAAAATTTTCGTATCAATCCGTCTATTGGGAAAGCCTGCAGAGCGGTTTTGAAAAGGGGGCGTGGCACCCCCCACTTCCACGCTGGCTGTAATTAATACTGCTCCAACAACATATATACCAAATCTCATCTTCATACCTCTAATAGTTCATGAGATATAGCCTTTTGATTTTCAAGTTGTATCAGCGGTGCCACGCCCCTTCATCCAATCATAACCTATTATAGCCAGGGACTATCAACAGGTCAACAGTACCATTTGGTAAAATTTTCGTATCCATCGGTCTATTAAAAAAGCCGTTAGAGCGATTTTTTAAAAGGGGGCGTGGCACCGCCCACTTCCACCTTAGCTGTAATTAATATTGTTCCAACAACATATATACCAAATCTCATCTTCATACCTCTGATAGTTCATGAGATACATCCCTTTTGATTTTCAAGTTGTATGGGTGGTGCCACGTCCCTTTGGACCGAATTGTAAATATAAACCAAAGGGCGCGACCCAAACGCATACAAAAAAATTTATGCAAATCGGTCTAGCCGTTCGTGAGTTATGAAGTCACAACACACTTGCAACAATATTTAATATATATAGATATAAAATTTACGAATTTTATGAATTTGAACAAATTTACCAAATTTTATAAATTTTTATGAATTTTATAATTTTTACGAATTTACTATTACTTATGAATTTACGAATTTTATAAATTTTTTGAAAGTTATGAATTTTAATAATTCTTATAAATTTTATAATATTTATGAAATTTACAAACTTAACAATGTTATGAATTTTTTACATTTTAGCGAATTTCATTAATTTATAAATTGTATAAATTTTTATTAATTATATGAAATTTACGGATTTAATAAATATCATTAGTTTAATAAATTTAAATGATTAATTAGTTTCATAAATTTTACAGATTTTATGAATTTTAAAAATTTTATAATATTTATGAGTTTTATAATATCTATGAAATTTACGAATTTTATACTTTTTACGAATTTAATATTATTTATGAATTTACGAAATTTATAAATTTTATGAATGTTACGAATTTTATAATTTTAATAATTCTTAAATTTTTTTTTTTGTAATTTTATAATATTTATTAAATTTACAAATTTAATTAATTTATGATTTTTACAAATTTTAGTGATTTTCATTTAATAAATTTTATGAATTTTATAAATTTTTATTAATTATATGAAATTTACGAATTTTATAAATTTTACCGAATTTTTAAATTTAATTTTATGATATTTATGAAATTTATAAAACATTGGTGAATTTTGCAAATATGTATTAAGGATTTTGTTGATAAGTTTCACAAATTTTAAGAATTCACCGATTTTTTTTTTAATTTGAATGTATTTACGAATTTTAATATTTTTTATGAATTTTATAATTTTGATGAATTTTTTAATACTTTTGAATAATTTTTATAAATTTTATAATTTTGATGAGTTTTTTTTAATATACATATGTGAAATTTTATTAATTTTTTCAATTTTATAAAATTTAGAAGTGTTAGGAATTTTTTTTAAATTATGATGAA
This sequence comes from Muscina levida, assembly GCA_964034835.1. NCBI lineage: Eukaryota > Metazoa > Arthropoda > Insecta > Diptera > Muscidae > Muscina > Muscina levida. The sequence goes on along the minus strand of OZ035880.1, from coordinate 48,915,556 downwards.
TTTATTAAAATTTTACATTTTTGAAATTACATTTTCCTGTGAGTGTGTAGTAAGACAACTTACATTTAATATCTATGATAAATTGTATATTTTTATTAAATATTTTGCAAGTAATTTTTATGTCCACCGCTATGTGAGTTTGTATGTATGTGCATGCTATACTTGTCTCTTTTTGGCTGCGCTTCGCATAGTTCCACAACACTTTACTTTTTTATGTTGTTCATACATAGCAACAACAACAACAAAGAGAATCCCAACTTAATAAAAATCAAAAAAAAAAAACGTCAGCGTAGAACGCAAACAAAAAATTTAAAATGACAACATAATTCGCCACTATATCATAATCAAAAAACGCCCACACATTACGAGACGAGAGTATTTTAATTTTCTGTCGTTTTCCTCCGATGTCGCGACATCGGGTTTTCTTGTCTTTTTATTTTCTTCTGCTTAAGATTTTGCTTGAAGTTTGTTGATTTTGCTGTATGGCAGGGACTGCGACTGACGACTGGTGTATGATAAACGGCAACAAGCAAAATTTGTTAAACTAAAAGAGGAGGACAAATGTAAAGTTAAAACAAAAATTATAAAAAAACAAAACAAAGGTATGGTTACAAAATGGAATTGGCTAAGAAAGTCATGGATGTAAATACAACAGATTTTGGAAAATTCTGTATAAAGGCATTTGAAAATTTTAGAAGTGTTGAATATAATAATCAAAAGTGCTTAGCACCTTTGAAATATTATATGAAGCACTTTCTAATATCGATAGGGCAATAGTTATTATTCTCATTTAACACCTTTGAAAACACCTTTTATGAACCCTATTTCCACTTCTTATCGCATAGCGATCTGTTTTCTGCCTATACATAGAGAATACATTACCATCGTCTTTAAAACTTTCGCATATCTTTACACTCATAGCAAATTCTTTGGAAATCACGCATTTCCTTTTATGCCTACATCAAATATCAGATATAAGCTCAAAAACAACAACAATCTTCTTCGAAAGCTAACAGCCAACCAACAAAATTTAGTACCTTGACCGATAGTCTAAAAATAATTTGAAAAATAAATTTATTTGTAAATAGACATCTAAATATAGCCAACAACATTTCGATATTAGAGATCGCCGACCGAGTAGCGTCGCTGTACATTAGGGAATCTATTTGACAGCGGCAAAGTAGACAACAAACACAATATTCGACAACACCAAAGTCGATGAAAAATCGACTCTATTATCCCCATTGGCAGTGATACAATAATATTTAGTTCAAAAACAATGCAAAATTCTTGTCTATGAGATAAACAAAGTAGAAAAGAATGTGGCTGATGTTAAGCAACATATGGTATTAAGCAGAGTTTAATGCGTGAAATGTTGTGTGAAAGGGAACACATGAATAAATTTGTATGTAAAGATTTCTGCATTTGAGGCAGAAATATTAGATGATCATACTGGATGGACTAAAAGTCCGTTAGCATTTGAATTGGTAGCTGTGCCGGGCAATTACTGTACTATAAGTAACTATGCGCTTGTTACAACATACCGCAAGCTCCATTGAAAAAAAAAATAGATGCCGAAGTTCAAGGAGACTTGTTTAACAATGAATCAATTTCGTTGGGTCCGACCTAGAACTTTACTTACTTACTTCGCTGGCACTTCTTTGCAATCCCATTGGATTATATACTGCACGTATAATAACATTATAAGCGTCTCGATATTCTGCGCTTCTCCAGTTAGTCACACCTAGTTCTGTAAGTTTGCCCTCTTCTGCGCCGTCCATCGAATTCATTGTCGAAGACTTTTCGAGTTGGTGCATTTTCGTCCATGAGCTAGCCAAAGCAATCGCTGCACATAAATGCGTCTGACCACGTCAATGTCAGTGTACAGCTTGTACAGCTCATGATTCATACTACGCCGATACTCTCCGTAAACGATAATGGGCCAAAATATTTTACGGAGTATTTTTCTCTCGAATACTGCTAGAACCGATTCATTCGCTTGCTCATAACCCAGAATTCTGAACCATACATTAAAATGGGTAGAACCAGTATCTGGTATAGCTGGATTTTTGTTCGTCATGAGAGGGATCTGTCAATGAATCGCTTGCTTAGTCCGTAGTAGCATTTATTAGCAAGCAGGATTCTTATCCGGATTTCGAGGCTGACATTATTTGTTTTGTTGATGGCGGAGCCTAGGTAGATAAAATTAACTACCATGTCGAAATTATAGTTGTCAACGTTCACGCAGTTTCCCCAACGAGTAGATTCTTTGTTCGTTGAAACTAATAACTTTGTTTTGTCCCCGTTTATAGATCCATTTTGGCTGATTCCTTCTGTATACCTGAGAAGGTTGTAGTCACATCCCGCAGTTTTCGACCAATGATGTCCACGTCGTCAGCGTACGCGAGTAGCATGTGGCTTTTGTTGAATATCGTGCTACTCGTGTCTACTGCAGCATTCCTCGTTATCGTCTCCATCACTATATTGAAGGGTCACACGATAGGCCGTCGCCTTGTTCTAGGCCTCGTCTGGAATTGAAAGGCTCTGTAAGGTCCTTGCAAATCTTTACTGAAGACTTCGTGTCAGTCAGCGTCATTCCGCAAAGACTGTCGAAGGCAGCTTTACAGTCGACGAAAAGGTGGTACGTGTCGATCTGTTTTTCTTGGGTCTTTTCCATGATTTGCCAACACTAATTATCCCCGATCAGGTTGAATAACACTGGCTTTAGTCTTTCACATAGCACACTCGAAAGGACCTTATATGCGATGGGTAAAAGGCTGATCCCGCGGTAGTTGGAGCACACACTTGGATCACCTTTTTCAGAACAGGACATAATACGCTAAGATTACAATCGTCGGGCATGCTCTCTTTAAGCCAAACCATGCGTGCGTAGAAGCTGGAACATGCTCGTTATCAGCTCCTCACCACCGGACTTGAAGAACCCTGCATGAAGTCCGTCGGCACCGGATGCTTTGTTGTTTTTCAACCGCGATATTGCTCTTCTTACCTCGGCTTGACTTGGTGGTGGGCAATCTAAGTCGTCGTCGACAACTGTCGTGATACCTTTTACGTGCGCTGCCTTCTGGATCCAGCAGTTGCTGGAAGTGTTCCCTCCATATATGCAGCACACTCTGCGTATCTGTGACCAGATTTCCATCGTTGTCCTTACAGGAGGGGAACCCATTACCGTAGCCATTTGCTTTTACTTTCTGGTAAAATTTTTCGGCCTCACCTCTATCACTGTATCGCTCTATATCCTCGTTCTCCCGTTCCTTCATCCGTCGTATTTTTTGTTTAAAAAGCTGTCTCGCCTGTTTTACTGTCTCCTTGTGCCGTTTCCTAACAGCACGGGTTACAATTGGCTGTAGCGTTGCCATATCCAGCATCCTGTTCCTCAGACGCTATGCGACATTCTTCACTAGGATTCGTCTGAACGCCGCTTTTCATATCCTAGCACGGTTGTTGCAGCGGTTGAAATGGATGCGCAATATGCTGCCACTGTATATCGGGAACGTCTGAAGTTGAGGCGTTGTGTCGTAGAAGTTGGGAGAGCTAGTTGGAGTAGGCAGTGGCTATCTCTGGGGTTTGCAGCTTCACGATGCTTTATTTGTGTTTGGTTACGTCGTTTTTCGCTCTGCTCAATCTTGTGCGCTCCTTGGCTGCAACCAGGTAATAATCCGAGTCAATATTAGCACTACGGATCAGACACACGTTCATGACACTAGATGCATGCCTGTCAAAACAATTTTAATGTCGTGGCCAGGGCAGCGGTCGTATGTTTCCTCTAGGCGCTCGTAAAATGCATCTTTAATCTCATCGTCCGAACACAAAACAGCAAATATTTCGTCTTGATGCGGATTGCGGCTATTCGATCACTAACAGGATTGAATCTCGAGACATGATGTCTGAGTCTCTCTCCAACTACAAATCCACATCCAAATCTGTGCTTTTCGGCATGACAACTGTAAAAGATGTCGCAATTTTTTCGATTTTACCTAGAACTTTAAGAAACCATCATCCATAATTTTATGGAGATGGAAGAGGACATGCTGCCACTGTCACTACAAAGCGGTATATTGGCATGCTGCAAAAGTGTTTTGTTTCAACGCTTCTTCTACAGAATATCAAAGGTTTTTAATCAAATTTTATTTACTTTTCTTCTTTGAGCTGATTAAATCCGAAAATGAGGAAGGATATTAATATTTGAAAAGTTTAAAAACACAGTACAACATTTTTCAGCTCTTTGATTTGGGACTCAATTCTGAGAACTGCACCTGAAAGTAGCCCAATAAAGAAGAAGTTCTACATCTGTTTTTGTTTTTTCAAGTTACATGCTATCATAATTTAATATGTCGAACTTCTTCTATACGGGGCTACTTTTACGTACAGTACTTAGAATTCAGTCCCAAAATCATGTGTTGTACTGCAGAATGCAAGCCCACGCTGGGATTCAAGCCTGGCAACTCCGCCATACGCGTGTCCCGTTGATTCTATACGTGATGCTATCTTGTGCCAACGTCTACACTTCGCCCCACGATTTCCAATTGGTGTAATTTTCGATTCGATTTGTCTCTTTCCATGTATGGGCAGGACTTTCTCTTTTTCGCATGCCTTGTGGATTCCATTCTAAAGCATTTCTTGTGATATCATCCCTAATATATTAAAGATTGAAATGTGTCGCTTTACCTCTTAAGGTGTGAAATTTATTCATCTTTCGGCTGAAGTGCAGAATATGGGGCGGGAGCCCGATTAAAAAAAATATGCGTGCCCCCCACCGCATTCGTCTTGGACCATAATGTGTTCAAGTCAAGGAAACTAATTACGGCGTATGCGGACCTTAATGTGTTCAAGACAACGAAACTAATACATTTTTCTAACTTTTTCCAAGATTTTTTCACATTTTTGCAAATTTTTTTTTGGTATAACGCGGAAATTTAAATGGCCAAGGAGGCCCGTAGGAATTTCAAAGTACCACCGTTGGATTCGTCTCGAAAGTATCTTTCATTCGAGTATCCACACAAGGGGGGTTATCATAGAACCCAAGGGGTCCCTTGGGCCTTAGCGCCAACTTTGACCTTGATTTTCATGTTTTAGGGCGTATTTGGGGGGGAGTGGCATTTTTTTTGGGGTCCCGCCCCATATTCCGCACTTTTGCCCATCTTTCTACATCGCTTTAAATGCGTTATTATTTCTTACACAATAATCAAAAACACAATATGAAGAATTATTTTCAAAAATATACAAACTATTTCAAAGATTTGCCCCCGCCGTGGAAATTATCATGAAAACTATTGAGATAATATTATGATAGCTTTATATTCAAAAAAAAAAAGTCTTTAAAGTTTACAGAAAAACCAAAATTTCAAATAAACATTGACCTGATGTAATTTTCAACCAATCAATAGAAATTATACATCATAAACCCCCTAGCGTCTAATATTAAAAACGCCGACAATAACAATGAACAATGAGTTGGCGAAGCTATTTTTACAAATATTTATTTTAATAATTTCCGTGGAAAAAAAAACAAGAGGCAAGGCAACATCTCGTGCTGCATCTATTGCTTTAATAGTTTTCATCTTTGACGCAATAATTGAAAGAAGAAAAAAATTGCAATTAATTTTCCAGATCGTTGACTACCATCATCGACACAGCTCATGCCTTTATAACGGAGACATCACAATCATTATCCTCGTCATCATGTCGAACGTCATTGGAACCAACCACCACCCTCCACTATAGATGATGTTGTACTATCAGCCATCGCTAAAGCGCCATCTAGCGCTACTCTTTTAATATATCACATAATCTTATTTATTTGCACGCTCATGTGTGTGTGTGTGAGTGTGAGCGCGCCCCGGTTGTTGTTTTATGGACAATTTTCTTTTTATAGAGATGCGCTAAACAATTGAGAGGAGGATCATTAGCCAGCAGTGGTCGTAGTCATAGTCGCCGTCGTCGTCGTTGTTGGGTCAGTTGTCGAGACAATCGACAGATTCATATCCAATCATTCATGATCACCTGCTGGGTACGCGAACGAATGAACGAACGGACGAGCTAACGTTGAAATTATGTACAACATTCAACACGTATCCCCAGCAAGCAAGAGAGTCAGTCAATTGTACGTAGTCTTCATAGACTCCAATGCTCTGTTGGGATTATAGAGATGACGATGATCATTAGCACAATTCACTGAGCGTTTCTAATGTATTATCGGGCAGCAACAAAAGCAATAGGATTATTATTGTGAATGTGGTGCGTCGTTTTGCTAAAGATGAATGTTGCGCCGTATAAATCGACATCTCATGACGCGACGTGCGGCTAATTTAGGCATGATGCCTCAGATGCCAATGCCGGCAATGTTTGTTTTCATTTCTATTTTTTTTTTTTTTGGTTTTTTGTTTTTGTGACTGTTATAGATTCAAACGTTTTCTCCGATTTCTCGTTTAGCAGTTTCATGTTCGGTGTGTGTTTTTCGTCTTTTGACTGGACTTCATAAAAATGAAGAGCATGTACAGAGCGTGTAGTTCGAAATGTATTTGAATCTTTTTTTTTGATGCTATACATTAACCCATTGCGAGGTGAAGATAGACATGAGTTTAGACATTGTGCTGTATAAAATTTGCAAATTTGCGTAATTGTTTGGGAACCTTTTATACTCTTACTCATTGGGATGCATCATTTGATAAGACCATGCATTTGATAAGACCAAAAGGGACCGGCATTGACGTAGTGGTTAGAACACGCGACTACAATGCGGGAGATCCGTGGTTCGTTTCCCGGACCTAGTCGTATACATTCTTCTTTCATTGCTGGCCCCAACGTTGTTGTCGCTAGCAACTTCGCTGTATAAGTTTCGAAATAATCGGCATGTCTAGTAAAAGCGTCTCAAACAGTGACGTTCGCATTCGTCGATAAACGAGTAGGTGCCGAATCTAACATAGAAAGCGTGTTTTTTTTTCTCAACAACCCTAGAATTTGTTTCACATACACATAAATTGCATTCCTGGAACACTTTCGTCACTTAGAGTGTGTACCATGTGCTCCTTACTACCAGCCAGGATGTTTGACAGAGTTGAATCAGCAAATGCAACTGGTAGTGTGATCTGGAGGAGTAATCAGAACACTTCAGTAAATATGATACGCCAAGAAAGAATACTGTCCTATTATATAGAAACCGTCATAATTTGCATGATAACTCTTCATGAGGACCAATGCAATTTCATGCGTTTTGATCAGGGGATACCCAGGATGCCTGAATGTGTGCATCCATCTCACGTCCATCCTACTTTTTAAGTGTGTCCCTCTGTCTGTTCTTTTGATCCTCTTGAATCTTTTGATCCATGTCAGTCTATCTGGCCTTCTGTCCGCCTGGTATGCACGATAATTTTGGAAGGGGAAACTGAGGGTGAGGGTATAAAAAGAAAAGAAGTAAGACAAGAATAAAATGGACCCCAAAAAAGTTGACGGAAGTCCTCGAAAAATACATGGCTAACATAGCCGCTTTATAGGAAGTCCGGTGGACGTGACACTGGTTCTCGTGCGTGAAATCGTGGGAAATCTACTACAGTGGCCATGCGGACAAGCACGACTTTGGATGTGGTTTTGTGGTGGTTTTGTGGACAAAGACGCGTTCTACGAAAGCCTTCAAAATGTATAAGACCGTAGCCCGAGCCATGATATCAAAATTGTACTAGACGATTTTAATGCTAAAAGAGTAAGGGGGAACGCATTTGAGCCTATCATCGGAAAATTCAATCCGCACGCCAAAACGTTGATCAATGACATCAGACTGATTGATTTCTCTGCGACAAGAAATATGGTAGTTAGCAGCACTAGATTTGACCATAAAATATTCATAAGGCAACATAGTTATCTCTAGATCAATTGACGAGGGATCAGATAGATCATGTGGTAGTCGAAGACAGGCATCGAGTGTTTTGACATACGAGTGATCAGGAGTGCGAACATTAACTCCGATCACTACGTTAAGGGGCACACCTGACTAAGCATGGCGAAAAACGTACGTAATCTGGCACAACGAAAGCTGGACATCGGTAAACTGCGGACCACAGAGGTAGCGGACGCCTTCTCCATACACCTAACTCAACTGCTACCTCGCAGTGGCAACATATAGCAGACTCCATAGAACGGACTGCGAGAAATGTACTTGGGTACTCAAAACCGTCTCAAGATAATGCCTGGTACAATGATGCCTTTGTCTTCATTTATCACCAGACCTACTTCCGCCGACTGCTCTTCAATGCTCAAAAAAAGCCGCAGAAACATAACTATATCATTGGCATACGCGAGCAACATGTGACTTTTGTTGAAGATGGTACCATTCCTGTTTACTGCAGCCCTCCGCATGATCATCTCCATTACTATGTTAAATAGATCGCAGGACAAACTATCGCCTTGTCTAAAGCCTCGCTTGGTAGAAAATGGCTATGACAGATTTTTGGCAATTTTCACTGAAGACTCCGTGTTAGTCAGTGTCATCCCCCAAAGTTGTATTAGCTTCGCGGGGTTACCAAACTTAGCCATAGCATCCAACAATTTCTGTAGTATCGGACTGTTGAATGCAGCTTTGTAATCGATGCACAGATGGTCGGTGTCAATCTGCATTTCTTGGGTCTTCTCCAGGATTTGTCGTAGTGTGAATATCTGGTCCGTCGTGGATTTACCATGTCTAAAGCCACACTGATAAGGTCCAATCAGGTTAGCCAGAATGGGCTTTAGTCTTTCAAATAACACACTAGTCAGGACCTTGTATGCGATGGGTAGAAGGCTAATCCCGCGATAGTTGCAACACACACTTGGATCGCCTTTCTTAAGCATGGGACATAGGTTACTCAGATTCCAATCATCGGGCATGCACTTCCGGAGCCAAATCGTGTTTATGAGTGCATGCACTCATTGCCGCCGGCTTTAAAAGCTCTGCCGGCAGTGTATCGTCTGCCGCAGCTTTATTATTTTTAAGCCGCGCAATTGCCGTGCTGATCTCGTTTTGGCTCGGTGGTGGTCACTTATGCTGCCTTCGGAAACGAGATTGAAAGTGGTACCTCCATAGTTGCAGCACACTCTGAGTGTCCGTGACCAGATTTCCGTCTCTGTTCTTACAGGTGGGGATTCCCGTTTCAAAACCTTTGCTTTTAACCCTTTGGTATAACTTTCGAGCCTCACCTCTATCCCTGTAGTTTTCGATATCCTGGCTCTCTCTTTTCTTCCCCAGACGCTTTTTCCGCCTTAAACACAACAAAGCGGCTGGAGCCGATGGTATCCCTGCGAAACTGTTTAAGGCAGGCTGGCTGGCTAGAGGATCTTTCGTCAATAAAAAAATAATGTCAGCCAAGAAATTAAGCGGAGAATAGTGCTTGCCAATAGATGTTTCTACGGACTTCGGCAGCCCTTTAGTAACATCACCTTATTTCGGAATACTAAGAAACAAAACATCTGGTAAAACTAACTGCAGAACGCACGCAGAAGACCTGAGCGTGTGGAATTCTTTAATACTTCAGGCCTCAAATTTATGAACCACGTTCGTAAGCTGTAATGGGCCACTTAAGAAAGTAAGAGTTTACCCAAGTAAAACTTTCTAACTTGTAGGGCAAAAGTATGATTATTATTAAAAGTCTGTTTCTAAAGCGCCTTTCTCAAAATAAATAACTCCTCGTCTTATGGTCGAAATTATGAATTAGTGCTTCACATACGAGTATTACTTAAGGTTATAGATTTCAATTTCTCGAACTGTACTATTGGACTCTACAAGTCATTATTTACCCTTTTCCTTTTTATAAATTAACTTAATTCATTACTTATCCCAAATATTTACAACCTGTCCAATAAACGCCTAAAGGGTTAATTCCCGTATCATTCTATACTTCTCTCTCTCTCACGCCGCACAGGGTTGTGACCAGCGCTCTGCAAAGCAAACGAAATGGATGATTAGACGACCTGTTAAATTTAGACAAAAATGCCATAATTTCTGTTTCGCTCTTGTTTGTTTTTTTGGTTACTTTGCAAATTTAAACAAAAATCTATTATCCAATAATGGTTGTGTGATCTGCCATTTGCTCCTCAGCCGAATGTAGCCTAACTATAGGTTGAGACGGGCGAGTGGAGACCGCTCATGTTCGGTGGTAAACTTAATATTACCATCAACATAGTCGTCGCCGTCTTCGTCTTAGTCGTCGTCATGGCCCATAATGGTGTTGTATTTAATGTTTTGGCTAATGGGGCACACAGGCGGTGCTGCCAATCTATCCATCCATCTAAGCAACGGAAGAGCAGCAGCAGCAACCGCACCACCAGTGAAACCTTTGCCTTTGTGCAGGCGCCTTCTTTTATCCCAAGCAAGCCAGAGAGAAAGCTAGTCAGTACATCAAATATCATTCTCAACAGCAGCGCGTCCGTCCATCTATGGACACGCAGAGCATCCTCCTCTTCCATCTGTCGAATTTATGACGCAGTTGCAAGTTGTTTGTTGCCAATTCCGTTTGCCGCTTCCATTTCTTAGTTTTCTGCTGCGGCTGCTTGGCATTTTTGCTATGTTTCGCTGTTGTTGTAGTTGTCGCTGTTTTAAAAATGATTTGTTTTCATTATTTTTGGCCGCTTTATTGATTAGCCAAGTACATATTGAAGCGACGCTGGCTGCTGTTGGCATGAACTCGGGAGCATGAGGCGGCCGGTATAAACAGAATCTCATAAACTAAATATAGATTAATATTTGTTCAATCTTTTTAAATTTAGTTTGAATATCAATGGTTATTTTTATCCGATGTCTTGTTGTTTTCATTTTCGGAAGATGTTACGATTTGTTTATAATTGATAAGTTTTTTTTTTGTTTTTGGCAAACGCTCGCTAATAAATTTTGTATTATGGTTTATTTTAAGATTGATTTGTAAATCATGCAAAAAAAACACAAAATAGAAATTTATCAATTCGTTTTAAAGATAGACTATTTTTAGTTTGATTTGTAAATTTTCTAGGTAAATATTTGGTGGGGCTATTTTTGGAATGTACATACATATTACGGTGGATTAAGGTAAAAAATTAAGTATTTTTTGTGAGTATTCTTAGCGATGGATTGAAAAAAAATATTGAGAATACAACGAATTATCATACCCTCACCCTAAGTGGAGGAGGGTCTTTATCATTTGACACGACCCAAAAGTGTAACACATAGAAGGAGTCACTTTAGACCCTAGCTTTCTTTGAACCAAATTCGATTGATGACTTTTTAAGTCGTTTGAGCCATGTCTGTACCCAAATTCTTTATTTAGTAAAGCTATAGCAGGATACAGTTTTGTACAATAAAACTGGAAGTCTAGCCACGCGCCTTCTGGTACCTCCCATACAAATGTATCTTTTCGCCCACTTTAGAGATAATAATAGCAATAAATCCAACGTGATCGTACCCAAACTCATTATTTTGTTAAGCTATAGCAGGATAAAATTTTGGAGAAAAAAAACTGGATGTCTAGCCACGCGCCATCTGGTACCTCCCATACCCATCTGTTACCGCTCACTTTAGAAATCGAATAATATTATTAATAGATCTAACGCGATCGTGCCCAAATTCTGTATTTAGTAAAGCTCAAGCAGGATAAAGTTTTGTAGAAAAAATCTGGAAGACACGCCCCTTCTGGTACCGTCCATACAAATGTACCAATCTGCCCACTTTAGAAATCGAGTAATAATATCAATAAAATTGTATGTTTTACTGAGGTTAAGAGTATATGTAAGTCGGGTTGCCCGACTGAAACTTTCTTACTGATTCACTTTGATGGTAAATTATACACAACAAGATTCTTAAGAATATAAGCATATTATATGGGTTATGGACACACAAAACTACATTTGCTTTTTTTTGTTCTATTGTTTAGAATATTAAAGTTCATATTTTCGATCTCCCTATGTTTTAGAGCAGAAAGCGAAGTAGAAGTCGTGTATGTGCCATATGTAAAGATTTTTATACCCTGACCCCTAAAATGAGGGTAAGTATATATATATAGTGTTACGGCGGGGAAGAATAATAGTTATCCAAACGTAGGGAAAATAAAAACACAAGTAAATTTTGAGTTTTAATATAAAATTCGGGTTTTATTTGGGGGTAAAACCTTCGGGTGGTTCGCTGGTAATAATCGTATAAGTATTTCAATTTTTGACGTTTCTTTTGCTGTTTAAAAAGGAACAATTTAAACTTGTTATCTATATGGGTGCCCAGCTAGACATCCTACCCTCCTTGCAGGTACGATACGAGACAAAACATGAAGCATTAACGGATACGTATTCTAACCCGTATATCTTAAGACCAAATTCAGTTACAAAATTTTTGTAGACGACTTATCCATGTCTGCCTGGCTGGCTGGTGGGCAGGCTTACTCGAGTTATCTTAAATGATCCTTATTAAAAAATACCACAATACATATTTCACAAAATGATGTAATGGGTTTGTAAATGGGCATAATAACCACAACCCATAGGGTATCTCCCATATAAAATGTCATATTTTTGGATAATTAATATTTCTTCCATAATTTACAAATGGATAACTGAACGATAGTTGAATTTGGTGAGGGTGCCTTGCCACACCCCGCTGGTACCTTTATTTCTTTATGGTTGGACTCAGAAATGAATAGTACCTCCCGTACGAAATGACCTATTTTTGGAAATTTTTTATTGCTCTCATAACTTCCAAATGGACAACTGGAGGATATCTACATTTTGTCAGTTCTTCACCACGCGCACGGAACGAGTAGTGATAATAGGGTACTTGAATTTTTGATATATCAAGTGGGCAAAGCCCCGCCCATTTTGAAAACGCAATATCATGATCCAATAAAAAATGGGCGGTATCGGATCAGTGGGCGTGTTATAAAATTTGAAACTTTATAAGGCCGCATCTCATGAACTATAATAGGTATAAAGCTGATGTTTGGTATATGCTGTTCCTACAGTATGAATAACAGCCAGGGTGATGTTGGCTGTGCCACGCCCCAGTTGAAAGAAATCTTTATAACAGCCATAATAATAGTTTCTTCTTCTTCTTCTTTACTGGCAGCAACAACAGAAATTCATCTATCAGTAGCCGCACGTAGAAAACCATTCCAAGCGCTTCGGTCTTTTGCGCTCCGTAGATAGTTCGTCATACCAAGCTTACTTAACATTTCCGTCACCTGGTCTATCCATCGGAGTTTTGGTCGCCCCCTCCTGCGCCGCCCATCGAGTTTATTGCCGAAGACTTTTCGAGCCGGAGCGTTATCGTCCATTCGTACAACGTGTCCAAGCCAGCGCATTCGGTCTATTTGAACGCGCTTGACCACGTCGATGTCGTTGTACAGCTCATGATTCATTCGACGGCTGTACTCGCCGTTCACGATGATGGGTCCAAATATTTTGCGGAGTATTTTTCTCTCGAAGACTCCCAGAATAGATTGATCCGCTTGTGTCATTACCCACGATTCTGCGCTGTAGAGCAAGACAGGTAGGATCAGAGTCTTGTAGAGCTGGATCTTTGTTTTTCGAGAGAGCGCTTTGTCGTTAAATCGCTTGCTTAGCGCATAGTAGCAGCGGTTTGCGATCAATACTCTCTTTTGATTTCGAGGCTGACATTATTATTTTTGTTTATGGCGGAGCCAAGGTAGACAAAATCATCTACCACTTCAAAATTATAGTTGTCAACGTTCACGCAGCGTCCCAGACGAGTGGACTCTTTGTTCGTTGAAACAAATAACTTGGTTTTGTCCTCGTTTATCACCAGACCCACTTCAGCCGACTGCTTTTCAATGCTCGAAAAAGCCGCAGTAACATCTCGCAATCCACGTCCAATAATATCGATATCATCAGCATACGCGAGCAACATGTGGCTTTTGTTAAATATGGTGCCATTCCTGTTTACTGCCGCTTTCCGCATGATCATCTCCATTACGATGTTAAAGAGATCACAGGACAGACTATCGCCTTGTCTAAAGCCTCGCTTGGTAGAAAATGGCTCTGACAGATTTTTGCCAATTTTCACTGAAGACTTCGTGTCAGTCAGTGTCATCCCGCAGAGTCGAATTAGTTTTGCGGGGATACCAAACTCAGCCATAGCATCCAACAATTTCTGTCGTATCGGACTGTCAAATGCAGCTTTGTAATCGATGAACAGATGGTAGGTATCGATCTGCATTTCTTGGGTCTTCTCCAGGATTTGTCGTAGCGTGAATATATGGTCGGTGGTGGATTTACCAGGTCTAAAGCCACACTGATAAGGTCCAATCAGGTTCGCCAGGAGGGGCTTTAGTCTTTCACATAACACACTAGACAGGACCTTGTATGCGATGGATAAAAAGCTAATCCCGCGATAGTTGGTACACACACTAGGATAGCCTTTCTTAAGCACGGGACATAGGACACTCAGATTCCAATCATCGGGCATGCATTCCCTGAGCCAAATTGTGTTTATGAGCTGGTGCATGCATGTTACCAGGTCATCGCCGCCGGCTTTAAAAAGCTCTGCCGGCAGTCCATCGGCTCCCGCAGCTTTATTATTTTTAAGCCGGGCAATTGCCATGCTGATCTCGTTTTGGCTCGGTGGTGGACAATCTACTCCATCGTCGATGATTGGTGCGATTCCGTCACTTATGCTGCCTTCGGGAACGAGAAGAGATTGAAAGTGTTCCCTCCATATTTGCAGCACACTCTGAGTGTCGGTGACCAGATTTCCGTCTCTGTCCTTGCAGGTGGGGATCCCTGTTCCAAAACCTTTACTTTTAACCTTTTGGTAGAACTTTCGGGCCTCACCTCTATCCCTGTAGTTTTCGATATCCTGGCTCTCTCTTTTCTTCCACAGACGCTTTTTCCGTCTGAACAGGCGTTTCATCTCCCTCCTTTTCTCTTTATAACGCTCCGTCACCGCACGCGTCGCCATTGGCTGCAGTTTTGCCTTGTATGCAGCATCCATTTCCTCAGACATTTCGCGACATTCGTCATCGTACCAGGGCTTGTCTGAGCGTGGTTTTTCATAACCCAGTACGGTTTAATCGTCCTAAAAATAGTATTTGGAACAATGGTGGAAAAAAGGGCCGAGGCGCCGTCCACACATGTCAAATTTGAATATTATATATCTGGGAGAAAAAATAAATTTTCTTAACCAAACATTAGTAAAAAAACCTACGATTTACTAAGAATCTGACCTTTGACCTCTTTGGGGCACGGAAAATAGTCGTCCGATCTTAGTGAAATTTCCGTCATATATTTTTTACATCAAGTGGCACAATATTTCGGCCCAATACAAATTGCTCCCTTACTTGGGTGTCCCTCGCTATTACAGCCGCAGTTTTAAAGTTATCGTCTGTCTTTCCCTGCGATTACAGTCATAGTTTAAGGGAAAACAAGCTAAAATGTTTATGCACCCTTTAATCTATTAAGCGAAGCTTGGCTCTAAGATGAGGATGATTGCACAAAAACTACCTGATCTCCCATGTAAACGCCCCCTTTTTGGGTTGTCCGTCTGTCTGTTTCCGCTATTACAGCTTAGTTTCGGAGATATCGACCTGAAATTTGGAGTGGGAGTTCCTTTACTCAAAGCGGAGATTAAGTTTCAAGATGAGCGAGATCGGTCAACAACTTCTACCACCTCCCATACACACTCCCCTATTCTTCTAGTATTTCCACCTTTTATACAAATTGCTCATTTTTGGGGCGTCCGTCTGTCTATTCTCGCTATTACAGACGTAATTTCAGAGATATCGAGGTGAAGTTTAGAGTGCGAGCTCCTATACTCACAGCAGAGGTACAAGATCGATGGAAAACAACTCCCACCTCTGATACAAACTGCTTCTATTTGGGGGACTATCCCCGCGATTAAAGCGGTAGCTACCGAGTTGAAATGTTGCATGCAAGCTTCTATCCTCTTCTCATTCAAAATCCACCTTTTTATGAGTTTATGGGTGGATGTGGGCTGTGCCACGCCCCATTTGAAAGTTTAATAGTTTAATCGTCCTAAAAATAGTATTTGGAACAATGTTAGAAAAATGGGCCGAGACGCCGTCCACACATTATAATATTTGAATATTTTATATTAGGGAGTAAAACAATACATTTTCTTAATCAAACAAAGGTAAAAACACCTAGGATTTACTAAGAATCTGACCTTTGACGTCTTTTGGGCACGGAAAATAGTCGTCCGAGCTTACTGAAATTTCCGTCATGTATATTTATACCCTTCACTATGCGCATGAACGGAGTGAAGGGTACATTCAATTTGTTCTTCCATTTGTAACGCCCATAAGGAGGCGTCGCAGGTATGACAATATATATATATATATAAATGATCAGCATCGAAATCTGAGTCGATTTAAAGGTGACCGTCTGTCCGTCTGTCCCCGCGATTACAGCCGCAGTTTAAGAGATATCGAGCTGAAATTTGGAATGCAAGCTTTAATCCTCAAAGCGGAGGTTAAGTTGTAAGATGAGTTCCATCGGTCAAAAACTACTCCCACCTCCCATACAAACTCCCCTTTTTTGGGGTCTGTCCCTGCGATTACAGCCCTAGTTTAAGAGCAATCAAGCTGAAATTTTGTATGTGAGCTTCCCTACACAAAGCGGAGGTTAAGTGGTAAGATGAGACCGATCGGTCAAAAACTACTCTCACCTCCCATACAAAATCCCTCTTTTTGGGGGTGTCCGTATGTCAGTCCCAGCGATTACAATAGTAATTTAAGAGAAATCAAGCCGAAATATTGTATGCAAGCTTTGCTGTCCTAAATGGAGGTTGAGTTCTAAGATGAGCCCGTTCGGTCAAAAACTACTCCCACCTCCCATACAAACTCCCCCTTTTTGGGGTCTATCCCTACGATTACAGCTGTAGTTTAAGAGCAATCAAGCTGAAATAATGTATGCAAGCTTCCCTACTCTAAGCGGAGGTTGAGTATTAAAATGAGACTGGTCGGTCAAAAACTACTCTCACCTCCCACACAAAATCCCTCTTTATGGGGGCGTCCGTATGTCAGTTCCCGCGATTACAGTAGTAATTTAAGAGCAATCAAGCTGAAATATTGTATGAAACCTTTTCTGCTCTAAGCGGAGGTTGATTATTAAAATGAGAACGATCGATCAAAAACTACTCTAACCTCCCATACGGAGGCTACTGTTTAAGATAAGCAATGTCGGTCAAAAACTACTCCCACCTCCTATTCAAACTACCTTTTTTGGGCTGTCCGCGTAACTGCCCCCCGATTATAGCCGTAGGTTAGAAAATATTGAGCTGAAATTTTATATGCAAGCTTTAATCCTATAATAGGAGCTTACGTTGTAAGATGAGCAATATCGGACGAGTACTTCTCCCACCTTCCATACAAATTCCCCCTTTTTGGGGGTGTCCGTCTGTATATCCCTATAGTTTATGAGCTTTCGGTTTGAAATTTGGTAGGTAAGCTTGTGTCCAGAAGCAGAGGTTAAGTTCTAAGATAGGCATGATCGGATTTAAACTACTCCCACATTCCACACAACTTCCCATTTTTGGGGAGTTACAAAATTCATAAAATCGAATCAAATCTAAAATAAAATCTACAAAATGGATGTGTGAAGGTAAAAGTAACGTCCACTTCTCACCAACTCCCCTGTTTTGTGGTACAAAGTTTAATAAAATATAGTTGTAGTGCAAATAACCAGTTTTACCACCAGTTTTACAAATAGTGAAGGGTATCTGAGCTTCGGCATAGCCGAAGATAACCGCCTTACTAATTTACATATATTTTCCCCGCGTCAGCCATAGTTCAAGAAATGTCGTGCCGAAATTTAATAGGTAAACTTATATCCGTTTTCCTATAACCACTATTACAGAGCTACCGAGCTTAAATTTGTTATGCAAGCTTTAATCTTAATCGGTTATTAAGTTCAGATATGGGTAATATCGGACAAAATTACTCCCACCTTCCATACTAACTTCACATTTATGAGCGCTAAAAAATTCTTAAAAATGTGACCATGTCTTTCGAACTCAGTACTTGACATTTTAGCAAAAATATTTTGACAAAAAATAGATGTGAAAGGCTAAAAGTAACGTCTATCGCTTATAGAAACTTCCATTATTTTACGGTACAAAATTTTATAACATATAAATATAGTGCAAATCTCCAGTTTTATGACAATTTTTACAAATAATGATGGCCACCTGAGCTTCGGCAAAGTTAAGCGTTTATTGAACGTTGATTTACGAAAATAAATCGAATCCTTTGTACTGCCCCTACTGGTACTTCCGTTATAAATTAGTCAATTATGCGAAATTTATATTTTTCCAATAATTTCTTAATAGAAACTCCTCAAAACGTCGAAAATAGTTTACTTTTAATATCTGGTATTCATAGGTGAAACTTAAGCAACCGGGAGGATAACTCTACCCATTTTTAAAAAATTATTTCTTTTAAGATTTTGTTCAAACTAATAATATACTATTTCCTAAGTTCTCAGTTAGTACCGTATAAGACCCTTGCAGGACCTCCATACAAAATGATCACATGCCCAGTGATATTGTTATTTATCAGTCACTTCACCAAACTAAAATTTCTGTACTGATTTTGTTGAAAACATTTTGTTGCGACATCTCCCTAAATCGTATCATAAATCTTATCCTAAAATAATTTTTAAATCATATGCAGTCGTGATTCACTTCACTTGTTGAATAGCTACATTAATATAATTTCATGGTATTTCTGTCACACCAAAAACGAAAACACATAATCATTAATTTCAATTTTGTATATATATTTTTTGCAATTTAATGTACTGCAATATTGCAGTACATTGGTGATTTTCTTAAGTGTTTTTTTTGTGGTTTTGTTGCTTCATCTCATGTATGTAATTAATGTCATGATTTAACTGACCCACTTTCTTTGGTGATTTTTTTTTTGTGTATTTTTGTTCATATATATTTTTTTATATTTATTATTTTTTCATATATATTTTTTTAAGTATCTTGCAGGTATTGTTTAAAGTATTAATTGTAATAATTTCAATGTGAAAATTTCCTTATATAGAAAAATGCTTTTGAGTTTTGTTTGACTCTTCAATGATTTTACTGTAGTTTTCGTTGGTAATATTGCGAAATTAATACTTAAACTTCCATAATAGGGGTAGGTAATTGATTTTGGGCCTCAGTCAGGTTAAGCAATTTGTTTTTTGAATGTTCACGCTGACATGCTGTGAGTGGGTGGACACTGAAATGAATGTAATAAAATCGATTATTTTAAGTTAATTTTTAAAAAATTTTACTTTATACATTTTGTTTTCATTAAGTATTTGTAAGTAATTTAAAAAAAAAAACAAAAAACTTTTTTTAATTTTTAAAGAATTTTGTTTTAATTTTAACGGATTCAGGCTGGTTAGCTTTGTGTCGTCAAAAAACATGGTAGTAAGTGGAACAAGATTCCCACATAAAGAAAGTTCTACCAAAAAGTAATATGCAAAAGTTTTGGAACAGGCATCCATATATGAGGGAATACTTTCATTCTCTGCTCGCTCCCGAAGGCAGCATAAGTGACGAAAGCAGGTCAATCATAAGCAAGTGAATTGTCGACCACCGAGCTATCACAAGACACTTGCACGGCTTTAAAACAGTAAAGCTGCGGGAGTCAATAGACCGCCGGCAGTCCAGAGATCTAAGTGTTTTATGTCCTGTGCTTAAGAAAGGCGATCCAAGTTTGTGTACCAACTATCTCGGGATCAGCCTCTTACCCACTGCATAAAAGGTCCTGTCTAGTGTGTTATGTGAAAGACTACACTGAAGCAAATACTGTGGAAGACGCAATAAATGCAGGTCGACATTTACCATATGTTCATCGTTTGAAAAGCTGCATTCTAAAATCGAATTTGACCGAAACTATTAGATGGGATGGCATTTACAAGAACGAAGACTTTTTCTACCGATCGAAGCTTTAAACAAGGCGGAAGTCTGTCATACGATCTCTTTATCAGCAAAATTGAGGTCATCATGTGGAAGGTTACAGTAAACACGACTGGTACCATTTAACGAAAGTCACATGCTGCTCACGTATGCCGCTTACATAAATAGCATTGGCCGTGGACTACGTGATGTTACTGCGGCCTTTTCGGACATTGAGAAGCAGTCGACAAAAGTGGATCTGAAGACAATTGAATGCAAAACCAAGTTATTTATTTCAACAAACAAAAAATCTACTCGTTTGGGACTCTCACCGAACTTTGACCACCATAACATTGTAGTATAAACAAACAAAACAAACGTCAGCATGGAAATCAAGAGACGAGATTGTGTGCAAACCGCTGATACTATGCGCTAAGCAAGATGTTTATTGACAAAGCTCTTTCACGACGAAAAAAATCCAACTGTATCAGACGTGCTCTTCAGCGCAGAGTCCTGGGTAACCACACAAGGGGATCAATCTATTCTGGGAGTCTTCGAGAGAAAAATACTTTGCAAAGTATTTCGTTCCATCATTAACGTTCAAGTCAAGCGCGTTCAAATATACCGAATGAGCTGCCTTCAATATGTTGTACGAATGGCAGACAATGCTCTACCTCAAAAAGTCTTCTGCAATGAACTTGATGGGCGGTGCGGGAGGTGGCGGCCAAAAGTTCGTTGGATGTACCAATTGAAAGATCAGTTATATAACATAAACTCAATGTGAAGACCTACGTATGGAGCGCAAGAGATCGAAGCTCTGGGAATTATTTCTACATGCGGCTACTGATGGATGATTTTCTGATGCTGTTGCCAAATATTAACAAGAAGAAGTAGTTGACATGGAAAAGGTCACCTACCTTTCATGTTGAAAAACTTTTAAAAGCGATATCAGATTGTAGCTATGAAGTTGTCAGCTAGGGTGGGTTGGTAAAAAAAAGCTATGGCAGTCACCCTCTAGAATAAAAGATACTTTAAAGACGAAAGTGTAAGACACAGAAGGAGTCACTTTAGACCCTAGGTTTCTTTGAACCAAATTTGCTTCATGACTTTTTAAGTCGTTTGAGTCATGTCCGTCTGTCTGTCCGGCTGGTAAACACAATAACTTTCGAAAGACGCAATCAAATGTTTTGAAATTTTGCACAAGTTAATATTTCCCAAAAACTAGCTACGGTATTGCAATTGGGCTACATGTACCCGCGCCTTCTGTCACCTCTCATACAAACTTAGAAATCGAGTAATAATATCAATACACCCTACGGAATCGTACCCAAATTCTGTATTTAATGAAGCTATAACAGAATAAAGTTTCGGAAAAAAAATTGGAAGTCTAGCCACGCCCCTTCTGCTACCTTCCATATAAATGTACCTTTGCGACCACTTTAAAGATGGTGTAATAAAATCAATAAATCCAAAGCGATCGTACCCTAATTCTTTATTTAGTAAATCTATAGCAGGAGAGAGTTTTGGAGAAAAAACTGGAAGTCTAGCCACGCCCCTCCCATAGAAATGTAACACTCCGCCCACTTTAGAAATCGAGTAAAACTATCAATATAATAGAAAATTTTACGTTTTACTGAGGGTGAGGGTATATGTAAGTCGGGTTGGCCGACTGAAATTTTCTTACAGGTTTTTGTTTCCTGTGTCTCCATTTATAGTCCGATCGTAACATATCATTGTTCTACGAACGACCACACTTTGATCACTTTTGATACCGACGTCAAGTTTTAGACGGTTCTTGCGGAATCTCGGTTTTTACCTCCCTAAGCCAAAATCATTTCTAAACGATAAAAAAGTTTTTAAAATTCCATGAAATTTTGTCTTTTACAGTATATAAAGGGATGTGACAAAATATATTTATTTTTTTGAATTCGTCTTTAAATGATCTTTCATTCTAGGAGATGACCGACACAACTTTATTTGTATGCAGTGCGACCCTCCTTATTGTCCGTCCCTTTTAGGTCTCAAACTCCTTCAACCGTCAAAATGCTACCGAAATGGTCGTATTTACCTTAGCTTTCCACAAAATAACCTTCATTAAGATTTCAAAAACTAGATTTATAGACAGTAGCATTGTCTGAAATATTTCTTGGTTCTGTAAGATTGTTGACTATCTTCAATGAATAACTCGTGTCGGTGAGTGTCATCCCCCAAATCGTATCAGCTTCACAGGAAAACTCAGCAATGGCATTTAACATACATATTTGGAGTACAGGATTGTCAAATACCGGTGTATAGTCAAAGAAGAGATGGTATGTATCGGTGTGCATTTCTTGGGTCTTCGTTATGATCGATCTTAATTCTTTCTTAAACGAATCGGTAACATGCCATTAATGTTACTTAATATTGTACCTTCTCGCATAGAATGTCATATCATCCGCAGAAAGTATCTCATTATTTCCAATTGAATAACGATAAGAAAATTTGAAAAAGTAAAAAAGTAAAAACCCCTATGCAACATGTCTTGGAACCTAAAATATCTTTATATATAAAATTCTACTGTTCGTGTGTTGTGACTGAACTCTGGAACGGCTGGACCGATTTGTATAATTTTTTTTTGTATGCGTTTGGGTGGCGTCCCGGGTGGTTTAGATTTACAATTCGATCCAATTGGACAAAGGGGCGTGGCACCGCCCATACAACTTGAAAATCAAAAGGGCTGTATCCCATGAACTATCAGAGGTATGAAGATGAGATGTGGTATATATGTTGTTGGAGCAGTATTAATTACAGCCAAGAAGGAAGTGGGCGGTGCCACGCCCTCTTTTCAAAAATTGCTCTAACGGCTTTTTTAATAGACCGATTCATAAGAAAATTTTACCAAGTGGTACTGTCGACCTCTTGATAGTCCCTGGATATATTTGGTTGTGATTGGAGAAAGGGGCGAAAGGCTATATCTCATGAACTATCATAGGTATGAAGATGAGATTTGGTATATATGTTGTTGAAGCAGAATAAATTACTACCAGGAAGGAAGTGGGCGGTGCCACGCCCCTTTTAAAAAATCGCTCTGACGGCTTTTCTAATAGATCGATATATTCGATCATTTTAGAAAGTGATACTGATGACCTGTTGATAGTCTCTGGCTTTACTTGGTTGTGGTTGGATAAAGGAGCGTGGCACCGCCCATACAAATTCAAAGTAAAAAAGGCTATATCTCATGAACTATCAGAGGTATGAAGATGGGATTTGTGACATATGTTGTTGTTACAGTATGAATTACAGTAAGCGTGGAAGTAGGCTGTGCTACACCCCATTTAAAATAACTAGTTATAACTGTCAAAATCCCACAGTATGTTTCAGTTCGCCCTGAGATATGAATAGTAAGGTGGGCCAATTTTTTTATTTGCAAAAATCGTTACCAAAATCGGAATATACGATGAATTGTTAGAAAATTTCACCAATAAAATTTGTGTCTAAAATCAATTCCTAGCTCGCGCTGGGAAGCAGGAAGATTTCAGATAGACATTTTTTTGTTCTTAAATGAGCACAAACCGAAAACTTCTGCGTAAAACTGACTTCCCAACAAACTTAATGAAGTATTACAGAAACACATCTATGTATTGATTAAAAAGTTATGGCCTCTGAGTTTTGGCATACAGAAAACAATGTCAGAAATAGACTATTCTCTTCGTCTTGGTCTTCAAGCATCGGAATAGTAGGTAAAAATTAGAGCAGGGTCCCATAGGTTGGAAGGTTTCAATAATTGCTCATTGTTAAAAAAAAAATGTGTACCTGAAATCTTCATGCTTCTCAGCGCGAACTAGCAATTGATTTTATACATATTGTTTCTTAGTGAAATTTTCTAAGAATTCATCGTAGATTCCGATATTGGTATACGATTACCAGGATTTTTTTCGACGCGAATTATAAACCTAATTTGGAACCTAATAAGTAAAAAGTGCCGAGGCTCTGCCCACACACTTCAATATTTAACATTTTAACTGTATTAAATAATGGTCCGTACACCAGGCAATTTAGGACACATGGTAGCTGCGCAGACTAAAACAGTGATTTGTTTTTAATTTACTTTACAGATATGTATTTTTTAATTACTTTTCAGGAGAGCGAATCGGTAATAAATCCTATAGATAAAATGCGCGGTTTGTTCGCCACACTTATGGAGCCCTTTGTGAAGTTTAGGGTGCATATAATCATCCATATGAGCAGCTAATAGAAGCCATTGACGCTGTAGACGTAAGTGTGACAGGGGACTCGAATTTATCGAACCGACGCCGTTCTCAGCAACGCGGTCTCTGCAAATGCTGAGGAAAGATCTTGGTTTACATTCATATAAAATCCAACTGGTAGAAGGACTAGAGCCAGTGGACGATCAATTGATTTTTTTTATTTATCATGTCATTGCACATTATTTGAAGGAGAAATGGTTCCAACACGTCGGCGTAATATGCCATGCAGCGCGTGAGATCATAACTTTGTTAAGCCAAACGTTGGTGACCGAATTATCTCAAAAAAATGGTAATACGAGTTCAATATGTAGTGAGTATTCGGGTATATTCTTGGTCCGTATAAGAAACTATAGATATGACATTGATGATGAACTTTTTACTATCGTCATAGAGCCTATCATATTTAGAATTTAAAACAATAAAACTTAATTAGTAACTTCCATGTTAAGGAGTTACTTGAAATTAGTTACATAAGTTAATAAACTCAACATATTATTGTCGACCTTAAGTACTGTTTTAAAGTACTTTGTAGACCTAAATGTGAAAAATATTACAAATTAATATGCAATAGCGAAGCATTGCCGGGCCAACTAGTGTCTATATAAGATCCAACTGGAGGAAGAATTTGAGCCAGTGGACGATCACTTGATTTTGTTATTTCTCCTGTCATTGCAAATCATTGGGAGAAAAAATGATTCTAACACCACGGCGTAACATGCCATACAGAGCGTGAGACGATCACTTGGTAATAGACCATCAAAGATTAATAAGAGTGTAATACAAAGATAGTATTCGGAAATATTCTTGATCGGTGGGAGAAGAAGACATGGAAAAAGAACTTTTTATGGCTAAAGGCATGATTCTTCGATCGAAATTTTTATTTGAGGTCAATGGGCGGAGAAGGCATAACAAAAGTGTTTTATATGATCAAAAAGATAGTGAGTATACATATGTTTCCCGCTATTACAGATCAAAATAAAAATTGAATTTTGATCTTTAGCGGAATGTATGTTTCCATTTTGTGGAAGAAGTGATTTTACGCCCTACATACAGAAAAAAACTTAATCTAAAAAAAATGAAACTTAATTAGTTAACTTCCATGTTAAGGAGTTACTTGAAATTAGTTACATAAGGTAATAAATTCAACATATTATTGTCGAGCCTAAGTACCGTTTTCAAAGTACTTTGTAGACCAACAAAACCATACATTAGTGTTTATATAGCATTTAGGATAGTAAGAAATATGAAATATATTACAGGTTAACATGCAATAGCGAAGCATTGCCGGGCCCACTAGTAGTTGATATAAAATGTAAAATTTTACACAATATATTTATATTTTAAAATTTGAATTTGAATTTGGTGGCTAAATTACGAATATTATGTGATAAATTTCTAATATTTATGTGATTAGTAGAATGCCTTAAGGGGCAGGGCAGAGATATCCCAGGAAAATCTAAAATTAATAAATTTTACATTTTAAATTTTAATATGAATATTACAATTTATCACATAATATTCGTAGTTTAGCCACCATATACAAATTTAATTTTCATATTCGTCGATCCATTTAGCATCTCAAGCTTTTTTGCAAATAATACAATAACTTATAGCGGCTTTGCGCTTATTTGCCATTGCTGCACATTTACTGATACAAAGTTTGTGCTAATTAAGACCCCTCAAACAAAACAACAATTTAGTTACAGTGTAAACACAATTTGGCATCCTTTTTTTTCGTTTGGTTTGTCGACATGTTTGTGGGGTGTAAATACGATAATATTTACAAAATTTGTGTGTCATGATCGGCAGTTTTGTCTGCAAATTGGTTACAAACATTTTTGTATTATTTTTTCACCCTACAACATGGGATAACGGATGCAATCGGAAAATTAGAAGAACAATATTAAATTATATAAAGATATCAAAGATATATAAAGATCAAATAGGATGAGTTACTTTCATTTCAAATTCATTTTATGATCAGTGGCGAAACATGTGAAGCACTATACATAATTTCATATTAAAGGAGCCTATCAAAATTGACACTTAACTTCACTTGATCTTGCAAAGTTTTTCAACCTCCGATCATTACAATCACTAGGCACCTAAAATAGCGTGTCTCTATTTAGTCGGACACGTTTTATGTTAGTCTGTCCGTTCATTTGCTTAGATTTAGGTTGCTTTCATTTGTGCTGCACTTGCAACAACATTGTGAACTAAATAATGTTGCGATGGCATGCGGAACAGATATGGTGTGAATAATATAAACATTGTGTATATATATAAAAATAATATTTAAATTTTAATTTAAACAAAATATATTTTATTAGATAATATGTGGTGGACGTAAGCGCGTGTAATTGGTTTTGTAATAGACATTGTAACTGTGGGGTATGGCAGTAAGAAATTACTTAATAACACACAGAATTATGAGCAGCAAATGCCCAGTGCACTGTCCGGTAATTTGATTGTTTTTATGTAAGAAAAAACTTGTATTACTGTGAATAGGACACCAACAACGCATACATTTGACAGGACCATTTTAAGGTGACTTTTAAACCAACTTTTTGATGTTGAACAGTGCCACACATCACAAATATATATAGGAAAGCATTTGTAAGAACCTTATCTACGAGGCGGTTCTAAAGTTAGGCGACCAAAGAAAGAAACCACGATAAATATAGGAAACTTTTTCAATATTGGAATGATGTGCGTATGATAAATAAAAATCGGCATAAACTTAATAACACTCATACGTTAGGGCGACAGCGAAATGTATGGATAATTTTTTTTCTCTGCAGAAATTTAAAAATTTTCGACCGTTATATTGTGTCACTTGATGTAAATAATTGGGAGACTTTAATGCCAAAATAGGAATGGAAGATGTTCTTGGTCCATCGATAGGTAAATTCATCCAGCATTACGACAAGTTAGACAACGGCTTTAGGCTGGTTAGCTTCGCAGCGGGAAGGAACACGGTAGACAGTGGAACAAGATTTCAGTACAAAGATATCCACAAGGCAACTTGGCTATCTCCTGATCAAAACGCCAAAAATTAAATTGATCATGTGGTAAT
The DNA here is from genome assembly GCA_964034835.1 of Muscina levida. NCBI lineage: Eukaryota > Metazoa > Arthropoda > Insecta > Diptera > Muscidae > Muscina > Muscina levida. The sequence continues at coordinate 48,888,363 of OZ035880.1, read as the reverse complement.
CGATGGCAGGTGTCACGGACATGCGTGCGATCCGTGGTGCTAATATTGGCTCGGATCATTACCTGGTTGCAGCCAAGGTCAGCACAATATTGAGCAGAGCGAAAAACGCACGTAACCAAACACAAATAACGCTGGACATCGCAAAGCTGTAAACCCCAGAGATAGCCACTGCCTACTGCAAGCTGCTCTCCCAACTTCTACGACATAATGCTCCTATTTCTGACGTTCCCACCCGCCTCAACAACCGAACTACGATGTGAAAAACAGCGCCCAGACGAATCGTGGTACGATGAAGAATGCCGCATAGCGTCTGAGGAACAGGATGCTGCTTATAGGGCAACGCTACAGCCAATTGTAACCCGGGCTGTTAGGGAACGGTACAAGGAGACTGTAAAACAGGTGAGACAGATATTTAAGCGAAAATATATCAGATGAAGTAACGGGAGAACGAGGATATAGAGCGTTACAGGATTTAAAGGTAGGTAGGTCATTTACAAGAAAGTGAAAGCAAATGGCTACAGTAAAGGGTGCCCTCCCCTCTAGTAAGAACAAGGATGGAAATCAGGTTAGAGATACGCAGAGACTGTGCTGCATATATGAAGAAAACAACTCCAGCAACTGCTGGTTCTAGAATACAGCGCACATGAAGTTATCACGCCAATTGTCGACGACGGCTTGGATTGCCCACCAACAACTCAAAGCGAGGTAAGAAGAGCAATATTGCGGGTGAAAATAATAAAGCAGCCGAAATTTAAGCGTATTAAGTGTTTTGCTGAAGAAAGGTGATCCAAGTGTGTGCTCCAACTACCACGGGAGCAGCCTTTTATCCATCGTATATAAGGTGCTGTCGAGTATGCTATGTGAAAGGCTAAAGCATGTGTTATCCAATATGATCGGTCCTTATCAGTGTGGCTTTAGAGCTGGTTAACTATCAACTGATCAGCTATTCACATTTCGGAAAATCCTGCAAAAGATCCAAGAGAAACTGATCGACACGTACCATATTTTCGTCGACTATAAAGCTGCCTTCGACAGTCCTATACGGCAGAAATTATTCGAACCCATGGCTAAGTTTTGGCTAGACTACCAGTTATTTTTCCAAAACTTTGTCCTGATATAGCTTCACTAAATACAAAATATGGGCACGATCGCATTGGGTGTATTATTACTCAGATTTCTAAATTGGGCTGAAGGTATATTTGTTTTCGAGGTACCCGAAAGGGCGTGGCCATGTAGCCCATTTGCAATACCTAAGTAGTTTTGGGGGAATATTAACTCGTGCAACGTTCCAAAACATTTGGTTACATCTTTCAAAAGTAATCGTTACCCGCCGGACAGCCAAACCGACATTGCTCAAACGATTTAAAAAGTCATGAATCGAATTTGATTCAAAGTTATATAGGGTCTTATCAAATGAGGTAAGGGTATAAATACATGTGGGAAATTTGAGTAAGATCGTACAACTATTTCCCGTGTCCCACAGAGGTCAAAAGTCAGGTTTTTAGTAAATCCTATATTTTTTAACAATGTTCGATTAAGGAATTGTATTTTTTTCACGTAAATATGTAATAGTTAAATATTGACGTATGTGGGCGACGCCTCGGCCATTTTTGACAACATGGTTCCAAATAGCACAGTTATATATCTAATGTACTATGAAATTTTCAGGACGATCTAACTATTATTTTGACTGTTATACCGTTTGCTTTTAAATGGGGCGTGGCACAGCCCACTTCCATCATCATACTGCACAAGCAACACATACCAAATGTCATCTTTATTATAAAGACTTTATACCTCTTGCAGTTCATGAGATACATCCGTTTCAAGTTTTATACCACGAACAATGATCCAAACCCGCCCATTTTTTGTCGAATCATTAACGTTATTGCCAAATACATACATCCACACATCTTGTGATCTCCCGCATGGTAGTCGCGTGTTCCAACCACTATGCCACGGCCGGTCCCAAATATGAATGGAACAAAATATCGGCCAAATGGCCGCCGAGACCTCAGCGCCACACCACCATCCGATGGTCCATAATTCAGGTTCTATGTCGTTAATGTGCCAAATTATCTCATCCTTTAGCTCTTGAATTGTTGCAGGCTTATCGATGTACACCTCTTCTTTTAAATAACCCCAAAGAAAGGAGTCCAACGATGTCAAATCACATGATCTTGGCGGCCAATTGACATCGCCACCACGTGAGTTAACACAACCATTGTTTTTTTCTTATTGAAAAAAAACGTCCCGATGATGCTGCCAGCCCATAAACCGCTCCAAACAGTCACATATCGCGTGAGAGGCACGACGACGAGTTGAGGTGGACCGCTCTTCAGCTACACTATCGCGAACAGCAGCAATATTTTCTGCAATGCTCTATTGTTTTTACATCTCCTACAGACCCGGTTTGATCAAATTTTTGCACGACTTTTCCGATTGTACGCACATTTAGACGATTAAATTGACCGAAAAAATTACGAAGTGCACGATATGTATTTTGATTTGAACGCCTATTTTTATAATAAGCCTGAATAACTTGAACGTGTTGCTCGAGTGTGTATCTTTCCATGGTTCAAATTGAGTAAGTCTGAAATTGAGAAATGTCAAATGAAATGCAGAAAAGAACTTGCCGTTTAGGTGTGGTTCGCATTCAACATTGGCCCGTACAATTTAACCACCCTTTACCTATAAAAGATCGCGCCTCAGCGTTTGCCCTCGTCTGTACTAAGTGCAATACCAGCACTGTACTAATAAAACTTTCGAAAACGTCACAAAAATTTCGAAAAATATGCTTACACACACACCCAAACAACACACTAGCAATTTTTCCCAAATAAAGAGATACTTTCGATAATAAATATGAAACTCATAAAATGAACGAACAATTGTATTTGAAATCACTGTTGTGAACGTTGTAACGACAACACTGTACAACAATTGAAATTGTCCAATGAAAGGCCCCCAGAGATTTTAAGCGACGTGGAGAGGTGGAGTTAACCAATCGACCGCAAAAGAAAAGGCGACAACCAACACACAGCCTAAACAATTGAAATTGAAATGAACAACAAGCAAAACAATCTTCTTCAACAACAACAACAACGACATCATCGTCATTGTCATTGTACAATAGGATATCTCTTTCTAACGACAACATCAACATATGGCAACAAGTACATCAACTTGGCCCAATATCTCCAAGTAGTGACTGACAATCTCTCTCTTAAGATTTAAGCGATAAGAAGTCTCCTCATTTGAACAAATGACCTAACAACTACAACAAGTTGATATTAAGTATTTCTATTGACTTGTGAGATGTTTTCATTCTCAATTCTTGGAAACGTTTTCCTATGAATTTTTCAAGTTTTATTACGTGACCGCAGATGTGAAAATTGAGATAAACTAGAAGTCAAGTGTCTGCGTTCACAGAGAGAGCAACACAGCGGCAGCGGCATATTGAAAATTATTATTAACTTCTCGAGTAGCTGCATAATCAAAAACTTAAGTAGACCTAAAAGTATGAACGTTTAGAAAATATTTATTTTAAAAGACGATGGGTAACTCAATGCTCTACACCGTTTGACTTGCTTAGGTTATGTTAAATGTGTACTAAATGTCCTTATAGTACGACTGGTAAAGAAAAGCATAGCATTTGCGTTATCTTTTAAAACTTAAATTTTTATCGATATGAGTGAGAATCTGAATAATGTGTAGGCAATTTTTATTAACACCGTTAGACTGGGTGGTCGGCAGTTTCATAACAATAAAGTTTAAGTTAGGTTCCCTATAGGATTTTTACCATTTCCAGTATTCAGACTTCAGACGACTATGCGGTATATAAGAACAACTTTTATCTGAAAACAGTTCTACGTTTTTTTAGACATGTTAAAAAACGTACTTATTTTAAACGCAACGTAACCTACAGACTTAAAGACGCATCCAAACGTCAGCTCTTTAAGAAGCATTAACTAGACATTCCGTTTGTCCCCGACTGCTCAGAAGTTGCTTTCGATATCATCTAGAAGGCCGCCGATCAAAGACATGTATATGTATGTTCAGAGTTCGAATCAAGATATTTTTCCTTTCATACAGATTATCGAATTCACCCAAATGTTACAGTGCAATTTTCTGCATTTTCCCGCAAATATGGTCTTTGATTTCCTTTTGAGAAATCTTTTCTTGGTAGGTAAACCCAAAGAAAACAAATTCATTGGGGAGGTAACCTGTTAATTACTCCACTTTTGGATATCACTTTTTTTCTGAAAATTTCGCAAACTCCAACATGAGTCCTTGGAGGTGTGACGTGTTGCCCCATCTTGCTGAACACCGTGCTTCTGTGGCATGACAATATATCGCTCCATATTAACGCGATTGGCTGACATGGATGCCACTATCTATCGTTTGATGATGAATTTAATTTGTGTGGCTGAAAGTAATGATGCATTGTTCTAGAAAACAGGAACACCATCCTTTTTATTCCCTTTTTTGGATCCCTTCGGTAAGCCTGGCGAAATATAAGAAACATAAATGGGATATATTGTGGAATGGAAAATGAATACAAACGCTAACACCTTTCCCATGCCTTCTGTTTAACATACCTTCTGCAGGCCGTCTGAGACATTCCGTCGTCATGTCATCAGTCCTTCTTTTCACATCCCTGAAAACATTCTTTCTTTAATTCTATAGACACTTACAAACTTACCCAAAACAAATGAAAGTGTTTGAGGGAACTAATTTAGTTTCCGCCAGTAATTTTTTCACTCTCAGAGCTAGATATAGGCGCAATTTTCATATTTAAGCCATTTTCATTCTGATAAATGTTTACTCGATTTCAAGTATTGTTTACTTATTTTAATCCCTTAAACACTTGATAATTTTGGACCGTAGTCAGTTCTGTACTTGAATCAAGTATATACGTAAATTTTTAAGTACGATTTTGGCCAAAAATTGAGAATTTTTTCTTAAGTTTATCCGGTCTCTTTTATCTGTGTACAATAGTGTGGGTCGAAAAAAAAAGTTGTGGCGGACACCCCCTACGTTTAAAGATTATCTCAAGACAATTTGGGGACAATATTTTTTTTTTTAATCCGTGCACCCTACGTACGGCCCATATAGGTTTTATTGCATAACTTTGGTGTCCTATCGAAATAAAAAGTGTACCGTTGTTCACGTTTTGTCAATAGCTCTATTTTTATCTTTGGTCACTTTTGACTCCGAAGTCAATTTTGAGCATTGACTTCATCTACTTCGTTTCCTATATCACATGATGCCCATTTCTCATAACGATCGTAAAGACATCTAAAAATAATTAACATTTTGCTTATAATTCATTTAATTTTATTCACAAACAAAAAAGTTATAGAGGTTTAAAAAGAAGTTAGTCACCCTACTTCTCTTATAATTAAATTTTGTGCTGTGTTCTTATTTAGCTTCCTACCGAATCAAAACGGATACCGTTGTTCATGTTTTCTCAAACATGAACACATATTCCCTCCCATCTTTAAAGACCTACCCAGCAAACCATTTTCTCCGAATTCGGTCAGATGTCTGACAGAAAGTCTGCAAAGTTGCCGATTCTGATACCGAATTCTGTTCGAAAGTTGTATGGGTGGTTAACAAGAATTCACACCGAAATGTCTGGGGAAATTCGGAAACTTGTGCAGACTTTTTGGTCAGAATTCGATGATATCTGAGGAAAATTCCGAAAAATTTCGAAGGGACTTTTGGTCGGAATTCGGTCAGATATCTGAGGAAAATTTCGAAGGGACTTTTGGATTTTTCTGAAGTAACTCTGGCTAATAATCCGAAAATTGTCACAAAATATCTGACAGTATACGGAAATTTTTTACAAATGTTCGTAAGAATTTCGGACAGAATTCTGAATAAATATTGAAAATTGTCAGAGAATTCTTCTGTTTTTTTTTACTAATCCTATTTACACAAAAATTCGACGTGACGTCTTTGTCTAGTGGTTGCACAATTTTCACAGATAATTCCTAAACTGGTTCTTTTGTTGTTGTTGTTATCAAGTGCGTTGCGCATTCTAATGTACTCCCTTAAGAGAAAACAAAACAAAAAATGGCCTAGTGACAGGTTTCTCTTATGGAAAAAGGTAGAACAAAAAACTCCCTTATGATGAAATGTAAGAGAAATATCTGATGTCCGACACGTCGGAAGTTTTGGTTTGCTGGGCATGCACATTCCGTCTCTTTTCTATAAGAAGGAAGGCTGAATACCTAAACGCAGGGAAGGAGTTCATGGTGTTTTTTTTTCTAAACACAGTTTATGATTAGTTTCCGCCACGAAATTCTAATACATCTTCATAGGCTAAATGGTAGAATGGCTGTGCTTTCTTAATAAAACTAACCAATTCGAGGGAGACCACCTGCAAAGTTTTTCTTAATTCGGAAGTCATTCGTTTTTCATGTGCTTGTAGCACTTCTAAAAGGAAGCGACGATGGAAGGCCTTTCCTTCCAACGACACCCTATCTTATTTGGAAAGGGCTAATGACTTCTCTTCAAGGCGTTCTACAAGGCATTGTAAGTTCTTTCTTTCGTCGTTGAAGGTGTGACAAGTTGCCCCATCAGCCTAAAATCATGATCGTAGAATTAAAAACATTGCATTTAAGTTGTAAAAAAAAGTTCTGTAACATGGCAATATACCGATATCCATTCACTGTAACAACATGCCCAGTTTGATCTTCATAAATGTATTGACTAATAATGCTGCTTGCTGACAAAGTTAGCCTTATAATATTGCTGCTTGCTGACAAAGTAGCCTTTGCGTGAATGCAGGGCGTTTTGATGCTTCAATTTCAGATAAGTGTCACTGCAATGCCTAAAATTGTATCTGTTTATATGTCCATGGGGATAGTTATTTACATGGGAATCACCAGAATTCTCTCTTTGGTGGTCACCCTCACCTATTCCTCGGGCAATGTCATTGAACTTCCGTTCAGTGGAAGCAAATGTGAAAAGACGGAATGTTGCGTTACCTATTATAAAAACACAAAGCAAAAGAAAACAAGAATAGATCACAGTGATGGTGCCTCTATCCAATTGGCGGATGTCCTCGACAAAGACAAGGCTGACATCTTCGCCATAGAGGAAATGCGATGGACGGGACAGCTGCTGTGCAGTAAGACACGCATTTGGATGTGGATTCATAGTCGGCAAGAGACTTCGGCATCTGCTCTCGCGGTTTTAACATTACAACTTACTAATGTGGTTTTTAAATTAGAGGCCTGAAGTATTAAACAATGTCACACGCTTCGGGCTTCTGCTTGCTTTCTCCATTTAGTCCTACGAGATGGTGGCACGTCGCCAATCACTTAGTCCTTCCAACGAAGCTTGGGTCTCCCTGCTCTGCACCATCCTGGCAATATGTCCCAGCCATCGTAGCCTTTAGATTCTGACTCTCGAATTCTGCCAGGTTTTTTATGTCCGAACGGGTAAAATTAATACGTGGTATAGCTGTTTTTTAGTATTTGGAGAGAAGGTGGCGTTACTTAAGTGCTGTAGAAGGCCATTAAAACATTTATTGGCGAGCACTATTATCCGCTTGATTTCTTGGCTGACACTATAATTTTTGTTGACGGAAGATATGCGCTGTGTTAACGCATCTACTACGTCGCAACAATAGTTTTCAACGTTGACTGTACGTCCCTATCGAGAGAACTCCTTGTTCGTCTACATCATTATTTTTGTTTTGTCCTTTTCTAGTGATGAGAAAACTGCAGTAACATCCCACAAATTTCGATCAAATCTCATCACCAGCCTTTCTCATCACCTTCTCCAGAACTATATTAAATAGTGTACAGGACAATCTATCACCCTGCCCGAGACATCTTACCGTATTCACTGGTTCAGAATGATCCCTTCCAATCTTAATAGAGGATTTGGTGTTTTCCAAGGAACATCTGCAAAGTTGATTTAGCTTTGCAGGAATACCAAACTCAAACATGGCTTCATATAACTTACTCCTTATCGGAGAGTCTAAGGCAGCTTTGTAGTCGACAAAGAGGTGGTAGGTGTCGATCTGCTTTCAGGATTTGTTTTCTTCAGGATTTGTCGTAAATATTTGATCTGTTTTATATTTACCAGCTCTAAAGCCGCACTGATAAGGTCCAATTGGTTGTTCTACAATTGGCTTTAGACGTTCACGCAATATGTTCGAAAGGCATATTGGTAATAGGCTTATACCACGGTTTTTCTTAAACTCACTGTGATCTCCTTTCTTGTATATGGTAAACTAGCTTTCCCGGCTCGCGTTGCTTCACCCGTACTTACAATGAAACAAACGAACACCCAATTTTTGTCACAGATTGTAGTCCCTTTATTCCCTTTTTTATCTCTAAAAGTTCGAATTTCAAAAGATACATTCGCATCGCTCAACTGTAACGGGTTGGTACCCCCTCTAGCTCTATAGGAAGCATTCCAATATACAATTATACCTTTAGCCGTTTGGTTTGGGTGATGGAACCAATTTTATCCCTTTTCGGCCTTTTTACCTCTACATGTTTGAATGTCTAAATCCCCCAATTGGCGGCTCTCTAATTTTATAGGCAGTAATTTTATATATTATACATTTTCGTAACTCAGCCTTCATGCATTTGGTCTGGGCGATAGTACAAGTTTTATCCCTTTTTCGGTATTTTTACAACTAAAGAGCGAGTTTCGAAAAATTACTTAACATTGCACAACTAAAATATTCACTTAAATTTTTGAGACTTTAGCCGTTTAGTACCAGTTTAATCCCTTTTCGGCGTTTTTTTATCCCTAAAAGATAGGAATTTCGAAAACCGTCCTTGCTTCCTTCTAATTCTAAGCCCATATAAATTATTATGATTACATCATTAGCCGTTTGGTCTGGGCGATAGTAAAATGTTTATCTCTTATTCGATTTTTTAACCCAGAAATATCGGATTTAAAGAAAAAAACCTTCAATCCAATTTGACATTGAGCATGCTTATATCAATTTCTTCTATTAAAGCTTTAACAAATTGGTCGGTTAATTTTTACCGCTAAAAGTACGAATATCAAAAAATAAATTTTTAGCTGACTTATTCGAAAAGGGGAACAACCGCCCTTAATTTCATTATCATATCTACAGGCAGTAAGCAATTTTAAATATATAGATATAGAAGGGGCGTGGCACCGCCCATTTCCCAGCGAGACGTAATCCCCCATGTACCATTTACATATGTAGCAAATCCCATTTTCCTACCTTTAATGGCTCTTGAGATATGACCGATTGAAATTTCGGTTTGTGTGGGTGGTGCCACGCCACTTTATCTTATTACGTATTCATATAGCCTATGATAGGGACCCTATGGATAGTGTTACACAGTGAAAATTTTATTGCATTCCGTCCATTTATTTCGCCCAGATGACGATTTTTCAAAAGGGGGCGTGGCACCGCCCTTTTCCCAGAGAGACGTAATCCTCTTTGTATCAGTAACATATGAAGCAAATTTCATCTTCATACCTCTAATGGCTCTTGAGATATGACCGATTGCAATTTCGGTTTGTGTAGGCGGTGCCACGCCCCTTTGTCTTATTATGTTTTCATGTAGCCTATGATTGAGACCTTATGGACTAAAAAAAACTTAATTTCCCTTTGCACCCCATGAATGAGGTATGGGATAGCTTCTCGCGTTGTTGTGAATTAACACGCTTTCTATTTTTAGATTCACAACTAACGGCACCTACTTATTTATCGACGAATGCGAACGTCACTGTTTTGAGAAGCTCTTACTAGACACGACGATTGAATCGACGCTTAATACTGCGAAGTTTCTGTCAAACAACATTCGAGGGGAGCCGACAATGAAAGAAAATTTTTTTTATTTTTTCTTTTAAGATGACTGGAGCCAGGTTTGAACCTGCGATCTCCCGCATGGTAGTCGCGTGTTCTAACCACTATGCGAGACCTTATGGACACATTATGGACACACAAAGAAAATATAATTGAAATCGGCCCATTCATTTGGCAAATATAACAGTTTTTTTATAAAGGGGCGTGGCACCGCCCTCTGTCCACAAACAAAGTATTTTTTCTTTTACGTCCGATAGACGTACCAAATCTCGACTTCGCACCTATAATGGCTTAAAAGTTACAGCCATTTCAAAATTCTAGTTGTATGGGGCGGTACCACGCCTATTTTACCCCTTCCAGTCCGAATTTCCAAAAATGCCGTCTTAGAGTGCGCCTACGTCATAAAAGGAACCTACATTCCAAATTTCAGTCAGTCACCCAAGCCTTTTATATATATAGATAACAGACTGAGACTTCAAAATAAAATATCTACACGCAATTGAAAATATAAACAACATTTCTTCATTGATTTCCTGAGAAAAGGACTCCTTATATTCATAACAGATCTCATTACGACCAAAGAACTATAATAAAACCTTTTCATCGTTTTTCGACTTTGTATCCAAAAATTTTTAAAACAACTTCCTTAAAGAAAGTTTACCGGCATAACAAACCAACTAGAAGCTAGTGGCTACCAAAACTGAGTCAGAATAAAAAAAAACAATCTATACGCAAAATAAAAAAAAATTATGAAACTTTCATTGTAACTTAAAAAACTAAAGATGAAATTTTGATTCCTCGTACTCGAATTAGAGAAAAACCGCCCTTCCAGCCTTGTCTTAGAAAATTGTGGACAAAACTTATCCTATTCTTCTTACAGAGTTTCAAACTATGGAAACATTTTGTGACTATAATTATTGAAATTTTTTAAACGTACTTAACGAGCCATACTTGTAAATTATCTCTCACTTACTTACAGCCTATTTTCTAGTACACATTTACCGAATCTATGGATTTCTGTTAGATCTATTGTATATACACAGTGTGTATCTACACACATATTATAAAATATATAATTGCTATATATGTACCTATGTATAATTTGCAACAGTACATACAAAATGTTATGCCTATATAGAGATTAATTCATTCATATATTGTCAAGTTTACAGCCCACTCGTTATTATTGGTAGAAATCTTTGGCGTTCGCTATATTTATGAGTATTAGTGAATTTTAGACATTAAAATATATGAAATTACATTCGTATTGGGGTATATTGTATAACTGGGTAATGATTATTGTCTCCATTGTTGTTTTGATCGCTTCAAGTTGACTTGAATTGAAATGAAACGAAATGAAGTGAAGTGAACTGTGATTGTTTCACCATTTAAGGTAACATGGTGTTACCTTTTACGTTGGGGCAAATTCATTCATTTTCATGAGGTTTTATGTTTGAGTTTTGTCTGTTTTGTCACTGGTGAGCCATACGACGAACAGTGTGTTTGAAACTGTATTTAGTCATACTCATACCAATATATATACACTACTACTGTGTGCTGTGTGTGATTTAAGCCACGTTTGCAATTGTTGCCAGTTGCCGCAGCCGCCGCCGCCATTGATGAATGTGAGACAACATTGAATAGCAATGGCGTTGACGACGATACCAATGTCTTTGAAGACTACTCGTACATAGCAGTGATTCAGCATCATCATTATCATCATCACACCGATAACGATGTGCGAGACGAAGAAGATGCGGTTAACTGGTGTGCTGTTGCTGATGCCGCGGCAGCATTTCATCATCGGCAATGTCACACAATTGATGTAAAGTAACATTTTGTCCCTGGCCATTTGAAACGACGCCATAGCGTAACTCAAAACCAGAAAGACGCGTGCCATATGTCAATATATCTCTACCCAAACAAACAATTCATTGAGACGTCGAAGAGATCGCGTCGCGCATTTTTTCGCTTTGGCTGCCCCTACGCTTAAAAATTTTTGTGTTATTTAACACAGAAAATTGTTTATACCCGCGTATATATTTATTTGATTTCATATCATCATATGACGACGACAACGACGACTATAAGTAGTATGTAAGATTATTTGATGCTGTTGTTGTTGTTGTTGTTTCGACCGATGCAAACACTTGGATTTCCTTTGGTTAAACCGCCGCTGCAGCAACCGCCACTGAGGCACACGTCGTTTGTTTTTGGCCCGGTTGAAAGTGTGCCTTGAAATCGGTGCCCACTCACTCATCATCATTACGGTGCGAGAGGCCCAAATACACACTGACGACGTACATACATATTGACACATACAAATCTATCACTTTAATAGATCTCAGCTTCTTTGTCTGTCGATTGCTTTCTGGCTTTCTGTGTATTTAAATGTATAATTAAAAAAACGTGTAAAGTTATTAATTATAATAAAGAAAATAATATTTACTAAATGTAATTTATTGATAAAATAAACAAAAATTATATATAGCTTTGAGTCATGTATAAGACAATCGTTGATAAAACTGTTTTCAATGGACATTTAAAACATTTTTCTATTTCTTTTCTATGCCGTATTTTTAACTGAAGTTCACATTTCTATAACATTGGTTTAGGTTTAAACTAACACTTAGGTATTGACTTAATTCTTTAGGGTTTGCAGTTCTACAGGAGGCTGTCGAGAACTAAGCTGCTTAACGAAAGACTCTGTATCCTAAAAGTATTGAGATGTTTGGAACTTTCGATACTTTGGCAAATCGCCATGCAATCACTTACAACAGAACAACGTTTACATATCGTGGAAATTTATTTCCAAAATTCCAAACTTATATAGCACTCGTTATGTTTACGATGCTCAGTCGTCCATCTAAGTGGCTAACACATAATACTATATATCTAAGCTTTTGATAATATTCCTCCAAATCGGACCATTACCGTGCGTACAGAGGAAGCCATCGCCGCTATAGACGCGAGTGTGACAGGGAACTTGGGCTCGCCCACTACTTAAAAATATTTGAAAAAATGTCTTGTCCCATTAGATATATCTGGTGCAAGAATTAAAGCCAGCGGACCATCAATTGCTTTGTGTGATTTTTACACCTTTGGACTATACCCTTGGACTACTATTTGTGGGGATACGTCAAAACTCTCTTCTATGCTGATTAACCAACAACGATTGATTAGTTAGAAGTCAACATTCAACTCACTATTGACGAAATACGAACGGCATTTGCAATCGCGTACAAACTTTGATATGAATTTTATGAGCTAATATAGCCAACTTTTCGGTCTGTTGCGATCCGTAGATAATTCTTCACCACATCTATTTAGGATAACACTGATCCATCCAACAAAATTTGGTTGTATCTATTCAAGTAATTCCTTGATTCATCCGCTTGCGTCATTACCTCTTCTACTTATTTGGCAGCAGCAGCAGAAGATCATCCATCAGTAGACACAAGCGCTGCTGTATTTTGCACTCCGCAGATACGCTCACGGTTAAGTAGTGCAAAAGAAGCAATAAATCACAAACCTGCATACCACCGATATAGCCAATGCCTATTCTAACCAACTCTCTAAATTACTTCAAACAAACCAGCAGCATATTGCGAATTTTGCCGCAACAAACATACTGGATTATGAAAAGCCATGCTTAGGTAAACCCTGGTACGATGATGAATGTCGCGAAATGTCTGATGAAATGCATGATGCATACAAGACAAAACTGCAGCCAATGGAGAAGCGTGCGGTGACGGAGCGCTAAAATGAGGAGATGGGAGACATGAAACACCTGTTCAGGCTGAAAAAGCGTGTGTGAAAGAAAAGAGAGAACCAGGATATCAAAAAGTACAGGGAAAGAGGTGAAGCCCGAAAGTTCTACCAAAAGGTAAAAAGCAACGGTGTTGGAACAGGAATCCCACACCTGTAATGACAGAGACGAAAAGTTCTACCAAAAGGTAAAAATCAAAGGTGTCGGAACAGGAATCCCCACCTGTAACGACAGAGACGAAAATCTGGTCACGGACAATCAGAGTTTGCCACAAATATCGATAGAACACTTTCGATCTCTATTCGTTCCCGAAAGCAGCATAAATCACAGCAATCATCGAGGATGGAGAAGACTGTCCACCACCGAGCCAAATCGAGATTAGCACGGCGATCGCAAGGCTTACTAATAATAAAGCTGCGGAAGCCGATGGACTACCGGCAGAGCTTTTTAAAGCCGGCGGCGATGAGCTGGCAGCATTCATGCACCAGCTCATAAACACGATTTGGCTAAAGAAATGCATGCCCGATGATTGGTATCTGAGTGCTCTATGTCCTGTGCTTAAGAAAGGCGATCCAAGTGTGTTTACCATCTATCGCGGGATAAGCCTTTTACCCATCGCATACAAGGTGCTGTCTAGTGTGTTATTTCAAAGACTAAAGCCCATTCCGGTGAACCTGATTGTATCTTATCAGTGTGGCTTTAGATATTGTAAATCCACGACCGACCAGATATTCACACTACGAAAAATCCTGGAGTAGACCCAAGAAATGTAGATCGACACCAACCATCTGACCTTCTTTCAAAAGTCCGATACGACAGAAATTGTTAGATGCTATGGCTGAGTTTGGTATCCCCACGAAGCTAATACGACTTTACGGGATGACACTGACTGACACTAAGTCTTCAGTGAAAATTGGCAAAAATCTGATAGGGCCTTTTTCTACTAAGCGAGGCTTAAGACAAGGTCTTACTCAGTCTTGCGATCTCTTTAACATCGTAATGAAGATGATCATGCAGAAGGCTGCAGTAAACAGGAATGGTCACATGCTGCTCGCGTATGCCGATAATATAGATATCACTGGCCGTGGTTTGCCGGATGTTACTGCGGTTTTTTTAAGCCTTGAAAAGCAGCCGGCGGAAGTGGGTCTGGTGATAAATGAGGACAATACCAAGTTATTTCTTTCAACGAACAATGAGGGGGACGCTGCGTGAAAGTTGAACACCATAACTTTGAAGTTATAGATGATTTTGTCTACCTTGGCTTCGTCATAAACAAAAACCAGTACAGAAATTTCAGTCAGTTAAACTGACTGATAAATACCATCACCCAATATAAGATATTGTTTAAGTCTTGAGTTATTGAAATTAATCAATTTGTAATTAAAACCAGTTAGAAAGTTTCAGTCGGGCAACTCGACTTACATTTACCCTTACCCTCAGTAAAACAAATAATTTCCTATTATATTGATATTATTACTCGATTTCGAAAGTGGGCGGAGTGGTACATTTGTATAGGAGGTATGAAAAGGGGTGTGTCTAGCCTTCCAGATTAATCTCCATAACTTTATCCTGTTATAGCTTTACTAAATACAGAATTTGGGCACGATTGCGTTGGGTGTACTGATATTATTACTACATCCCTAAAGTGGGCGGAAAGGTACATTTGTATGGGAGGTACCATAAGGGGCGTGTCTAGACTTCCAATTTTTTCTCCAAAACTTTGTCCTGTTACAATATAACAAAATACAGAATTTGGGCACGATCGTGTCTAGTATATTGATATTATTACCCTATTTCTAAAGTGGGCAGAGTGGTACATTTGTATGGGAGGTGCCGGAAGGGGCGTGTCTAGACTTCCAGATTTTTTCTCTAAAACTTTATCCTGCTTGAACTTTACCAACTACAGAATTTGGACACGATCGCATTAGGTCTTTTAATAATATTAATCGATTTCTAAAGTGGGCGGTGCCAGATGTGTATGGGAGGTACCAGATGGGGCGTGGATAGACTTCCAATTTTTTTCTCCAAAACTTTATCCCGTTATTGCTTTACTAAAAATAGAATTTGGGTACGATCACGTTTGATTTATTGATATTATATTATTTGATATTATATTTATTGATATTATATTTATGATATTAACAAGCAATTTTTTTCGGACTTATAATTAAATTTTACATTATTTTATATATAATATTATTATGCGAAACGTTCGAGCAGGTGACATTTAAATATTAATAAGATCTGAAGGCTTCCTTCTTTGTAAACGGCGTACAACGCCGCTGGGATTTATTAGGGCCGATGCTTCAGGATTAACATGTATCAGCAGCCGACTGTTGTGCCTAGTGGCAATGTTACCAATTTCATGTTCAACTGGATTTATTCCAAGATCCCTCTGCAGATCTTCGTTTCGTATATACCAAGGAGCATTGACTATACATCTAAGTATTTTGTTCTGTATACGCTGGATAATGGCGATATTGTTAGGCAGACGGACATGGGTCAAACGACTTAAAAAGTCATGAATCGAATTTGGTTCAAAGAAACCTAGGGTCTGAAGTGACTCCTTCTATGTGTTACACTTTTGGGTCGTATCAAATGATATATACCCTCATCCCTAAGGGTGATGGTATAATTATAATGTCAACCTAGATATCAATGGACGAGCATTGATCATTAACCGCTGCTAATATGCGCTAAACAACCGATTTAATGACAAAGCGCTCTCTCGAAGAACAAAGATCCAACTCTACCAGACTCTGATCCTACTTGTCTTGCTTACTTACTTGTCTTGCTCTACAGAGCAGAATCCTGGGTAATTACACAAGCAAATCAATCTATTCTGGCTGTCTTCAAGAGAAAAATACTGCGCAAAATATTTGGAACCATCATCGATAACGGCGAGTATCGTTGTCAAATTAACCACGATCTGTATGAGCTGTACAACGATATCGACGTAGTCAGGCACGTTGAAATGGACAGAATGCGTAGGCTTGGACACGTTGTACGAATGGATGAAAATGTTTCAGGTCGAAAGGTTTTTGCCAATCAACTCGATTGGCAGCATAGGAGTGGGCGACCAAAACTTCGTTGGATGGACCAGGTAAAGGAGCTGTTATCTGCACTTGGTGTTACTAACTATCTACGGAGCGCTTTTCTTTTCTCCGTGCGGCTACTGACAGATGAGTTGCTGTTGAATCCACTCGACATGATCTTGTATTTGTTGAGTAAAAGGTTGTTACCGGGGTAGTTAAGCACTACTAAGCTCAGTACATACATATAACACTCAAATTCAAATTATCGAACATGCAATCCTGTAGCCAAATCAAAGAGATAAGCCGTCCAGGAAACATTTGCCCAAACAATTCATGGTAACCAATGGCGCCATCCTGTATCCTCTAATTGCATTTCCTCAAGAATCGGCTAAAAAAAAATTCTTTATCATAGTCAAGTACCGTTCGGAGTTCACAGTTACGGCAAGACGGTTATCCTGGAAAAAGTAAGGGGCCAATGATGCCTACACGTAACATGGCGCATCACACAGTGACGCGATCCGAATGCAGAGGTCTCTGGTGAATTTCTTTGGGGTTTGTTTCACTCCAGTACCGCATATTTTGTTTGTTCACATACCCACTGAGGTGAAACTGTGCCTCATCAGACCTCTCCTCACGTGTCCAATACATGATGGCAACTGAAAGGAAAACGAATACAAACCTAAGGTCAGCCACTGTAAGCCACGCACACTCTCCACTCCCTTCGACCACTAGTGCCGCCACAGCCTGCAGTGCAAAAAACTTATTTAACTAAATTCGTTAGTTTTAATCCTACCTTTTAAAACTAATATTTTCCAATATGTCATCATCGCGACAAAATATATAAACCCTCCCGCATATGGTACACTATAAACATCCTAAATTCAACATTTCGTTTAGCCATTTTCTATTAAATAATTGTATTCGCTTTTTAATTGCCTCGTGACAAAAATATCACTGTGTTCATCTCAATAATTGTCCGGCCCCAATAATGTATACATATATAGATACGTATGAATAACATTGTCGCAATTCAATGCAATTTCACATATCACACCTGCATCGATGTCCGATGAAATCATTCGCTGGTAAAGGTGAATCGCTATCAAGTGTTGATAATTCATGTCATTACACATTTGTCCCTCATTCATTAAATATTCGGTAATTAAGTCAAAAAGAAAAGAAGAAAGCAAAAAGAAACACACAAATTTGAATTTCCATATGTAGAAAAATTCGGGGCGCAACAAAGCCAACGAGAATGAATCCACACATTAACTCTGACGTCAGCGTTTGATATCGAGAAATTCCATTAGACCAGGGTACACAACACAGGTACACATCTCTAACAACCCCTAATAAATTGCTGCAGATTTAAATAAAAACACTCACTTTCGTATACACAAAATCGACATTAATATATAAATACACACTCGCACACACGAAATGTTGTATATCTTTCAAAGAGAAATGTTGTGTGAATGTGTGGCGACTGATACATCATCATCTATTCGTACGTTTGCTGATACGTAATGAAAATTGCACTAGAACCGCTAGCAAATGAAAACAAGGTGAAGGTGAGTAATTTTCACCGATATCGATGCCAATTCTCAGGTACGCAAACACTTGACTAGCGCTCAGGTGATGCTGTGAGTCTGCCGCGTTCCTTTTTTAGTTTGTAGCGCAACGTTTTCACTGATTCATTGCGTTAATATTAGTTAGGTACCTGATTTCAATATAAAAATTGCTATTAAGCTTCCACCACCTGTAGATATTACAAAAATAATTCGAACATTTTTAATGAGGAGAGTATAGGTGAAAATTTGCAAAAAAAAAACGCTGACGAAAACAACAACAGCACCACCAGCAAGTTGTAGTAGTGATCACAATAACATTTTACGTTATAAACTTAAAAATAGCTTCCCGTGATGGCATAAAATAAAATGAAATTTTAATTTGTTTGCTAAAAAAGGAATTAAGATGCCGTCAACGTTGGCAATAGCTGCTAACAGGCTGAGGCACAGAAAGTTGGGAGAAGTGAAAGGTTCAACCGAAGACGTCATTTAGCATGAAACATTTTCACACAAGGGAGGGGGAATATTGTGAATTTTGGGTAAACATTTTTTCGGTGACGTAACTTGGTAGATTGTCATATAGAGTAATGGGGCAAGCAACAACAAATGTGGACTAGCATTTGGTGTATGGCACAGGCTGAGTTTTAGCTCTTTGTGTTGCAATGCAGATGCTGTAAAAGCTTTTGTTATTGAATTAACGAAAGATGTATTATTTAGTTGGGAAGGTATAAGAAGACTATATGATTGATAAAGGAATAAAGAAATGGAAGCAATTAAGTGTAATTAGAATTAGGGACCGGCGGTGGCAAAGTGGTTAGAACACGCGATTACCATGCGGGATATCCTGGGTTCGACTCCCGCCTCCAATCATCTACATTTTTCTTTCATTGCCGGCCCCCTCGATGTTGTCGACAGCAACTTAGCAGTATTAGTGTCGGGTCAATCGGCATGTCGAGTACAAACCCAGCTAACCAAATGATCCGACATTGGCTGATATCCGACAAGTCTGCTCATTGTCTGATCTCTTTAGAAAATTCTTACCGACATCGTTTCGAATTCTTATCGACATGTCTGGGAATTGTTTATTTTGCTTGTGCAGAAGTTTCTTTAAAATTTCTTTAGGATTTCAGAGCTAAATGTTTGGGGGATATTTCAATTACTTGTGTGCAGAAATGTCTGCACGAAATCGGTAAGATTTCTTAACGACAGTCTGAGGGAATTTTATCTCTGCTTGTGCGTTGTGACACAACTACAGTAATTTTATATATTTGTTTATAATTCTTTAGTGTTCTTTGTTTTCAACAGTAGCAACAGTGAATTTAAGTTGCAAACACGTTTGTTAGTTCAACATAGAAAAGTGAAAGTGGTAAAACAATAGATATTAAAAAACAATGAAATGAAACAGTGAAACAAAGAATAGAATATCGCGAAAAGCTCTTCGAAAAAAAGTAAACAGAGAAGCTGAAAAGTTGTTGCACAATATTCAGGGGTCACAAATAATCGAGGAAAATTTTCATGATTTGTGTCAGATTTTTGCACCATAATTTCAGAATTTTTCAGAATTTCCTACGATTTTATAACAGATGTCTGTCAGATATCTAAACGAAATGTCGGGAAAACTCTCAGACTTTTCTGCGATTCTATAACAGATTTCTGTCAGATATCGGCTCGACATGTCGGTAAAATTGTCAGAATTTCCCAAGGATTTTACTACAGAATTCGATATTTGTCGGCAAAAGCAACCGAATTTCCCCCGACGAATCTTGCAGACATCGTGTCAACCTTCCCATACGTTTTTCGGCACGAAATCTTACAGAAATCTGTACCGAAATCGGGTCCCTTTGCCGAAATTCGTAACGAAATCTTAACGATTTGCGATTTCGGGACTTTTGGTTTGCTGGGAGGCTTCTCAAACAGTGACGCTCGCATTCGCCAAAAAACAAGTAGGTGCCGTTAGTTGTGAATCTAAAAATATAAAGCGTGTTAATTCACAACAACGCGAGAAGCTATTCCATACCTCATTCATGGGGTGAAAAGGAAAGTTAAGTTAAGTTTTTGTGAAACTATGAGGATAGTTTCTCTCTTTTGTACGGGAGGTACCACAAGGGGTGTGGCAAAGGTTTTGGGTTTTGATATCCAAATTTTAATATCCTCCATTTGTCCGATTGGAATTTATTGGAGAAATATGCATTTTTAACAAATATGTATGTCATTTTGTATGGCAGGTATGCATGGAAAATACGACAGCATTTAGTAAACTATCAAAAAAAAAAAAAACATACGTATGTAAAACTATGATGGTCAATTAGGTCATTTGTAAGGGACCTACTAAAGTGCAACGGTTTCAGTTTTCTAAAGGTTTGCCTTTTATGTTCTCCAGTTGTTATTGAAAAAATTTAATTATTCCAAAACTGTAATCATTGTGTATGCCAGGTACTAGAAGGTAAAATTACATTACTTATCTTTCGAAAATATAAAACTGAAAAATTTTCATAAAGATCAGTTAAGGTTTACTAGGGTTAACCTAGGTTAACCTTAACACCAGTCGTCCAGACAGACAAACAAGGCTCAATAGGCCTAAAATGTCCTGAAACGAATTTGGTCTTAAGATATTTCGGGTCTAACACGTCTACTTTAATAAGTGCCGGAACTCTGTAGGTTAAAGTTAGGTACTCACCTAAAATGTCACAATGTGGCTGTACACCACGGTAGTCCGGCCAATTATGACCTATGGATGTCGTCTGGCTTGGTGGGAGAAAAATACCCAGCAAGGTCCAAAGGATATCTGCAATGGGAATTACTGGAGCTATAAGGAGCATACTGCAAGTAGCTTTGGATGTGTTCCTAGGCCTACCACCCCTGGTCGTATACGTCAAGGCTATTGCAGTCCGAGGGATTATTAGATTAGGCGAAGCTGGTGATTGTCATCTATCCATACGTGATCATGCAAAGATTCTCCTTTTCATCTGCCACCTCGTACTGATTTTTTGCAGAAATTTGTTAATATCCGTAAAGTAAATGTTGATTTTCCGGGATTCTCGGAATGGAGTGAAGGCGGAACTCCTTATGGTGACTACATTCCTGTTCCAACTGACGGTTCAAAAATGGACCAGGCCACAGGAGTGTTTTTCAGGCTAAGGTACTGGTCATTTAAGAGGCTATTATGGGATGTGCGATTGCTACTAGCAGACGTATAATCTGTGGGAATAGCCGGGCTGCAATAAAAGCGACCAATCCCAAGGGTGAGTAAATCAAAGTTTGTGAGAAACTGTAAGCAAAAACTGGATATACTAAAGCCTATGTATGCTATGCTAAATTCCTAGTAATGAATCAGTAGACCTATTGGTCCGAGGAGGTTAAACTATATCTTAAAGTGATTCTTTGAAAGATGTTTACCTGCTCATCTGTTATCTTTTTGGCTTAGTGAAGGCTTGAGTATGGAAAACAGCCAGCAGTCTTTGGATCTCCAGAACCGACTGTATAACTGCTAGATGGCGGTTGTCCGAACATAGCAGATATAGGTCGGCGTACATGGTTGGAATGTGCTGCAGTGCTCTGACTGGCCTATGGAATACTGAAAGGGCCATTGCAATATCAGGCAAATGGGTGGAGCAAATAGATAGAACTACCGAAGTCCGATTCAAGAGACCGAAGTTCGATTTAACAGACCGAAGTCCGATTCTACATACCGAATTCCGATTCAACAGACCGAAGTCCGATTCAACGGACCGAAGTCCGATTCTACAGACTGAATTCCGATTCAACAGACTGAAGTCCGATTTATCAGATCGTAGTCGAGCTGAACCAATGGAATTTTGGTCTAACCAACAATAGTTGGTTCAACAGACCAAAGTCCGATGAAACAAAAGAATATTTTCTTTGATAAATTATTACCCTAAGAAGAGCAGGAGAGATCGTGTACAAGGCAACTTAGCAATGAACTTCGCTGCGGTAGCAACCTACCACCTTACCAAGCAAAATGCTCGACCATTGAAATAAGTGGAGCTCTTGATGTAATGAGAATTACATCGCATCACACTGAATCCATTAACACTTTCCCTTTTGATGTCGTTTTCTGAATGAGTTTGGTTGGATATTGTTCGTCGCGCTCAATCGCCGTTCGTGCTGAATGTGTCATTGTTGGTATTGCTGTTTGCCCTTGAAGTAATTGAAACAGTGTATGTAGATTGGGTTGGTTGGTGAGAACATTATTGGTGGTTAGAGGTGAGTAGTAAGCGCTGGAACAGTATATATAGGAGGCATATTTGTACGGACGACTTTCGTTACGTTACACACAGAAAAAATTACGACAAATTAGTTGTCATATTGAATGCCATTTCGTCAATACAATTAAATATTTAATTAAAAAGGCGCCAACAACCAAAATTGTAAATACAACAAACAGTTTTGTTATAGTTACAATTTGTGTATTTTAGTTAAATTTAAAAAGTGGTTGAAAATTTGTCAATATGACAATTTACAAACATGCTCAAATAGAAAAGTTGTTATAAATCGAAATTGAATGCTAACGATAATGTTTAATTGCTTAACAACAGTTGTGTTTTTTTTCTGTGCACCACACCGAGCTACTGCCGTGTGCGTCAGAACGATTAGGAGTCCGAGACGTTGGAATATCTTCTTTGCAGCTGACCGCTCTAGCCGTAGGAAGCTAAGATACCTCTCCCTCTCTGTCTTTTGTTTTTAGGACACTTTTACATAATTGTCCATTTCATAAAAAAAGTTGACCTGAGACCTTATGCAGGATACCGATGATTTATTTTTAATAATGAAATTTTATTTTTTCTAAACTTTTGTTATTAACTCAAAAGCTGTGAGTATTGTAGAAATTATAACGAAAATATAGTCATTAAGAATCTTGTGGGGCACTTAAGTTTTGACACCTCCGATATGCACTGTGTACGTATGAGCTACAGATAACAGAATAAGAGCACGTAGACGCCTTGAAGTACATTTCTTCTAATACCCAGAGAAGAGAAGACATCCACAATTCACCAAAAGTTAACTGTTAGATTTTTACACTATGTTCTTTCACACGGCTCAACAACTTTTCACCTACCCTACGCACCTTTTCCTCATCATAAATGTATTTTCAACATTTTGCTATGTAAGTTCAAGATTCACATGAGAAATATTTTCGATTTGAAAACATAAGAAAACCGAAAATAGTGTAAACAAAATAAAATTCGCTATAAAACAAACAACATGTGCACATAAACATCATTTGATTTTTTTTTCTCCTCTCACTTTTTGCTTCTTATGGTATGGGCCTAAAGAAATTTAGACACAAAACACACACAAAAATAGCTCATGTATTTCATGGCTATTTTTATACTAACGTACTCATGTCTTGACCCATAAACAAACAAAAAAAGGAATCTATTTAATAGGGGGCCAATGAGGACGACCTTCGCATATCCCTGAACTACAGACATAGTATAATACACTATGCTATACAATACAATTCAATACAAAATAATACAACTTGTTATAATTTGCCCTCCCACAACAGAGCACACACACCCTCTAAAACATATGACTGACCGATGGATGGATAGATGATGAAAGGCTGGGTGGGGAAATGCATTGCCAGTCAGTAAGACGACCGACCACAAGTGGTCACAACGTATTTAGGAAAATATTGTTAATCGACAACTACAACAATTGTGGTGTTTTTTTTTCACACGCTTCCTAGGCGTTTATGGATCTCATGTTAGCGAATATTACTATCATCTATTGTTGTAGGTGGGTGGTTGAGTGTTGTTGTTGTGTTAGTAACATTATTGAGTTTGTTGGCACAATTTCTTATAAATGTGACGGTTTTACATGCTATTTACGTTAAGTTCTACTGAATTGTACAGAAAAAATTGGAATAGATTAATAAACAGTTTTTTTTCACCGAAATGGTTATGATATTAGTTGAATCACTTTATACTAAAGTAATGCTTAGAAATTTACCACAGTACAACATTTTTCAGCCCATTGATTTGGGACTCAATTCTGCGAACTGTACTTAAAAGTTGCCTCAAAAAGAAGAAGTTCTGCATCATTCGTTTTGTCAAGTTACATGCCATAATAATTTAATATCAATTTGAAGTTAGTAAGTATCGTATAGGAGAATTTGTCACATTTTAGGCTCTTTTTTAATATTGTTATTTTGTGGCGTTTGATTATCATAAGTAATATTCCAGGTAAACAAATTTAAAAAAAAATTAAGCATTACAATTCCTTTAATCTGTTCATATAACGTTTTCCTTCATAAACAACAGTTTCACTTTTCCATTCATTAAATGATTTTGAACTGGGTTTATTTTGTAGCAGTTACAATAAAACTGTTGTACTCCGTGGCGTATGATTTACCTGGAATATTACTTATGATAATCATACGCCACCATATCTATATATATAAAAATGGTGGCAAAAATGTATAGTAATTCACCAATTGAGAACGGCTGGGCCGATTTTGCTCAAACTTTTTTGGAAAAATTTTCCGTAAAAGTCGGAAAATTGCTTTTTTGTATGGAATTATGTGTGTAATTGTTACAGAATGGCTTTTCGAATAGAGAAATGGAAAATTTTTGTTGAAAAATGCGGAAAATTCCAGGAAAAATTCAAAAAGTTTGAATTGGTTTTTTCGACGGAATTCTGCATTTTGTAGTATGATTTAATAAATTTGGACGATGGAACTGGGAAAAATTTCGGATAATTATTCCAAAATGACTTTTTGAATGGGAAAATAGAAAAATTTTTGTTTGAAAACTCGGAAAATTCCGGAAAAACTTGGATTTGTTCTACAAAATTTTCCATTGTATCGCTTAATTTGATAGAAATCTATAATTGAATTTTTGTTTAAAATTTTGTGTGCAATTGTTTCGTAGTGGCTTTGCGAATAGAAAAATAAAAAATTTTTGTCGAAAAATTATGGAAAAATGCCAACAAATGTAACTTTTTAGACGAAATTTTGAATTTTATTGTATGATAGATAATTTTGGACGACGTTAATCTGTAATATTTCGGATAATAGAAAAATTCCGTAAAAACTCAAAAAATTTAGATTCTTCGACGAAATTTTGCACTGTATCGCTTGATTTAATGAATTCTGTCAACGTAAAGGTGGAAAATTCGTTATGGTGCTTGGAAAATTTGGGATTATTATGTTAAAAGCTTAAACACGAAATGATCGAACAATTTCAAAATCTTCTGCATATAAATAACGCATTGGTTCGATTGTTCAAAACCGCATTGAATACAATGCATTCCAACGACCACAAAAACATTATCAGAGGAGACAAAAGACCCTCTGGTTGCCATGCATGACTATTCAGTATTCCCACTATAAATAAAGTCGCAGTGGTGATTGTTGGGAGGAATGTGGAATTACGCGATATTGTTGTCAAGCGTCGGGATGGTAGACAACTGAGGCATGCCTCAACGGGTATGATGCGCTTCAATACCCGTTGATGTTCTGTCGTGGAGAGGATGGTCAATAGAACAAAAGGTTAGTTTACAAGTCAACACTTCTTTATCATTCTCCATTTAAGTTCGAATTTCGATCTTGAAATTAACTTCTGATCGAAGACATGTGTGTGCTCATGTGCGGCAGTCCACTGTCGAAATTGGAAATAACAGCGTCAAATCGTTCGATACACGATTCATTCAATCGCAAATTGCAACGAGATCAAGCATTGATCGAGATGAGCAGACTAAAAGAGCCCAAACAAGTGTTGAATGCCGAACAAACGAACGTGTACGATTAGCTGATGAAGGTTGTTGACGATGGAATGGGAGGCATTTACTTTCTCGATGCACCCGGTGGGACAGGAAAGACTTCCATCATTTCTTTGATTCTGGCAAAAATTCGGTCAATGACGCAAATTGCGTTAACTATTGCATCCTCTCACATTGTTAAAACGGATTCAAACTGCACATTACGCTTTGAAGCTGCCGTTAAATCTTTGATTCGAGATGATTTGGTGTGGCTGTGGTATTTTCGTCAAACGCTTCCCATCATCCCAAAATCTACTGCTGCTTATGAAATTAGCGCATGCCTGAAATCATCATCTTTGTGTTACTGAATTTTCAAGACAGCTACTGGCACTTGGTAATGTCCTAATTCCTGTTGATGTTTCAACTGGATTGATCGTCGAATGAGGAACTCATCACCAAATTTTCCTAGGCATTGCAAAAAATAATAAAAATCTAGATTGGATAAGTGAACGAGCCATACTAGCAGCAAAGAATAAGGTCGTCGATAGCTTGAATGTTATTATTCAAAGTCGAATCGATGGAGAACTGCATACATACAAATCCGTTGACAGTGTGACCAACGAGAATAAGGCAACCAACTATCCGACAAAATTTTTGAACTCCCTAGATGTTTCAGGAGTCAGCCGCATAATTTACAGCTGAAGGTGAGATCGATCATAAGCATTTTTCGGAATCTGAATCATCCGAAATTGTGCAACGGTACGTGGTTGTCCGTCAAGAAACTAATGATCAACGTGATTAAAGCGACGTTCGTCAACGACAAATTCAAAGGAGAGGAAGTCCTTATCCCACGAATTCTTATTATTCTAACCGATCTTCCCATCCAAATTCAAGCGACTTCAACTCCCCATTCAATTAGCTTTTGCGATAACAATCAATAAATCGCAAAGCCAATCTTTGGAAATTTTCTGGATTAGTCTCGAATTTCCCTGCTTTTCACAAGGTCAGCTGTACGTTGCTGTTGGCACACCGTCTTCTTTGTTTTTTTTACGCCGGAAAACAAATCGAAAAACATTTTTTATCAGATCGCTCTTCACTGATTCCGATTAAATTCAAATAAATCACATTAAAACTTTAACTAACTGTGTTTTACTATACTCCTAGAGCTTATATTAATTCGTTAGTTGTCCGAAGTTGTATGGCAGAACAAGCCAGGTCAGCTAGTAACAATATAACAATAGAGCCGAAAACGTGACAAATTCCCCTATACGATACTTACTTACTTCAAATCGATATTAAATTATGATGGCATGTATCTTGACAAAACGAATGATGCAGAACTTCTTATTTTTGAGGCAACTTTCACGTGCAGTTCTCAGAATTGAGTCCCAAAGTCATGTGTTGTACTTTGTAAATGGAATTAGTAATGATCAAAGTAGTACTACATTTTGATATTTTACTGGATTTAGCGCATTTGCAACAAAGATATGCGTGGAAATATATATATGAGTAAATTCGGTCATACATAAAAGATTTTTATGGTTTTCGGGCTTCTGAAATTTTGTCTATCATTGCAACGAAATCGAAAAAAATTTAATATCCTAAAGTTTTCATTTGAAAGTTATGGGATAAAAACGTATTCCCCCAAAAAATAGGTAATTTTGTATGGGATGTACTAGAAGGGACCGGCCGTGGCATAGTGGTTAGAACACGCGACTACCATGCGGGAGATCTCAGGTTCAAACCTGGCTCCAGTCATCTTAAAAAAGAAAAATAAATAATTAAAATTTTCTTTCATTGTCGGCTCTCCTCGAATGTTGTTTGACAGCAACTTCGCAGTATTAAACGTCGATTCAATCGTCGTGTCTAGTAAGAGCTTCTCAAACAGTGACGTTCGCATTCGTCGATAAACAAGTAGGTGCCGTTAGTTGTGAATTTAAAAATAGGAAGCGTGTTAATTCACAACAACGCGAGAAGCTTTCCCATACCTCATTCATGGGGTGCAAATGGAAATTAAGTAGTACTAGAAGGGTTTGGGATGTTTTGCCTCTTTAATACCGCGAAATTTTCATAGTGATCAGTTAAGGTTAACTTCATAGTTTTCGTGTTTACCGGCTCTTCAGTCAGCCT
Source organism: Muscina levida (assembly GCA_964034835.1). Taxonomy (NCBI): domain Eukaryota; kingdom Metazoa; phylum Arthropoda; class Insecta; order Diptera; family Muscidae; genus Muscina; species Muscina levida. The sequence goes on along the minus strand of OZ035880.1, from coordinate 48,860,316 downwards.
GCCACATCTTTAATACACTTATCTCCTTTAATACACTTTTTTATTGTATCAAATTATATTATCGCTATGAGTGAGGGTAACATGATGAAGAATCATTACCCCTAATATGTCGTAACTTTGCTCGATGATGAGAAAAAAGGTAGTTTCACCTTATTTCTCACCATCGAGCGAAGTTATTATTGAACACCTTGTATTTATTCATTGCATTTATTATTAAATACAATGTTTCAATATTGACATCACAATCCTTTTATCACATGAGTAACACCCCGACAAACATGCCTTCAAAATCCTTTAGTTCTTCAATGCGGCATGCTTTCCTACCATAACGTAATTATCATTGTCGCTGTCAATGTCATGCACATCCCTCTCTTTTAATTTGGGGTTAATCAAGTACATTCCATAAAACCTCACTACTGTCGGTATGTTTATCAGCACAATCCACATTGTGTGGGTCAGTGTGCCAAGTTCAGTTCAGTTCAGTTTGTTTGCCGGTGCCGGCACGGTATATTTTGCCGGTGATGGCGGTAGGTGGATGTTTTGTGTAGTTGCGAAGTATTGGCGTGAATGGATGGAAGACGAGTAGCGTCGTTGCTGGCGTTGGTGGTTGTTTTGTTCATGTGCATACGTCCAAAAAGGAATACCGCATCAACTTTATCGACAAGTGCCTATTAGGCACGTGCCACAGAATTCCAATACAGTTTTTGAAATGTTAATGGAACAATAAAGAATTTGTGGACATATAGGGGTGTGTTGCATTTTCAGAGAAAAATCATTTCGATGATTACAAAATAGAACAGAAACTACTATGAATGGCATAGACAAGTTATTATTGTGATGTTGTACAGTTAAGGAAAATAATGTGTGCCCTCATCTATGTGGGTGATAGTTCAACAATTCAGTTGAACAACCTTCCATAATATTGTTGATCAATATGTTATAAAAATTCTACTCCACACTGGTGTTGTTATGTAAAATATAAACCTATCGACTCAGTAGCAGTTTAAAGACAAAATTTCTGATATTGGTCCTTGATGCGAATAAGTCCTAAACAAATGGTTTTTACAAGAAAATTGTATAGGTGTAAATTATCTACGACTATTGTAACTTTGCACAGAATTTGCATATAGGTCCATATTTTTAATAGCATGGATTACCGAAAATGTTCTAAAGTTTTTACATTTTGAACGCATATTATATTTTTTTTGTCTACATTCCCAAAATTTTGATTTTATTTTTTTTCTTGGTTTATTCTAAACAAATTTATATAATTTTATTTGCATTACCATCGCTTCATTATGTATCAGCTTCTTTAACAACATAATCTAAATTGAGTTTGAACAACTTTTCATTTCAATGCTAAAAAGTGTTTTTTGTAACATCCAAGTATTTTTTTTTATTCAAAGTAGTACAAATGTACCGTAATAATGTTTTTTTAGCCCCTTCCGTCTTTTTTTATTTTTATTAAATTTGTGACACACTTATTTCATGTTTCCTCTTCTTGTTCGAACCTAATTAACAAGATTTAATATTTGTTGTTTTATTACCATCACCATGATGAGCTGCTAACAATCCACAGTAGTATAGAAAACAAGTTTTCCAAAATTTCCACAAAATTGTGAATCACTAAAATCGTGAAATGAAGTCATTGTTTGTCAAGATGCTACAAAATTATATATGGTAGAACGAGTAAATAAAAATTAAGAATTTTATGATTATTTTGCTACCAGAACTTTTTACCCCAAGGGACCTAATACATATGAAATAAATTTGTCATTGTAAATGACAAGTCGTAAATGTTGATACTACTGTTATAAAAAATTTAAAATATGTCCAATAATTTGGTGTAATAGGTGTGTATTGTTCACGCTTCAGTTGTGTTTGCAGATTGGCCTACTAGTGAATATAAGTACACACTATCTTTTGCCGACATGGGCTCATTGTTTTACTTTTTCGCCATCACTCTATACAGCTCTGATATCCACACTTTCCTTGAATCCCTGTTTACAAAATCAGCTCTTAGTGAATATTTTACTTAAGGAGAGCATGTCCGGGGACTTGTAGCTCAGTGTGCTGTGTCCTTGCCTACCAAAAAAAAGGTGACCGTAGTAAGAATAATAACTACCGTGGAAGTAGCCTCTTACCCATTACGTATAAGGTCATCTCCAGCATATTGTGCAAACGTATAAAACCAATTGTGGAACACCTGATTGGACCTTATCATTGTGTCTTAAGACCAGGCAAACCCACGACGTATCAGGTATTTACTCTACGGCAGATTCGGTGTGCTGTGTCCTTGCCTACCAAAAAAAAGGTGACCGTAGTAAGAATAATAACTACCGTGGAAGTAGCCTCTTACCCATTACGTATAAGGTCATCTCCAGCATATTGTGCAAACGTATAAAACCAATTGTGGAACACCTGATTGGACCTTATCATTGTGTCTTAAGACCAGGCAAACCCACGACGTATCAGGTATTTACTCTACGGCAGATTCGGGAGAAACCCCATGAAAAGCAAATTGAAATTTACCACCTCCATGTCGATTACAGAGCAGCCTTCGATAGTCCCTTAAGGCATCGTCTATACGAAGTCATGTCTAAGTTTGGAATCCCTGCGAAGATAATCCGTTTCTGCCGGTGTATCCTTACGAACCCAAATCTTCTGTACGGACAGGAAAAGATACATCAGCGCCATTCGATACGACGAGATGTCTTCATCATCACATTTCCACATAGTGATGATGAAGATGATGAGGACAACCGCAGTAAACTTGTGTGACACCAAAATTAATTAGACCCATAGCTGCACTGATCCTACCTGTCTTGCTCTACAGCGCAGAATCCTGGGCTATGACAGAAACGGGTCAATCTATTATGAGAGCCTTCGAGAGAAAAATACTTCTCAAAATATTTGTTTTTTCCTCTTCTCATTTGAGTACCGCGTCGAATGAACCATGAGCTGTAATAGCCATACAACGACATCGACGAAGTCAAGCGCCTTGAAATAGACAACGTGTTCAAGCCAGCGCTTTCCGTATGGATGAAAATGCTCCAGCTCGTAAGCCTTTGGAAATAAACTCGTTGGGCGGCGCAGAAGGTGACGACCAAAACTTTGTTGGAAGGACCAGGTGAAAGAGCTGTTATCTAAATCTTGGTGTCACGTACTATTTACGGAGCGAAAAAGGCCGAAGCGCTTGACACTCTTTTCAATGTGCGGCTACTGATGGATGAATTTCTGTTGTTGCTGCCATAAAAGAAGAATAAAAAGAACATGCTGCACGCTTTTGCCGATGATATCCACATTATTGGTCGGACGATGCGAGAAGTAACAGCCGTCTTTTCATCTGTGGAAACGGAGTCAGCAAAAATGGATTTGGCAGTAAATGAAGGCAAGACGATGTTAATGGTATTATCGAGTGTCACGCAGCGTGTATGTCGATAACTATTGCTTTTAGGTAGTGGATAAATTCATCTACTTCAGACCCGGCATGACCAAAAAAACAACAACAACAAAACAATAGTATTAGCCTGGAAATAAAGCGGAAGATAGTGTGGGCTACGCGAGTACTTCATAAACACCACCTTATCTCGAGTCACCAAAGTTCAACCATGTACTAATACAACCTGTGCTGCTGAACGCCTCGGAGTCTTGGTTGCTTCCAGATGGAGCAGCCGATCTGGCGGTGTTTGACAGAAAGAAAACTATGAACCTATTTGAGTTAACGGCGAGTTCAGGATTCGAATAAACCACGTCAATGATGTGGTCAAACAAATCAAAATGCAACGATTACCCTGGCTAGATCATGTCGTGAGGATGGCTGAGGAAACTCCACGGCGCAAAAGAGGTAGACCCCGACTACTTTGGAAGGACCAGATGAAGGAATCACTAAGGTTGCTTGGTAGGAGACTGGAGACGGCTCACGCAAGATGGAAGTATGGAAACTGGTACCATCACCCACACCTACAGGCTGAAGCTATAATCCTAAAAATGTATGCAGTGTATCTTCCTATCGGCTAAATTTATGATCTCGAAAATGTATACAAGCATGCGTCCTATAGAAGTGTAGAGCTGAGCGCGAAGCATTGAATCATTACTATATACCATTCAATACTATTCTTTATTTTACTATACAACCGATCATCTACGATATGATCGTAGATGCATTCCCATGATATTATCGCTCTCCTTGTTTTCCTTGATATCACTATGCGAACTCCACTTCTGACTTTGTCTGCTTTCCCTGCATTGTATCTCGCTTATATCCAATATGTCTAAATGGAACTTTGCCATTTGATCTAGTCTAGTGCCCCTAAGCGCTATAATATTTTAATGTCGTATTTTAGTCGTTTTCCGTGTTACAAGAGTCGTCATCGTTGATGGAGGTTTTCTCTTAAGTTTACAATTGAAGAAGTTTCGAATATCGGTTAAAATTTGGATAGACAGTTGATTAATCTGGGGACCGGCCGTGGCATAGTGGTTAGAACACGCGACTACCATGCGGGAGATCGCAGGTTCAAACCTGGCTTAAAAGAAAAAAAAATAAATACAATTTTCTTTCATTGTCCGCTCCCCTCGAATGTTGTTGACAGCAACTTCGCAGTATTAAGTGTCGATTCAACCGTCGTGTCTAGTAAGAGCTTCTCAAACAGTGACGTTCACATTCGTCGATGAACAAGTAGGTGCCGTTAGTTGTGAATCTAAAAATAGAAAGCATGTTAATTCACAACAACGCGAGAAGCTATCCCATACCTCATTCAAGGGGTGCAAAGGGAAATAAAGTTTTAAGGTTGATTAATCTACCCCCATCCTTTGGGGTGCCAATTACTCGCCTCGTCGTCCCAGGGATTATTGGCAACTCCGATATTTGGTAAACCAAGGTTTCTCCGAACCTATCCCCATGGAACCACTGAAGCTTGAAGCCATCAATCTGCTATTGTTGGTAATTGGCTATTATGGAATTCCAATTAGTCGCCTCGTCGTCCCAGGTATTATTGGCAACTCGGGCATTTGGTGAATCCAGGGGTCCTCCGAGACTCTCCTCTGGAACCGCTGAGCTTTCTACGACTACTTATTTAATTCGCAGCTACCCAGTATACCTATCTATTGGGCATTCCACTAGCCGCAACTGGTGAATGCGTCCTATAGCATACAGCTATGTTGCCCCGAAGGTCGGAAAGTAGCTTAATAACATAAAAACAATTCAAAAATAGTTTAACTCCATAGCGTCAGTAGTATCCCACTGTATACATAAATATAATTTTAGTAGCATCACTTGATACCAAATAGGTACTTTCAAAAACCATTATTCCCTTTTTTTCTATCCCACAACGCAGCATTTTGCCAGCTCTAAAAATAACCCCACTGCAAATTACAAACAAACTAATTATCACAATTAATTTTTAAAGCAAAAAAATATAATTAAGAAAACTCATTTTAATAATATGAAAATTTTGTTTATTAAAACAAACATTGTTGTTGTGCATCAACTAAATATACAACAACAACAACACACACACACGAAAATATTACGAGTCTAAATAAATGGCCAGAAAAAACAAGTGAATCATATGGCTAAAATTTGCAAAGTACAATAATCACAGCAAGAATAGCAACAACAACAACAAAAAAACTTATGATGTTTGTATTTTTGTTACGAAAATCATAAAATATTCAAAGAGCAACAAGAATTGTGGAGGAAAATCTAATGTGCCAACAAAAAGAGGGGCAGGGCAACATTTGCAAATGAAATTTGTATTGCAACAAAAGTCGACCATCACCACCACCACCAGCACCGACAATTTGACAGAAACAGAAAGCTTAAGTTTTTGCGGTCTGCCAACAATGATGACGTACAAAAGAAAATTGACGTATAAAAACAGAAATGGCAAAAATTGAATATTTACAACAACTTAGTTTAACAAATACCTGTTGGGTATAGGTATATGAATTTTTATCTGATATCAAATACTGACGACGATATAATGAAAACAATCTACATATGATGAGAAAACCAACCACAAAGCGAGAGAGTAGAGAAAAAGCTTGATGCGGTGTTTCGTTTTAAAGGGGAAATGAGCGTGAAATATTTCGAACTTTTAATTCACAAGTTACAGAGAGAGAGCTGTAGCGTTTAAGTGCAAACTGTTGATTGGCTGTTGTGCGCGTGCGCCAGCCTTATACTATGAAAATGGCTACACAACGGGGAGGCAACCACCACCATCATTGGAGGAATATTAAACAAGCTCAGCAAGAGAGGAGCCATCAAATACTGATACACACACTCTCGCAATGGGAGAGTCAGCCACAAGGGGAAATCTTAGCAATGTTCGAATAGTTTAGGAGGGTTTTGGTGACTCTACCACATAGCGCGAAGAGGGAGACCCACTCGTGAGCGAGCCCGCTTGTTTGCTTTGGTGGCTGGCTAGCTGGCTGGTTGCTTGGTGTGCTTGCCTCTACTCTAAGCAGAGTAAAGTGTATTTGGGGCCCCTACGTTGGTTGTGGCTGCTGTCTCCCCGACGTTTGGTCGGTTTCATTCATAAAAACCAAATGAGTACTCATCTCGTGCTTCAGTTGTGTTCGAACAAGCAAACGTGACGGTCAATACCAAACTAAAATTTGAAAATATACCTATTTCACAAAAAATAAATTCAAATTCAAACACAATTTCAATTTCATTTTGTTTAAAAAGCAAATGCAAATGTAAAACAACAACAACAAAAAACACAAATATATTCGGAAGAGCAAAGCAAAATAAAAACAAAAAGTAAATATATCTTGCAAAAGAAAAAAAATAAAGAAAAGCAACAACTTAAGAAGAAGGAGAAGAAAAAAATACAAAAATTCTATAATAAAAGTGAATTTTACAATAACAACAGTATTGAAAAAAAAATTATTGTCGCATTGAATTTCTTGCGATATTAGAAAAAAGGCAGAAAAAACCAATGGAAAAAAGTGAAACTGAAACTGAATGTTTTAGATAACCAACAAAACTGCACAGTATAATTTTAAAGGATTTAAAAAGTGAAATCTCTCAACCCTGCCTCAATCCCTGTTAAAACAAACAACAACAGCAGCTATATACTACATACATACGTACATAGTTATATAGGTACTACACCAAAACTTTTTTATGAATGAAATGTTATGTATAGATAAAGTACACACAAACGCACACGGCCTGTATGTAACTAAAATTAAACAAGAAAAAGTGCTCGGAAAAGCTCTACATCAACACTACGACGGCCATAGCAACAAATAACCGACCTAAGCCCCGGCTTTGCCAGCTCAGTAACAAAAGAAACAAAAAACAGAAGGAGAACTTAAGGAAAAAAATCGCTGCTAAAAAAAAAACACACACAACACCAATCTGTAGTGACGTAGAAATTTAAACTGTTACAGAAAAATTTTCATTGATTAAAAAGCACAAGACTTTGGCAAGTGTAATTTTTTGGTGACAAAATAACAAAACCAAACAATAATGTTAAAAAAATTTAATTAAAAAAAATTAAATACAATTTTCCGAGATAAACCAAGTGCTGATTAACTTTTCTCAATATAAAGCCACCAAATGTTTGTGCTAACATTTTATTTGGCTGCAGTTTAAATTGTTTTTACTTTAACTGCACAACAACAACAGTAAAAGACATCGCACGAGAGCATTTCTGTTAGTGCCAACTAGAGCCTACAGAATTTTTTCGTTTTTCTCATCAATTTCTTGTCTGCACGTGCCATTTATATCCAGGTGGGTGGTGTGATACTAATGATTGTTGAATAACAAATACACCATAACAAAGAAATTACAAAATAAAATTACATTAATTAAAGATAAACAAATTGAAAATTACATGAGTAAAAATTTACAAAATTTACCACAAAATTAGAAGACTAATATTGGGTTTAAAACATAGGTATCTATTATGCAGATTTTTAGAAGATACCCTAAAGCCCCAGTATCTTATCAATTGGAAGTAGGAAATGTATGAACATATTATACAGGGAGATATGAAGTGCATTTTTACGTCTGTGAAATTTGTACAGATGTGGGGGTACATTAGATAGTGTTGCTTTATATGGCGGAAAAAAAGTTCATGTTTTCTCCTCTCAGTTTTGTAGTTTGTCTAAAGACAACTTGAAGACATCACATTTTTTTCGAATCGGTGCACCCTACGACCCCCGAAATAGTATTTATAATGTGGTACCGTCATTTGATAACCGCTTGAAACGAGGCCCATATCGTTATTCAAGGTTAATTAAGGGCTACATTTATCTTATTGGACATTTTTGAACCAAAGCTGCACGGATTCGAGAAAAATTTGATGTCCTCAAAACAAAAACTTTTTTTCGACCCTTTCTAGGGTACATTTGTACTATCGGGTGTGAGATGCCCCCCCACAAAGGGCATAATAATTATAGCTTAGCAAACAGGAGAACATACAATTTGGTGCTAAACTAAAGAATTGTATGATGACTATTCAATACTCCTAATGTAGTGCTTATGATGTAATGAATATGCGATAAAATGATAAACATCCCAGAAAAAAAAGAACTTACTAAGAAAAAGTAACAATAAAAAAAATGGAATTACTGATCCAGAAGTACTTTCTATTTGGGTGAAGTACCAATGATTTAAACATTGGCTTGTCATAAAAAGGAAGTAATTCTTTTTTGCATATGTTTCACCTAAATCTGAAGTACTGCTAAAAGGTGATACTAAAAAGTGACTCTAAATTCGTGTAGAATGTTAATTTTTATTTATAACTAGCTGGCCCGGCAGACTTCGTCCTGCCTCCAAACTTTTGTAAAATATGTTGAGTGTAGTTGAAATCAAAAAACGATTGGTTTATTTCTTTGACCTCTAAATATTGCAATTTAAAGGGCGAGGTTTCCAAAACAAATTCTGTTATTCATATATCTTAAAGATTATTATATATTATTATAAGAATTGCTAAAACGGATCAGCAGTGTCGTCCATGATGTAATGAAAACTTTCTTATTGATAGGCATATATTCTAAAATCACATTTTTAAGCCGATTGACTGACATATAACTTTCTGCGTTCGTGTACTGGGTGATTGTACCTTTTTATCCTAAGGAGTACGAATTTCCAAAAATGCATTCATTAGGCTCAGCAACCCCATTAACCGTATGGTCTGGGTGATGTCAACAGTTATTCCTATTTTCGTTATTGGGAAAAACCACATTGGGAAGCTCTCTAAATCAGTAGGAAGTGCGCCATTATAAAAGTTAGTCATTCATCTTTAAGCCTTTTTGCGGTCTGGGTGACCATCTACAGCCATTCCTTAACTTTCACTGAAATTTTGGGGCAAATGGGGTCAACCGTTTTCACAATAAGTGGTGACATCAAAATGTACATCTTTTTTATATATATAGACTTCTGAATAACTATGATGTTAAAAAAAAAATGACAAATTAACATTCCAAAAATTAAGTGTATCATGAGCTAAACACCGGCATTTGGTTCCAAACATACATTCAAAATTTTCTCATGCCAAAAAAATCATATATTTTCAATTTATAAAAAAAAAAATTTTCTCAATGTTCCACAAACATAAATACTAAATTTCAGTTAAATTGGTACATGCATTCAAATTTTCGATATAAATCCACCCTAGCACCATCTACCGGGTCCATTTGTACATACGATTTTTTCTGATGATCAAACAAACGTAGATTCTGAATTTCAGTTAAATTGGCCCATTCGTTAAAATTTTGATTGTAAACCGACTACAGCGCCACCTACCGGGTCCATTTGTACATAAAATGTTTTCTCATGATCAAACGAATATCCATTCTAAATTTCAGTTGAATTGGTACATGCATTCAAATTTTCGATATAAATCCACCCTAGCGCCACCTGGATTTGATTTTTTTCAACACAAACAATCTACGGAAAATTTCGATTCGAATAAAAAAAAATTCAGCCAAATCGCTCCAGCCGTTCTCAAGTGATGATATGACATACGTGGACCATTTCATTTTTATATATATAGATAATTTATGACTTATTTGTACTTCAAAGAATGTCTTTAAAATTATATGCAGATAAGTAGGAGATGATACTAAAATAGAACATCACATTTGTATTAGTATTGATATTTTAAACTATTACCAGAAAATCTTTAATTCTCTGTTCATCAAGACGGTGTTGATTTTTCTATTTTTTTTTTTCAGTGCCCTTGTAAAAAAAGTGAAGATCTTATTAGATATGGCAGCAGTTATAATTAGATTGGAAAAATGCTTATATGCTTTTATGTTATCCGAAATTTGTCCCACATATAATTTGATCTATGTGTAACAGATCCGATCAAATTATAAAAAAAAAAAAAAAAAAAAAAATTATATCTAATTTGATCAGAAATTTATAGTTGATCTATTCTAAATTAGATCTTGTAAGATATAACAATATAAAATTGTATACAAAAAAAAAACAAATTCTTTAAATTTCAAACAGTTCACTTATATTACAAACTTGCAAAATAAATGTATTATGTATAACAATAAATACCTCATTTTATTAAATTTGGGTTGACATTTGATTTTATGCTAAATATATTAACAAATCTATTGATCAAATTATATTTCGCCAGATCCAAAAAGTTTAAATCTGTACTGATCAACCTTATCTCGTTAGATCCAAATTCATCTTATTATACATAACAATTATAAGTAAATCTATAAACAGATATAATCAGATGTGGTACTAGATATGATTAGATATAGGATCAGATAAGAACCACCTCGTTAGATCTGATCAGATCTAGATATAACAAGGTCTAATTGTATATTACAACATCTAATCAGATCCCATTATATCTCCACTTTTCTACATATTACTTTAAAGTCATTCTTTGAGAATGACTTTTTTCTGGGATGTCTTAAATCAACTCACAGAAAAAACTTTACATAAAAAGATCAATATTTTTAATATTATTTTGAGATCTCAGGAATCACAATTAACGTTTGACTTTCGTAGCAAATGAATAAGTGATTTTGCTTTAGAAGTATTCATTAAAAATAAATAAAATTTACAATTAAGAAAGAGATTTGGAATCCATTGATTTTTTTAAAGTAATAATAGTGTTTCGCTAAGAAGTATTCTACGTTGTTTCTTGGGTCTTACAATGAAGTCTGGAATACCGTTGGCTAAACTTGAATATTGGTTTGCTAACGTGAACATTAAAATACCCTCTCCATTTGGGTTAAGGATAATATGAGAAAAAAATATGAGAAAAAAAGGGCCCCAAGTATCTTAAGACCCAATTAGTTTCAGGAATTTTAAGAACTAATAAGCCATGTCCGTCTTAAGTAAACCTTAACTGTTGCTTATAGAAATTTACCAGTGAGGAACGAATTTTATGCACTAAAAAACCGAAAATATGCGCATATAGTATGAATCTAAAATTCATAAATATGCACTCAAAACACACAAACTTTGCAATTAAAAATTATTAAGAATAATATTGTGTATTTAAAATTAATATATGTATTAATCGCTGACGAATCGGAATCGTTTCATATAAAATTCCCAAAATAAATTTGGCTTTCTGTATTCAATGGATATCGGTGCACAAATTTTGTAAAAAAATTTATAGTTAAAATTAATATTTTGTAACAAATTATAAAGCAACTTTTACCCAAAGATGCCCCACAAAAAGTTAAAGGCTTTTTAGTTTTTAAAGTTGTTGTTAATTATAAAAAGCAAAATTGTGCAACAAAAACATACATTTATTGTAAAATTCCTAAAATATGCAAAAACACGTATTTGTTGTAAAATATTATTTTAAAGGAAATTTCATGATTTGTAAAGATAACTTAACCATTTCTATTTTAGGATATCCAGTAAAATATTCGTTTGCATAAGATTCCTTGCACTATATTTCAGTATAAATACTTTTCAAAATTAAGTAATGGGATTGTGTATGAGCCCCACCACTTCTAGTTCCACCCATACAAAATTAGCAAAATTAGGATATCCAGTAAAATATTCGTATGCATAAGATTCCTTGCACTATATTTCAGTAAAAATACTTTTCAAAATTAAGTAATGGGATTGTGTATGAGCCCCACCACTTCTAGTTCCACCCATACAAAATTAGCTATTTTTGGATAGTAAATAATTTTCCCATAACTTTCAAATGGACAACTGAAGGATATTTGAATTTGGTCTGCTTAATGATCTTGTATTAGTGGACATATTCAGGGAAAACCGAAACCTTTATAGCACCCCTTCTAGTACCACCCATACAAATTCCCGAATATACCCTTATAGTTTTACATACATCTTTTTCGTATGTCTAAAAAATTTTCATATTATGTATTATGTATCTTCTTTTATAAGTAAAACCCCTTTGTGTTGTTTTACACTACTAATGTCGATATTGGGAAAATTATAAGTAGGTAATAGGAAATTTCCTAAGAAGTGAACACAAAAAAGAATTTTTTATAATTGGCTATAAATTGTGTCAATAAAAAATTTCGAAAACATAAATGTCAAAGATTTGTGCAATAAAATAAATATATATAATTATGTGATATATTTGGCTGTAAGTTAAATTTTTTTTTTTGAATATATTACTCTAAGGACAGCTTGTATATTGTCAGTAAAAAGATCTATTAATTTACATGCTTAATTTTAATTAAAATCATTGAACAAATAAAAAATATCATTTAAAAAATACAAAGTATATATTTGTTTCAAGTCTTTTCCAACCAGGTAGTAATATTTCTGAGAAATTTTTCACAAAAATAAAAATAATATCATTTATCGACAACATAAAAAATATATTTCCAAACCATACATAAAAAAAATAATAATATTAAATTTATTTTTGTTTCCTTTCCAAAATTTCTATGACAACCATTCATTAATTGTGGCGGCAAAATTTATAACCAATTATAAATATATAATAATGTTTACGTATTAGAAATTTATTTTTTACGATATAAAAAAGAGACGCACACAAATTTCCCCTTAACAACGACAACAATTAAAAGCTGAAAGAAAAATTTTTCCATTTATTTAAAAACATATAAAAACACAATAAAAATTGTCTGACCTTGATCAAATTCTATTGTAGATATATACTATAGGTAAACATTGTCTACAAAAAAAAAAAAAAACAAAAAACATTAATTTTATGTCATTAATTTATTAAGGCACAACAAATGGAAAAAGAAGACGCACCACCGGGTAATGGTTAAATGTTTAAAACTGTCGCCAAGGATTTAATTTATATGGAAAATTAAAACAAACAAAATAAAGTTACTTAAAATACTATAAAGTTATGATGATGGTACTATTACTAAGATAAAGTAAAATTAGTTCCATAACACTTTGAGGTCTTGTTAATATGCTATGTTTTTCAAAATATATTTAATAATATAACAATAATATTATAAAATAAGGCCATTGGCTATTTTAATTTCTCCATGAATTTATTATTTTGGTATTTCGGATTTGTTTAGAAATTGAAGACAATGTTAGAGTATTTGTTAAAAAAAAATATCAAATCCAAGAAGTCAACGGAAAATTGAACTTTATAAATTTTTTTTTAATTCAATAAAGACATAATTGGCGATGGTTTATATTTTTTACGTTTGATTAAGTAACCGACATTTAAATCTAGCATACATTTAGGGTTTATTAATTAGTTATTGTAAATATTGCCTTCATTAAGGGGTAATAACATAAATACTTGTTCTAATGTCAATGCTGTTGAGCAGAACAAGAAGCTGTTTTCCAAATTTTACAAAACCCCCAAAAATCTTGAATTACAGGTATAAAACCGGGTTTTCGTACCTTTACGCAGTTATATGCCAGTAACGCGGGTAAATATGAACCGTTTTTAATTTCTCAGAGGATTTGGAAAGAAGAGACTTTCCAACCATATATATAGTTTGTTTTGTTAAAGTTTAACAAATTAATTATATGATAACATAAAACAAAATGTAAAAAATATAGCAATTTATACTATAAAATCGTGCGTCCTTCCGCTGCAAAAACCCATATAAATATTCGTATAAAAGATTTCGTAAGGACAAGAGACTTTTTAGTGTGCTCAACCACATAAAAGCAATTACAATAAAGAGCAATAGATTAGTTCGTTTAAATTTGCATGCTTTTAGGCGTACTCAAGAATATGATGATGCATGTAAATATCAGAGTACGAAAATAAACAAAACGAAACTTTTGCTTTCTTTTTGTTTTGTTCTTTGCAGTGAGTAAAACAAAAACAAAACATAAACAATGGGAACGATTGTTCCCACTTAGTTTTGTATTGTTTTTGCTTGTGAGAGTAAACTGTACACTATTATAAACGTACGCAGTTGGAAAGGGAATGCATGAGAACAATATTGAAACGTTTTGAGAATACAAGTTTGACAAACGTTTCACTCATTATAGAGAATGTACTAGAGCAGAGTTAACCAAATTTTCATTTTCTGTGCACAGTTGTGCTACAAAAACAATAAAAAAAAACGTTTCTGCATTTGTTTTGTACTCAAATGTAAGATTCAAACGGCAAATAAAAGCATGAAGATGAGTGAAACTCTAATTGTTTCGTTTTCGCTCATTCTCTCTTGAAAAGTTTTTGTTTTGTATTTTGCTTTTGCACAAAACTCTAAAAAAAAATTGAAAAGTTTTTGACATTCTGTAAACGTTTGCGAAATGTTTTGTTTATTTTCGTGCACTGGTAAATATTGCATACATTTAGGAGAACATAATAACATGTGAATAAAATATTAAAATGGAAATGTGGATATGGTGGCCAAGATAACTCGAGTAAACTTTAACTGATCTTTAAGAAAATATTTTACAAAACGGATTAGTATGATTGTAAATGGGCAGAATAGCCCCACTCCTTCTGGTACATCACATAAAAAATTATCAACTTTTAAATACATATTAATACTCCAATAACTTCTAAAAGGACAACTGGAATATTTTTGGAATATGGCCAGTTTATTTATATTGTAATTGTAGGTTAACCTTCAGAAAACCGAAACTTTTGCCACATCCGTTTTGGTACCTCCTATACAAATGACCGAATTGATTCTCATAGTTTTGCATACGTACCTTTTTTGTAGGTAAACGGAACTCAGTCAAATTTTGCAACGATGTACGCTTATGCAAATTTTGACCCAGAAATGACTATGGACTGTTTCGACTGCGAACTACTGATACATCCCATACAAAATGACCTATTTCTGGAAAATAACTTCCATAAGAGAAAATGGAATTTTTGTAGACCTACCTTTTTTCAAAACACTAAAAATGGAAATTTGACGATATCTCAAAAACTGTTCTACTTTCCACATATCTGAGAGCAGATGTGGATTCAGCGTTTTACATTAAAATCAATTATTAAATGTCCCGGATACAGAAACTTTTGAAATTTTGTGACATAGTGTAATCAATCAAAAAACCGAAAAACTTTACCCCACCCCTACTGGTACCACCCAGACAAATGACCGAATTCAACTTCTTCATAGTTTAACATACATTTTACATTTTTTTTGTAAAGACACTGAGTTCAGATATATATATTGCTTGATATATTTCCATACAAAATCTCCTTGTTTGAAACCACAATAGTTCTCGGATAACTTCCACACGAACAACTGGAGCATATTGAAATTTAGTCAGTTAATTTATCTTCTAATATTGGGCAAAACCTCAGAAAACCGAACCATTCTGGTAACCAGTCATTTACATCGCTCACATATAATTATGATTTCTTTCAAGACTTGTTTTTTTTTAAATTAATATGACACTTATCCTTAGTTCTCAGGTGGTACCGTAAAAGACCCATTCGGTAACTCCATAAAAAATTCCCAGAAATACTGAATTGAACATTTTACATTTATTGAGGAATTTATTAACACTTTTTGCACTGTAATCTTTTTTACCGTTTTATTACATTTCATTTAACCTCTAGTCTTATGATCTATAGTCTTATCTCCAACCATTTACGCTTCACAAACAGTCATAACTCAAGACTTAAACAATTTCATACAGAGTGTGAGGGTATTTATCAGTCAGTTTAGCTGACAGGCATTTTTGTACCGGTTTTCTATCTATTCTTCCTATTTCTTAATTTGCTAATTGTTTTTCATGTATAACACCAAGTTGTTCTAATGTCTTAAGCGTCAACTGTAGCATACTTTTAGGCCGCTTCAACTAAAATTCTCTCTCATTAATAACATAGCTTGTGCTAGTTTATTATTTTTAAACAACATTAAAACAAAGTCGATGCTCAAAGTGAAAGTTTCAAAAATCTGATGAAATGATGTAAAGATTTTGGAAGAATTTAAAAGAAGAACCAGTGTATTTCTGATTCTCGTCATGGTCGTACATGCACTAAGTAACTAACAAACAGTCTGGATGGCTAACTCAGGTTACAGCATCAGATTCAATTAATGCATATCCATTACAATTCGAAGGTTGAAAGCTGGACGTCCTGAATATGATGGTGATGGACGTTCGATTAGATAGCCTTAAAATAAGAAGATGGCCACCACAGGCCGTCAACAACAAATGAAATGCAGTTCAGCTGACTAAAAGTTTTTGTAGTAGTTTTCTATCTATTCTTCTTATATCTTAATTTGCAAATAGTTTTTTATTTATATAATATCAAGTTATTCTAATTACTTAAACGTCAGCAACAGCATACTTTTGGGCAATTTTATATAATATCCTCTCTCATTAATAATATGACTTGTCTCGAGTATTTTCTTATTATTAGAAATACCTCTTTTTAAAGTTGTTATGAGCTTATCTCACCAAACTCACACTTTGTCAACTAAATCATTTTCAAAATCTCCTTAGCCGTCGGTAAATTACAAAGCCATTTTATTGGCTGCCTCAAAAATGCATTTCACAATTTCTCATACTTATCTCTAAGTGACAGTATACTCTGAAACTGTGCAGGCAGAATTTCTCCAAAAGAAAAACTTCAATTTTTCTTCTTTCCACATCTTTTTTCCATTTGAGACCATATTCTTGCACGATCGCCAACATGTGTAAATCTCTCCACTAAGTTTTATTAATTTAGGACTTAAGAAATACTTGTAAATTATTAGATGTTTTTGTCGTTGTTATTATTGTTGAGGTGATATTATTTAATACATGTTGTTGTTGTAGTTGTTGTTTTTCACTCTCTCATTATTTTTAATAGTTTATAATGTGATCTGTGTTGTCGCCAACCATATTTTTTTGCGCCTAAGTGGGGTGTGACTGACGTTGACACACTACCATACACTTCACTTCAAGACACCGTCACCGGCGTGATCTCTACGATGATGATCTGTACAGCATCATTATTATCACTAGGTGTATTATAATGATGATGCCGATAATAATGAGCTGTATCTTCATAATGATGATCATTTTACTGCTGGCTGCCTCAAACTTTACTATGCGACACTTGTCTTTCTTAATGTCTGATGATTTTTGTTGTTGGTCTGTCGGTTTGCAAATGAAAATACAACAAAAATATAAAAATTACACAAAAAAAACGAAAATAAATTAAGAAAAAAAAACACCAAAAACCAACGTACAAGTAGTAGCGAAATATATGTTCATATAGGTATTATAATATATAGTATATGATGCCATTAACTTGTTGTTATTGTGTGTCGTGTTCGTTTTTTTTTGTGTTGTGTTCTTAACTTGACTTGACTGTATTGTGTGGACAATAGTCCACAATGCTAAGAATCTGTGAACACTTTGCAACACCGTGACAAAAGAATTTTTATTAAAATAATACACAAACGGCCTAAATTATTGTGATTGTGATTTTATTTTTTGGACGTGTTTGGATCTCTACACTATTTTACTAGATTTTCTTAAATTTTACATATGATTTATATTACAAACAAAACAAGACAGAAGGCAACATGTTGTAGTAAGCAAAGTAAACTGTTTTAATTTGATTTGTGTTCTTATTATAGTTAAGTGGGAAATTATTCATAGTGTAAAAGATAATGAATAATTTTTAACCTAAGTATTTGTTTTTCTTATTTGAGTGTACGTTGTGGTAGAGTTTCTGTAAACATTTTAAAAGAAGCCGCTAAGAAGCTGTGTATTTAGTTGATTTTAACAATTTAAATGTTATAATAGTTAGTTATATTGTATTTTCACACTTTTTCCTTGGTCGAAGTCATGGGGAGTATTTGGTCATTTTGTTGGAGGTGAGAGTAACGTCGACACCTTTGCACTAGTGTTGATTAGCACCTAATGTCGGTACAATAAAAGCGATTTTTATAGGATTTGAAAATAAAACGAATAGGACAAGAATCGGGCTCACGCAAATCAGATATGTAAAGAAACTGAAAATAATTTAGGGAAAGTCTTTTATATTGTCTTTTGATTGTCCAATAAGTTTTTAGGAAACACAAGTGATTTCCTGAGATTTGTTATGGTCGTACATGCACGAAGTAACGAAAAATATTGCGAACGGCTTATTTAGATTGCTTCCTCGGAATCAATCAATACGTCTCTACCATAATCTGAAGGTTAAAAAGTACTAAAGTTCATAGCTCTTGTTGCCATAATAAAGAGAGTGATTTTTATAGAATAAAAACAGAGTCGATGCACAAAGTGAAAGTGTCAAAAAATTTATGAAATGGAAGAAACAAATTAGCGTTTTTAAGTAAAAAAAATTGCATAAATTCTTGAAGTATTTAAAAGAAGAACCAGTGGTTTTCTGATACTCACCATGGTCGTACATGCACTTAGTAACTAAGAAACAGTCTGGATGACCAACTTAGGCTGCAGCATCTTATTCAATTGATGCATTACACCCATTACAATTCGAAGGTTACAGGCTGGACATCCTGAGTATGACAACTGTTGAAATGGAAGGAACAAATTAGCGATTTTTAAGTCAAGAAAAGTTGCAACGATTTTGATAGAATTTAAAAGAAGAACCAGTGGTTTTCTGAATTTCACCATGGTCGTACATGCACTCAGTAACTAACAAACAGTATGAATGGCCAATTTAGGTTACAGCAGCTGATTCAATTGATGCGTATTCATTGCAATTCGAAGGTTAAAGACTAGACGTCCTGAATATGATGGTGATGGTAGAGACTACACTGGCACTGCATTTCCGCTGGACGTCCGATTAGGTAATCTTAAAATAATAACATGGCCATCACAGGCCAACAACACTAAATGAAAATCTGTTTACAACCCCTACAATTGAATACCAAATATTACATTCAACCAGTACAGCAGTTTTAGTCAGATCAACTGACTGATAAACCCCCTCACCCTATGTATGATATTATTGCTGTGAAATAATTAAGATATGATATAGTTCGCCATCTAATGTTAAAAGTTCAATTCAATATCGATTGTAGATGAATTTTAAGATGATCCAATGGTTTTCTGAAACTCGCCATGGTCGTACATGCACACAGTACCTAACAAACAATCTGGATGGCCAACTTAGGTTGTAACATCAGATTCAGTTTATGCATATCCATAACAATTCGAAGATTAAATGCTGGACGTCCTTAACATGATGGTAATGGTAGAGACTAGACTGACACTGCATTAGCGCTGGACGTCCGATTATGTACTCTTAAAATGGCCACTACGGGCCGTCAACCCTTGATGAAAACCCCTTTACAAGTAACTAAACAGATCATAGTCTAATACTGATCAAAGATCAATATATATAAGGGCGGCACTTGATGCAAGAAATACATGACCGAAATGTGAGTAAGATCGGACAACTATTTCCAGTGCCCCAAAGAGATCAAATGTTAGGTTCTTAATAAATCATAAGTAAGTCCAATATTTTTACCAGTGTTCGTTTTAGGCATTGTATATTTTTCTCGTAAATATGTAAAAGTCTATTGACGTGTGGGCTACGCCTCGGCCCTCTTTGGCATCTTGGTTCTAAATAGCCTGGTTATATAACAACTATACTGTGATATTTTCGGAACGATCAAACTACTATTATGGCTGTTATAACAGCTTCTTTTAAATGGGGCGTGGCACAGCCTACTTCCACCCTGTCTGTAATTCATACTATATCAACAACATATACCAAATATCAGCTTTATACCTTTCATTGTTCTTGAGATGCGGCCTTTTAAAGTTTCAAATTTTATACCACGCCCACGGAGCCGATACCGCCCATTTTTTGCATGCATTCACACAAGTGTTTAAGGCGACTGGAGAAACTAAAAAAAAAAAAACTTAACTTTTCTTTGCACCCCATGAATGAGGTATGGGATAGCTTTTCGCGTTGTTGTGAATTAACACGCTTTCTATTTTTAAATTTACAACTTACGGCACCTACTTGTTTATCGACGAATGCGTACGTCACTGTTTGAGAAGCTCTTACTAGACACGCCGATTGACTCGACACTTATACTGCGAAGTTGCTGTCAATATAAATTCGAGGGGAGCCGACAATGAAAGAACAATTTTTTAAGATGATTGGATCCAGGTTTGGACCGGTCAAGTCGTTTTTAAATCTATACGGTACTAAAAAATGCAAACATACAAAGACAAACTCATTTTCATATACATATGTGACCCGGTAAGTTAAAAGGGACCTATGCTCAGAAAATAACTTTTGGAGAAAAACGACTTTAAAGTTAAAAAGTTGATTGATTTTTATCAAAAGTGTATAATTTGAAGCTAATTTCTGCCAAAACTAATGCAGCTAAAGAGCTGTGGTTTGTTGCATTAGAAAGTGCGTGTTGTTTACTATAAGAATCACCAAAAAAGTAAAAATCGATTTTTTCGACCCATAGGTCCCTTTTAACTTACCGGGTCACATATTTAGATTAGAATTTTGGGCTTATTAGGGCACGGCTTAAAGTTGTCCGATTTATAACTAAATTTATAACATTTATAACAACTGACACAATATTCCTTTAGGGCATTACTAAAAATCTAAAGTTGAATTTTCGCTGCCACTAGAATATATATAATTGACCAGCACCGAATTCTGAGTCGATTTAAAGGTTAACGTCTGCCCGTCTGCTCCACGATTACAGCCGAAATTTGATATGCAAGCTTGTAACCTCCATGGGGAGGGTCAGTTTCATGATGAGCAAGATCGGACTAAAATTACTTACACCTCCCATTTAAACTCCCCCATTCTAGGGGTGTCTGTCCGTCTGTCTCAATCCCCTCTTATAGATCCATCGAGCTGAAATTTGATATACAAGTTTTTTTAAGCGGTGATTAAGTTCTAAGAAGAGTAAGGTCTGACAAAAACCACTCCCATCTCTCATATAATCACCTTCTTTTTAGGGGTGTCCTTCTCTGTCAACACAATCACAACCGTAGTTTAAGAGCCATTGATCTGAAATTGTGTATGCAAGCTTTTATCCCTCAAGCGGATATTAAGTTCTGAGGTGTGCAAGATCGGACATAATTAGTTATAACATGAGAAAAATCCCACAACCACACCCACCTCCCATGCAAAACTCCCCCTTTTTTGGGGTTAAAACATTCAGTATTTGACATTTCAATAAAAATTTATTGACAAAAAATTGATGTGAGAGGCTAAAATAACGACCATCTCTTACAAACTTCCCTCTTTAATCAGTTTTATCACAATATTTGCAGATGGTGAGGAGTATCTGAAATTATCTTAGTAATTTCCAAATATCTATCCCACTCAAACTTCAGCTATGTTTTTTAATTAAATTTTTAGGACATTTTTTAAACTTTTTTTTTAATTTTTTTTGCACAATTTCTTAAGTTTAATAACAGTTTGATGTTGTTTATTTGTACACAAACAAAAGACGACAAACATCCATAAATTATTAAGGTATGTAAATCATGGTTAATATTATTGTATAACTGGCACCACCTAACAATAGCTGACCCAAAGAATCCGGTTACAGAGAGAGAGAGGGGGGAGAGTGACAGAAAAATCTTTAAATGTTATTGTTTAAAAACCCCAAAAAAAACCTTACATTCAGATAACATGACACATAAGCTGTCACAAAAACTAGCTTCATTCATAAAATCACATACCAAAAAAAAAAAAATAAACGTAAAATTATGAATTAAAGGCCAGAACACTACACACTAATCAGATTTTACTCAAATCTTAAACAAAAGATGAGATGGATGAGTTTTATTTCCGATTTTCATTCATTCGTTCATTCATTTATTTGGTTTTGTTTTTTGTAAGTTGGTGAGCAAGAGATGCAGACCCCCCAAAAGTAGCTAAAGCGGCCACAAAATAGCGTTTAAACCTAAAACCTGAGTGTGAGTGTTGTTGCTGTTAAATTCTGTTCAAGATGCTCAATTTATGCTGTGTATCTGTCGTTGTCGATAGGTTTTATTCTGTTTTCTGCTTCCACCGTGGTCGACGTTGTAAAGGCAATTGACACTCCTTTAAAACGTTAAGAGTCAACAACAAAAGCAACAACAACGACAATAACAGCCATACAACACCTCAAAACTCTTCATATGATCTTTAAGCCAGCCAGCTGAAGTGAAGCGTTGTATCAATCGCCAACCAAAACTGAAACTTGTTTCCGTCATCCATAGCGCACAGCGTCACACCAGCACCACCAACAACACCATCACACACACAGCTGAAGTAGTCTTTTCTTTCCTATATTGAACTTGTCTATATTCCACTAAAAACGAAAAAAAAGAATACGGAAAAAACGATCATAAAAAACTGTCTTTTATAGGATGTCTTTAATAACGTTTCGAGATACGTTTCTTAGAGTTCTTTGCTAACCCATCGCTGCTGTTATGAGCTGACTGACTATATTATAATTTAAGCTAAAGCTTCATTCATTCAAACATTCATTCATCTCGTCCAGAGTTAAAAATTAATGCAAAATAATACAAAAAAAGCTACAACAACAACGCCACAAATCGTGATTATTTTATATATGGTGCTGATTTTTGTTTGTTTGTTCAACTTGTCCTCCACCTGCCCCCCTGCCTACCTTTATGGGCTAAGGTGTCATTCATCGTGTGGCCTGAAAAGTTTAAGCTATAGCGGTTTTGACGTCGGGCACTCGAGTTAATGTCATAGAGTTAGTTAATAATCATAAAATGAATTGACTTGATTTTAATATTTTATTTATGTTATTCTAATATTAGAGGCATAGTGGTGGTCGTGGTGGTGGTATAGAACAGCTTTTGCAATTAAAATCAAAAATATTTTACTCGAAACAACGACACAGTGACAGTTTTATCGCAAAAGTAAGCATTTTAATTTGTTGCTGAGCTCTGAGTGGAAATTGAATGACAACGGAAGAGGGGGTTTTGTTAGGGCAGAGGGAGAAGGGGGGGGGGAAATCTTAAGATTTGATAGCTTAGAAAATCGATACTAGAACTTAGGCAGACAATTTAAATTAAATTTGACTTAAGTTAAGTTCAAAATTTAAAAAAATTTTATTGACATAGCCAATGCCAAATCTACTAAGAATATAGCGATATAACACATGGTAGCAGAGCGTAAGAAAACAAATTAAGAAAGTTTCAGTTGGGCAAAACCGACTTACATATACCCTGACCCTCGTGTTAACTGTATTAATATTATTATATTAATACATGGAAGGTACCAGAAGGGGCGTGGCCATGTAGCCCATTTGCAATACCGTAAGTAGTTTTGGGGAAAGATCAATCTATGCAAAGTTTCAAAACAATTGATAACGTATTTCGAAAGTTATAGTGCGCACCAGCCGGACAGAGGGACAGACAGACAGACATACGAACATGGTTCAAACGAAAGAAACAGAGGGTCTAAAGTGACTCCTGCTATGTGTTACACTTATGGGTCGTATCATATGATATATACCCTCCTACCCGTAGGGTGAGGGTATACCACAGTACAACATTGTTCAGCTCATTGATTTGGGTCTTAATTCTGAGAACTGCAAGTGAAAGCAGTCCCCAAAAGAAGAAGTTCAGCACCATTCGTTTTGTCAAGTTACATGCTATAATAAATTAATGTCGATTTGAAATTAGTAAGTATCGTATAGGGGAATTTGTCACGTTTTAGGCTCTTTTGTTTGGCATAACTAGTCCGATTTAGCTGAAACAAATTTAACAAAATTAAGAATTACAATTCCTTTAATCTGTTTATATAACGTTTCCCTATATAACCAACAGCTTCTCTTTTTCATTTATCAAATGATTTTGAACTGGGGTTATTTTGTAGCAATTACGTATGATTGATTTCCATATGGCGTATGATTTACGTGGAATATTACTTACGATAATCATACTCCACCATATACCAATATGACAAAAGAGCATAAAACGTTACAAATTCCCCTATACGATACTTACTAACTTTAAATCGATATTAGATTATTATGGCATGTAACTTGACAAAACCCGAACAAAAGAAATATAAACAGTTTGAACATCCTTTCAAATAGAAGAATTACATCGGGGCCTTAACAGCGGCCTTGTAGTATGTTCCAGTGGGGTTGAGCCCACCGTGGAGTTAAGCCCCCACAGGCAGGCATTCACGTACAGCACATGACATCTGTTTAAACATAGTTACTTAAGGTTGTTTCTATAAGGGCGGCTTGATGGTGGTATTGAATAAACCAAACTGTGCGTGAGGTTTAATGAAGTTCTACAAATCTATCAAGCACAGTGTTACAAGTGCGAGTTCATTTTGAACAAATTCCTAATAACAGTTTATTGAAAATATTTTGCAAAGGTATTATTTTAGTCTTCTTTAACACAATCTCAACAATGTTAAGCCGTTCCTCTCCATCGCTCTCACTCTTATTATTTGTTTATTTTTATAAAACATATATATATTTTGGAATTTATTAGTTTCACTTTTTTTCTACACCATTTTTTCCCTACCATAATTTGCTTAACCAACTAATTGAACCTTAAGATCACCATCGATCGTATTGCAATTCTCGCTGCCAACCATTTCGATTTCATTTAAAAACGCGTCAAACTAGACACTTTACATTGACGCAGTGGTACTGTAACAACAACAACAACACCAATAATGTCAGTTATTGGAGCCATTAAGTACCTACAGCCAATCGACATTCAAATATAATCCAAACATTCAGACAACACTGCCGAACGGACTTAGCGCGCAGACAGCCACACATAGATTTCCTTATGAAACTTAAGAGAGCACATAGATAACAGCGAAAAAAAAGATACAAACAACAACAAATGTGATGTTTATTTAATAATATTTTAAAAATAATAAATGCAAATAAATAGCACACATTATTTTCATTACGGAAAGAGGTTTTTGCAAAAAAAACAAAATAAATTATAATTGATATTTTATGATTTATTTATGTAGAGTTTGTGTTTTGTGGCAATTGAAAACTAGTTTTTGTGTATATTCAAATTGTATGTGTGGTGGTGTGTGTGTTGGTATCTTTTACTTCTTATTCCGCTGCTGTGTCAAATTGGACATATTAATTGGAAAGTTGAACATTTTATAACAAGAACTTGTAGAAATGTGAACATAAATCAGAATTTTTTTTGTTTGTTTGTAATTAGTGTCTGGATCAGGTTTCACAGACGTAATATGCTGCATGTATTTGCATTAAAATGCAACTAAATTTTGCTTACAGGGCAAATATTTCATAATTGGATAATTAACGAGAAATACATAATAAGCTAGTACTGGTAGTCAGATCAATTGTATTCCTAAGGTAAACAATCAGGATACAGAGTGGGCAAATATGGCGCATACAATTGGCTAGCTATTGTTTTTTTTTTTTTTGTTTGTATTCAATTGCGTAAGCAAAAGTGATTATTTTCATAAGCTATTCTCTCATTCTGCTGGCTATCGCTTTTGTTCTTGACTATAGTATAATCTTATTTTATATTAAACATTTTTCTTTGAGTGTAACTGAGAGGAAATTTGATAGCTTCAATATTGTTATGCCACTTGTTTGCTTTGACACAAACATGATCTTTTTAAGCTAATCGATAATTTATGGCAGTGTTTATAGTCTCTTAATAAAATCTTTAGAAAATTGCTAGATAGTAGACAAGATATGAGATAAGGCCAAGGCATTTCTAAACAGTGTAGAAAGAAATGTACTCTTGACCATTATCAAACGGGAATAGATTTTGCTTCTGACGTTAAAACTTTAAATATAGATAAAAAAATAGAAACTGAAAATAGATAAATAGTAATAAGTAAATACAAATAAAAATTAAAAAATTTAAATTTTAAATTTTTCAAAAAAAAAATATTATATATTTTTAAGACATTTAAAATTTCTTAATTTTAAATTAAATGTTTTTTTTTAATTTTTCTTTGGAAATCTTAAATTAAAAATTTTTTTAAAAAAATTTCATATGTTATTTTTTTAATTTTTAAAAAATGTTATTAATTTTTAACTAAATTTTAAAAAAAAATATTAATTTTTAATTGAAATAATTAAATTTTATAATGAAAAAAAAAAAATTTTTAATGTTTAATTAAAATTAGTAAATTTTAAAAATAAAAGTTAAAATTTAAAAAAAAATTTTTAAATTTTACAAAAATGTAAATGTAAAATTAAAATTTTGTAGTTTTTTATGTATTTGCTTATTATTGTATATCTATTTTTAAATAAAAATTAAAAATTAAGAAATAAAAATTAAAAATTAAAAATTTAAAATTAAAAATTAAAAATTAAAAATTTAAAATTTAAAATTTAAAATTTAAAATTTAAAATTAAAAATTAAAAATTAAAAATCAAAAATTAAAAATTAAAAATAAAAAATTAAAAATTAAAAATTAAAAATTTAAAATTAAAAATTAAAAATAAAAAATAAAAAATTAAAAATTAAAAATTAAAAATTAAAAATTAAAAATTAAAAATTAAAAATTAAAAATTAAAAATTAAAAATTAAAAATTAAAAATTAAAAATTAAAAATTAAAAATTAAAAATTAAAAATTAAAAATTAAAAATTAAAAATTAAAAATTAAAAATTAAAAATTAAAAATTAAAAATTAAAAATTAAAAATTAAAAATTAAAAATTAAAAATTAAAAATTAAAAATTAAAAATTAAAAATTAAAAATTAAAAATTAAAAATTAAAAATTAAAAATTAAAAATTAAAAATTAAAAATTAAAAATTAAAAATTAAAAATTAAAAATTAAAAATTAAAAATTAAAAATTAAAAATTAAAAATTAAAAATTAAAAATTAAAAATTAAAAATTAAAAATTAAAAATTAAAAATTAAAAATTAAAAATTAAAAATTAAAAATTAAAAATTAAAAATTAAAAATTAAAAATTAAAAATTAAAAATTAAAAATTAAAAATTAAAAATTAAAAATTAAAAATTAAAAATTAAAAATTAAAAATTAAAAATTAAAAATTAAAAATTAAAAATTAAAAATTAAAAATTAAAAATTAAAAATTAAAAATTAAAAATTAAAAATTAAAAATTAAAAATTAAAAATTAAAAATTAAAAATTAAAAATTAAAAATTAAAAATTAAAAATTAAAAATTAAAAATTAAAAATTAAAAATTAAAAATTAAAAATTAAAAATTAAAAATTAAAAATTAAAAATTAAAAATTAAAAATTAAAAATTAAAAATTAAAAATTAAAAATTAAAAATTAAAAATTAAAAATTAAAAATTAAAAATTAAAAATTAAAAATTAAAAATTTAAAATTATATATTAAAAATTTTAAATTTAAAATTTAATTTAATTGTTTAAAAATTAAAAATTAAGAATTTTAATAAGACACAAAAAAACATAATAACAGATATTGCAGTTACCAATACCGGGTCCAACTATCTCTTTTAAAAATCATTTAGGCCATTTAGGACGAACTTAGTCACCAAATTTCGTACAAAAGAAGAAGTTACGTCCGATGTCATAGACAGCAATGACCATTAGAAACATGTTCAGCAATAATATTTTGGTATTAGCTTTGCTGTTTGTATTCCTATAACAAAATGCTTCCTTAGTCTATTTGCACCTCTATACCGGCAAATTTAATTAAAATATAAAAATAAACTGTAAATAATTTTTTTTATAGTTTTTAATTATATTTTGTTTCCTCGGCCTCTAAGGTAATTTGACAATATTCACTTGAACATACAAACACACACACACACAGACAAAAAAAAAAGTGGCGCCAATCTAACTAAACACAAACAAATGGCCACTACAAAACGATCACCATCATCATCGGCTTTAGCATCAACATCAACATCACAATCAACGCAATTCCCACCTTATAAACGGACCATTTGCGCGCGCTCGCTTACAGCATCTTCAGTTTTCAATTAAGCGAGTACGCGCTTAGCGGCGCTATGGCTAGCACGTTGCCATATGTATGTGTGTGTGAGTAGTGTGAGCGATTTCAAAATGGTTATGGTTGGCCAGTTTCCCATCATCAAACTGTAATGAAATGTGGGTCAGTAGTTTATTCCTTGGCTCGGCGGATTGTTTAGTTAGTTAGCTGTCAATATCAATTCGATTTTTTTAGCATTATGGGAATAAAGTCCGTCTGTCATTGTTTTTGTATGGGGAAGCTTGAGCCCCCTAAAGTTTTAGTGTTTTCGTTAAACTTTCTTTGGATTGACATTTAATGGTTTTCAATTGATCCTCTCGGTGACTGTGGGCCATTAATGTCATCTCTCTGCCTCTTGGTATATGTGTTTTTTTGTTGGTTTATTTGTTGTCATTGCTTCATTCGCTATTTAATCGATTTTAATTTAATTGTTTGTGTCCGCCTCAATGACAGCTGTCACATTGTGTGTAAGCGCGTGTGTGTGTGTTTATGTGTGTGTTGGCTTTACGCCGGCGATCAATGTATGTCACTGGGTAAATACGACGACGGGAGTGAGTGTCCAGTGATGTGTGTGGGTGATGGTTTTTTTTCTTTTTTCTATACTAATATTATTATTATTGTTTATAAAACATTGGTATCGTCTGTATGTCATATTATTGTTTAATTTATAGAAATTAAATTGTTTTGTTTTAAACACATGAACAACACAAAAATTGGCGAAATAATTTGAAAACAATAGTATTTACGTAAGAAACTGGCTAAGAAATAAAAAAACCAACAGAAATTATTTATCGCTTACAATGTAAACAGCAATTAAATAATTAATTGTTTTTGGGGTAAGCCGCATAGCTACTAGAGATGAGAAAGAGGGACAGAGGCAGGGAGAGCGTTTTTACGTCAAGAAAATTTAAAAAAATTCGTTCTCAATTTGATAACGTATGTTATCACCAATCAGTTATTAACTTGACCACGAATGTTATCAAAACCGCACAGGAGCGTTGTCATCTTGTAAACGAATGTAGCTTACTTGCCATCGAATACTGTCAGAATGACACCAACCGTTGTCAAGTTGAGCACAACCGATGACCACAGGACCATAGTGATATACGGCACAACAACTGAGATAGATATGTGAGATATGTGATATCTTAATTAAGGAAGCACTGAAGATCCCCTACATCGTTGTTGAATGAAAGAATTTTAATATTTCTATGCCTATGTGCGATAAACTCATTGTTGGTAAAAATGCCACTTAGATCACGTCGTCAAATAGCCTTGGTGCACTCTCGAGCTAGTACTCCAAGTCAGACCTATTGTATTCCAAGGGTAAACTATCACGATCCAGAGTGAACAAATACGGCGCATACAATAGGCTGAAGACAGTATTTTCATATACAGTTGAGTAAGCAAAATTGATTATAACCAGACTTGGAAATTTTGACAACGATTTGTTACATATTACTACATTTTTCCTTTAGTGTATATACTAATTGCATCTATTGAACCGATTGAGACTACAAATTAAGGATTCCCTGAAAAAGACTGATGTTTTTAAAAAATTTAATGATTTGCCCTCTCTGCAGCTTATTTTTTCCTCAATCACCCTCTCGTTCAAAAGGTATTGTGCCAAGATTTTCTTCTACCTGTTACACAACCTTTTAGTCAACTTAATTTGCCGTTAAATTATATATCTAAAAACTTTGTTGGCCTTTTAAGTACAATTCCCTCCAAAAAATCAAATAAACCAAAAAAATTATTAACATATCCAACAACGTAACACGAGATAAAAGATCAATGAAAAAAATACTCATCACAAATCGACCATAAAATTGAAAAATCAACAAGAAATCTTATAATGTACACACGATCATCAAAACACCGAAGACAAGATGATAATGATCATAGCCGCAGTCTATAACACAAAACCGCTATTGAGAGACAAATTAAATTCTAACATAATGAGGTGGATAATCTTCATAGCAGACAAGTACAGTAAGACCCATCTAGTTCATTATTATGTTGTCTTTAATAATCACCATAATCATTATGATCTCTTCATCATGATATCTTACATAGTTTCATCTGGGCACAGCCCAAAAGTCTAAGAGCATGAAATTGTCAATGTGTGAATGTTAAGAGATAACACCCGTTGCCAAATGGTTTCTAACGCAACATTTACTTTTCAGAACTACACTCGAGAAAATGTTAAGCAAAACTACTAGAATCCAAGTATCCACTTAAAAAATAGCCATCAATATATATTAGATACAATTGTTAGAACCATAACAAAAATCTTAACATTTTTTGTTTCTTGTTGTTTGACATCAATATCATTATCTTTGTGGCCAATAGTTTTTGGTCATATCCTAAAAATCTTGACCATCATTAGCAACCTGATTATGGCTATAGTCTAGTGACATTATTATCATTTGATATTTTGATGATTATGTTTTTCAAATTCTTTATAATGTTCATAAACATTGGTGTTTAGTTTGTTATGTGTTGTGTTGTTGTTTTTTCAAACGCTTAATCACTTGACTGCATGGCTATAACTATTGGCTTTGACAAAGTACCAACTTGAGCATTGAAAAATTGAGAAAATATTGCCTAAGCTCAAATAATTATAACAACAACAACAACATTAACACTTGAACACTTTATTAAAAACAACTTTGTCTTAATTGTGGCGTCATCTGTTAGGTTTTCGTTTTTTATACGCGTATACTTTTGATTTTCATTAATTTAATTCAATTTTGTGATTTCATAATAATATGATTTGAAGGCAATAGTATAAACCATGGATGATTTTTCTGTAATAGTAAGACTTCTAAGACTTCTTTATGAAAACTATAGTATTTTTTACATAACAAGACTGTCTAATTGTTAGGCTCGATGAAATTGTTGCGTTAAGTTATTAAATGTGACAACTTTTATGCGAATTTTATTTTTTCAAACTTTTGTCTGTGTGTTGTTTATAGATTTCTACATAATTGATCGGATTGTCATGAACTCTTAGCCATTAAATGCCAGTACAATTGTTAATGTTTTTATGATATGCACGAGGATGGTACAGGGTTTTAAGCCAAAAACAAGTTCAGCCTAATACAAATCAACTGAAATGTATTTAAACTGGAAAAACTATTATATAAAAATATCTTTTGTATATAAATATCTAGTCAGTCTCTATTAGTCGGGAACTAAAAAAAAAACTTAGTTTTTCGTAGTCCATTCTAAATATTATGATTTTGTGTTGTGGTATGGTTTTTTTTTTTGTACATACGGGTGCCTTTGTCTGTGTAGAGGATTCTATGCCACACGATGCTTTTAAATGCTTGGAATTTTTGCCAAAATATCACTAACATATGTGATATGGTTTGTGCTGCATAAAAATAAGTTATATTTATTAAAATTTGTAAGCCTCAGACATACATTTTTTTATTTCATGTAATACTATTTCTTTATGATTTTTTACTATGTCTGTGTGGTATTTATAGGGTCTTACACTATCTATGATAATGTAACGAGTTTTTGGCAGACTATTGTCTACATAAATAGCTAGGTTTCTGTGGTATGAACGAGGGGGGGGGGTCAAATAATTACCTGCTATAAAATGCTAACCGAATAAAACGATGATTTTTTTGTATAGTGTCTGTATGTTCTGTGCGTAGGCCACTGGTTTTTATATAATGTATGCAATTGTTTTTTATTTAAGCAAGGTATTATCTACATACGTTACGTTACGGTTTGTTTTATTAAATAAAATTGACTTTTTGACGTAAATATTTATTTTTTATTGATTTAATTTTTTTTATCTGTGTGTTATTTATAGAGTTCTACAATATTAACGCTACTGTAATAAGTTTTTGGCAAACCATTATCCACCTAATTAGCTTTATTTTCATGATACGAACGAGGGATGTGAAATAACTACACCATTAAATACTCACCAGATAAAACGTGTTCTTTAAATTCTACAACGCATCTGTAGGCGTTGTGTAGGACATAGGCTTCTTTACAGTGTTTACACATGCTTTATATTTTGGGCAAAGTTTTATGTACATTTATTATATGATTTATGCTTTTCAATAAGTTGACTTATTTTGACTTAAACTTTAACATATTGTTATTTTTGAAACATTTCATTTATATACGTTTTTTTATGTCTGTGTGTTGTTTATAGTATCTAACGCCGTCCATGCTACTGTAATAAGTTTTTAGCCAAACGCTGTATAGATAATTACTAATGTTTCTATTGTATGGACGTGGGGTGTTACTTAATAATCAGCCATTTAATACTAACTGGACCAAAACGTTGGTTTCTATTTCTTATAAAATTAAAAGTCTGCCTCTGTAGGGTCTTTGTATAGATCACAGATTTTTACACAGTATTTGCAATGGCTTTTTATTTTGGACAACGTATTATCTACTTCTGTGATACTGTTTAACCTATTCAATAAGTTGACTTTTTTTAGGTAACATAAATTTCATATTTTTATGTCTGTGTGTGTGTTGTTTATAGAATCCTGCACTAGTCATGTCACATTAAGCAGTTTTTGACAAATTATTTGCCAGATAATTACTTAAGTTTCTAAAAAGTTATTACAATCTGTTATGTACTATGAAAAAATAAAACTAATTTGTTTAATTTTTTATAAATTGTATTTCTGCTGATTTTTGTTATGTCTGTGTTACTTATAGGTTCCTATAACATACATGCTACTAAAATAACTTTTTGACGAATTATTGTCAAGCTAATTAGAAATGTTTCTAATGTATTCACGAGTGGTGTTACACAATTACAAGCTTTGACAACAACCCGGAAATACTTAAATAACTGTTAGCAATTCAATGAGAACAACCAAAAGACAAACCAAATTTGTAAACAATAAACTCTGGTTCTTTTTATCTGGTTCAGTCTATAGAGATAACTTCATATAATAGGAATTTCTACAAATACTCTAAAAAAAGCTAATTTTTCAAGTAATATTTGAGCTACACATGTTTTACGACACATTCAGTGGCCACTTTTTGTCATTTGCATTTTAAGTGTACACACCGACGGCAAATAGTCGTGATGGGCTACCGTTTAATTTGTTATAAGCTTGAGGGCTTTCTTTAAAAAATACTTGTCTTATTATGTCTTTTGCTTTCATTGAGTCTAGAGTTAAAAGTGAAATTTCACATATGGCACAAACACTTGGCTAGAAGACTTCAGTTATATAGAAAATAAATGAATGAAATTTCTGTGCAAGAAATTATATAAAATTGGCTAAATTATTGAAAAAAATACACACACAGTGATTTATAAACTTATGCACGATTGTTCAATTATATTTTTTACTTACCCGCACTTGAAAGTTGTTACGGAATTAATCAAACAATTTTTTCGAGTGTAAGATATGAAAGCGAGATATTTGAAGAAAAATTTTAAAGGAATTTCTTAAGAAAAATAAAATAAAAAAAAAATATAAAAAAAACAATTACAAAGCATCTGAAGCAAATCTTTTTATATACATTTTTCAATTTATAACAACATGATTATAAATATTTTGTATATAGACATAATAACATTTTGTGAGATATTATTTATGATATTATTACAAATTAAATCTTTTTATTAATTACTTTACTAATTGTATTTGTCTTTTCTCTCATTTCTCTTCTGTAGGTGGCGTAGCCCCTGGAACCCCATCAGCGGCCATGATCATGGAAGGGCTTGAAACCCTAGTGGCGCCATCGCATCACACATTCCTACTCACCGAATCGGCTGCTGCGGCGCACTTCAATGTTCTAAGCTTTGACACATGCCTCTTTAAGACCACCGCCCAGACCAGCCCCTCAGCAGCGGTTACCTCGGGCGCCACATATCTCACCACACCCTCGAGTTTTGGCGGCGGCCCTTTGGGCACCCAAACGCTGCTCCATTATAATCTCTCCACCTCGACGCCCTCATCGCTCTCGCCCACATCATCATCATTGGCCGAAACATCGGCCGTAGCCGCCAGCACTGCTAGCAGCACAAATTCAGCACTCTCACGTCATCATCAGAATTCAAATCGTTTTGGTGCGATATCGGTGGCAGCTGAAACACAACAACAGCATCATCATCAACAACAACAGCAGCAGCAGGGATCTCCCATACAACATCATCATCATCATCATCATCAACACAATAGTCCTACGATTGCCAGTGCTGCTGTTACCATCTCAACGGGCAGTGGCCGTAATTCTGCTTCACATTTGAGTTTGTTAAATACCACCCAGCATAGTCCGGTATCGGGGGCCAGCATTGGTGCCTCCGGCGCCGATAGTGTGGACATTAAGCAATCACACATTGAGGCTCAACAGGGGGATCTGAATACACCGGTAACGACATCGAGTGATATTCCATCGTTTTTCGGACCATCGACAGTAGTGGAACCGCCACCAATAACAGGTGAGTTGAGAAGATGTTAAAAATTTAAAAAAAAAACAATGATATAATTGCTATGATATGTTATGATGAATATCAAATTTGCTGTAACATATAATCAATACAACTCCTAAGTTGAATTGATATCAAATATGTTAAGCTAATGTTGTGAGGTTAAACTACGATTGTATAGTTAATTTTGGGCAATAAAGTTGGAATTCATATTAATGGTTGTCGAACTATCACTATGTTTATTCTTTCTCAATTCCTGAGAAGACTGCAGTAACACTACTTAGGTTACGACTTGTGTTGCCAATATCAGACATAATTAATTGTGCAGCAATCGTCATGATGCTGACTCGTTTCCAATACCTGAGAAGACTGCAGTAACACTACTTAGGTTATCTCTTGTGATGTCAATATCAGACATTATTAAGCTGCAGCAATCGCCACATGATATGCAAATCAATTTATAAATGTTTGTGACTCTGACTCTAATGCTTACTCCTTTTTAATACATGAGGAGACTGCAGTAACACCACTTAGGTAACGACTTGCGATGCCAATATCAGATATTATTAAGCTGCAGCAATCTGCATATGATATGCAACTCAATTTATAAGTGATTGTGCACTCATCTATGCTGACACCTTTTCAATATCTGAGGAGACTGCAGTAACACTTACTAGGATAAGACTTGTGGTATCAATATCAGACATTAGTAAGCTGCAGCAATCGCCATATGATATGCAAATCAATTTATAAATGATTGTGACTCTGATTGTAATGCTTACTACTTTTTAATACATGAGGAGACTGCAGTAACACCACCTAGGTAACGACTTGCGATGCCAATATCAGATATTATTAAGCTGCAGCAATCTGCATATGATATGCAAATCAATTTTTAAATGATTGTGACTATGATTTAATGCTAACTCCTTTTTAATACATGAGGAGACTGCAGTAACACCACCTAGGTAACGACTTGCGATGCCAATATCAGATATTATTAAGCTGCAGCAATCTGCATATGCTAGGCAAATCAATTTATAAATGATTGTGTACTCATCTATTCTGACTACTTTTCAATACCTGAGAAGACTGCAGTAGCACTAACTAGGTTAAGACTTGTGGTATCAATATCAGACGTTTTTAAGCTGCAGCAATAGTCTTATGATACGCAAATCAATTTGTACAACTTTCATATTTGAAGTTGATGTATATAAGTATCCAATACTCAAGACCGACCGTAACACGATGGTAGGAATATACGACTATCATGCTTCATTTCTTTGAGCGGCGGTCCTCTCAATATTAATGACAGCAACTTCTGATAGTTCAAGTCAATCGGTATTCTTATTTTTAAAACCATACTCATAATTTACATCTGCAGTTTTCTTAGCACCAAAATATCTTCTCCCCCTCTTATACAGATATAATTACCACAATGATTACTTAAAAATTATTTCAAATTATCTAGATAATCTCTATTTCAAACTTCCCTTGCTGCACAATGCACAATTCTTAACTCTGTGCTAAATGAAACTTTTTCAAAAGCAACTTCACTATTAATTTCATTGAAATCATCATTACCATTTGCCGATTGCTGACAATTAACAAGAGATTTCAAATTAAGTTAAATGACCACAAAACTGAGAGTTAGATAAACCAGTGCAGAAATTTCAGTCAGTTAAACTGACTGATAAATACCATCACCCAATATAATATATTGTTTAAGTCTTGAGTTATTGAAAATAATCGATTTGTAATTAAAACCAGTTAGAAAGTTTCAGTCGGGCAACCCGACTTACATTTACCCTTACCCTCAGTAAAACAAATAATTTTCTATTTTATTGATATTATTACTCGATTTCGAAATTGGGCGGAGTGGTACATTTATATGGGAGGTACGTGAAGGGGTGTGTTTAGGCTCCAGATTTATTCTCCATAACTTTATCCTGTTATAGCTTTACTAAATACAGAATTTGCGCACGATTGCGTTGGGTGTACTGATATTATTACTACATCCCAAAAGTGGGCGGAAAGGTACATTTGTATGGGAGGTACCATAAGGGGCGTGTCTAGACTTCCAATTTTTTCTCCAAAACTTTGTCCTGTTATAATATAACAAAATACAGAATTTGGGCACGATCGTGTCGAGTGTATTGATATTATTACCCTATTTCTAAAGTGGGCGGAGTGGTACATTTGTATGGGAGGTACCAGAAGGGGCGTGTCTAGACTTCCAGATTTTTTCTCCAAAACTTTATCCTGCTTAAACTTTACCAAATACAGAATTTGGGCACGATCGCGTTAGGTCTTTTAATAATATTAATCGATTTCTAAAGTGGGCGATACCAGATGTGTATGGGAGGTACCAGATGGGGCGTGAATAGACTTCCAATTTTTTTCTCTAAAACTTTATCTTGTTATAGCTTTACTCAAAATAGAATTTGGGTACGATCACGTTTTATTTATTGATATTATTTCTCCATCTCTATAGTGGGCGGAAAGGTAGATTTGTATGGGAGGTACCAGAAGGGGCGTGGCTAGGCTTTCAAAATTTTTTCCAAAACTTTATCCTGTTATAGCTTTACTAAATACATAATTTGGGGACGATTCCGTGGGGTGTATTGATATTATTACTCGATTTCTAAAGTGGGCGGAATGATGTATTTGTATGGGAGGTACCAGAAGGGGCGGG
Organism: Muscina levida; assembly: GCA_964034835.1. Classification (NCBI taxonomy): domain Eukaryota; kingdom Metazoa; phylum Arthropoda; class Insecta; order Diptera; family Muscidae; genus Muscina; species Muscina levida. The sequence goes on along the minus strand of OZ035880.1, from coordinate 48,822,923 downwards.
GCCATGTAGCCCATTTGCAATACCGTAAGTAGTTTTGAGAAAATAATAACTCGTGCAAAATTTCGAAACATTTGGTTGCACCTTTCGAAAGTTATCGTGCGAACCAGCCGGACAGCCACCCGACAGACAGACAGACAGACAGACAGACAGACGGACATGGCTCAAACGACTTAAAAAGTCATGAATCGAATTTGGTTCAAAGAAACCTAGGGTCTAAAGTGACTCCTTCTATGTGTTACACTTTTGGGTCGTATCAAATGATATATACCTTCATCCCTACGGGTGATGGTATAAAAAGAAAACGAAACGTAAAACATGCATGCAAACTTTTTTGTACAATTAATTAATCATTTATTAAACATTTCCGTTCAGTGTCAATGTTGTTATGTGCTGCTGCTAGTGTTTCTCTCTTGAGAAAATTCTCAACACTCTGATGTCTTCAAATTAAATTGGATTGAAATTACTTAAGTTAAGAGCTAAGCTAAACCATATCGTGAAGCTGGATTCATTTGGATGATCAAGCAAGCAAGGGAATATTATCTTCGGTCAGCACCAGCAAATTGTTCAAATTAATTTTTGCTCTTTTTTTCTGTCATTATATCACATTTTATTAGAACAACACACAACAATTCAGATGCAATAACAAATTGTCGTACAGCGCACAAATCTTGATAATTAAATAATATTTAGTAAGAAAGACCGATTACTGTTCCGCCGCTGTATCAGCGCCAATGTATGTGAGGGAGGGACAGACGAGCTTAAAAAGAGCTGGGCATAAAGTTGTGGACGAGTTGGGGGTACAAATAAGTAGCAGTAGTAGTAGTGGCAGTAGTAGTAATTTTCTAATTGAATTAATGATTACGAACATGAACATTTTTACAAAAGTTCATGTTTAAGTTTTTGTTGATTTTGATTCTGGTTGCTAATGTGTGAGTATTTGTAGCAATTAAAACAATAACTGCAGCAGATAATTTATAAATCGTTATTAATGAATATTTTTGTTTAATACCGAAGTTAGTTTTTAAACGCAATCTCCTGATTTCCTGCAGTGAACAAAATTCATTTAAAATAGCGAATGATAATAGGTTTGTTATTATTTTCATATTTTACTATAGTAATTACACCTATAAGTGATTGAATACGATTTTTTTGGCAATTAACTACCCTTGGTGTTGTGTTCTGTTGATGTACAGTAAAAAATATCAGCCATAGTATGTAGAGATATTAAATAAAATCAAAAGAAAATATAAAATTATTAAAAAATGTTCTTTATTAATAACAAATCGCTAAGGTTCTGCTTATCGGAAAAGTAAAATCGGTCTAGAAAAATGTTAGACGTATCTCGATTTAAGTTAGAAAAAATCGGCCAGAAGGAGCATACCGCAAGCGGCTTTGGAAATGTTTCTCAATCTTCTGACCCTGAGCTGGTACGTCAAAGCTATTGCAGCCCGAGGAACTATTAGACTGAGGGGAGCTGGCGATTGGCTTCAATTCATACATGGTCATGAGAAGATTCTGCGGCTTTTGGGTAATGCGGTTGCTTTCATCAGCCAGCTCTTACTAATTTTTCGAAGAAATGTGTAGATTTTCGTTAAGTAAACATTGATATTCCAGAAAGATCGGAATGGAATAACGGCGTGACTCCTTAAGATGACTCCATTTCTGTCTTTACTGATTGAGATTTGAGAATGGAACATTGCACAGGAGCTGGTGTTTACAGTGAAAACCTCTCTCTCCTCTCTTTTTGGTTACACAATGAATGCAGTGTTTTTCAGACAAAGGTAATAGCTATTATGGCTATTATGGGAATCGATATTAACAGCCGGTTAACCATCTGTGTGGATAGTTATAGTCATAGACTGCAATAAAAGCGATCAATTCTGAATTGTGTTGGCGAGGAACTGTAAGGAAAAGTTGAATGAACTATAGTCTCTGGGTGTCAGCCATTGTTCTGTCCCAGGACATTGCAGGATTCGTAGTATTGAATCAGCAGACTTAATGGCCAGAGGAGGCTGTACTATGCCTGATCATGACTTTCTGGAAACCAAAACCAAACCAAAACCGTTGGCCAGTGCAGGAGTGATCTGAGACAGTCCTGTTCTAACAGGCCATTGCAATATCAGGCACCTGACAGGCAAATGGAATATCCATACTGTACCACTGCTGTATGTGTGAGGAGGAGGAGGTGTTCGAGAAAATGGAACATTTTCTTTCTAATTCTCACGCTCTAATTAGATTCTACTTCTAACTAGATTCTACTTGTAATTAATTAGATTCTACTTGTACATATAAAAAAGCTTGAGTTTCTCTCCTTAGTCCGAGTAAAGAATGTAATATGTTTCATGCGGTGCCTTCAATGGCTAACTGGCCAAGATGACGATTAGGCTACACACGATGTTCTCTTTTTTTCTACCCTCTCTCCTTATTCCCCCCTTCCTTTCCTTCGGATCACAGTAAGTGTCCGAGGCGATGGAACATCTTCTTTGTAGCTGTCCGGCTCTAGATCTCGGTAGTGTAGAAACATATTATTTGTAGGCTTATATACTTAAGGCTTATGTACTAAAAAGCAATCCAAGTGCTTCAGTCTTTCATTTTCCGCAGATAGGTCGTCATGCCAAGTTTAGTTAGCAGCCCTTTCACCTGGGCTCCATACAACGAAGATTTGGTCGCCCCCTCCTACGCTGTTCCTCCAATTTAATGCCGAAGACTATTCAACAAAGCAGAACGTGTCCAAGCCAGCGCATTCGGTCTATTTAAATGCGCTTGACTACATCGATGTCGTAATACAGATCATAGTCCCTCCTACGACAGTACGAGTACTCGCCGCTAACGATGATGGGTTCAAATATTTTAGCTAATACAATTGACGACTATTTTACAATCAATATGAAAGTAAAAATTCAATTCAATTGATGTTAAAATTATATGTAATCTAATAAATAAGGATTGATTTTAGTAGCGGCATAGAATTTTTTTTTTATAAAGAGATAATTCGGTTTCTTGAGATAAGTCGGCTTCTAAATGAGTGGCTCAACAAAGGTATTTCTTCCTCCATAAGATTTGTTATGACATGACGAATAACAACATCTGTAGCGTTCGATATTCACAGTTATTTTGGCACCGGTTTCCGATTTCCAGACCATTCGTGCCCCCCACCGCATTCGTCTTTTAATAATGTCAAAGAGTGAAAGTTGTGAGGCTGACTACGACGTATGACTACACGCCCAACGCCGCATTCGCATTATAATAATGTCAGAGAATAAGAGTTGCGAGATTAGGGCATTATTTAATTTTCGAAATTTGGGGCTTTATTTCATACCGAAATAAGGCCCCAAAACAAAAATTAAATAAAACTGAAAATTTCACTGTTGTTGTTTTCTGAACAAATTTTTGGGGAATAATTTCATTTTTGTTTTGGGGCCTTATTTCTTGAGGCCTTATTTTGGGACCGGCCGTGGCATAGTGGTTAGAACACCCGACTACCATGCGGGAGATCGCAGGTTCAAACCTGGCTCCAGTCATCTTAAAAAAAGAAAAAGAAAAAGAAAATTTTCTTTCATTGTCGGCTCCCCTCGAATGTTGTTTGACAGCAACTTCGCAGTATTAAGCGTCGATTCAATCGTCGTGTCTAGTAAGAGCTTCTCAAAAAACAGTGACGTTCGCATTCGTCGATAAATAAGTAGGTGCCGTTAGTTGTGAATCTAAAAATAGAAAGCGTGTTAATTCACAAAAACGCGAGAAGCTATCCCATACCTCATTCATGGGGTGCAAAGGGAAATTAAGTTTTTTTTAAGTTTTATTTCATAGAGCCAAATTCCCTTACATGATACTTACTAGCTTCAAATCGATATTAAATTATTATGGCATGTAACTTGACAAAACGAATGATCCAGAATTTCTTCTTTCTGAGGCTACATTCACGTGCAGTTTTCAAAATTGAGTCCCAAAATTATATGTTGTACTGTGTAATGATTTGCTAAAGTATACGAAGAAAAAAAAGAAGGGAAACACAGTTCATTCGTAATGACAGCTAGTTTTACAGTTCTCCCTATCGCAAATTCTATATGTCTATGTCCTTTAATAGTCTCCTAACCGCTTTTCTTATAAAACTTTCCTTTCTCTCCCCTCCCTAACATTCAAACAAATAATTGTTTAGATGAAATACAAGCAAACATTAAAATTATAAGTTTTGTCATAAATTACCAGACAATTTTAATTACCCAACTTAAGGCTGACAAAATAAAAGAGACAACAACAAAAAAACACTAACAAAATTATTGGCTAATTCAGCAGCTACTTGTTCCTCAATTACTGTTTATAGCCCCTGCACGAGCAGTTGTAAGGCCAAGTCTAAAGATTTATATTTTGTGTGTGTTTTTGGGGGAATCCATTAAAATTATAAGAGGGAACTGAAAAATGCAATTTACAATTGGAAATTATTTGCCATAACTATTTACTAAGAATATATAGTATTAACATACACTCGCACACAATGACTTGTGTTAAGAAAATGATTTAAAATGGTCATAAAAATCAGCCAAGTAAGAATAAATGAATGAATGAATGCATTTTGAAGTTCTTAAGCGAAAAGGATATGTATTTTACATTATGAGCAATTGCATAGAAGCTTACATATTATACATACACATAGAGACAATAACAAAAAATGGCAAAATGCCGATTTCATTTGCAAAAAGTTCCAAAAGATTTGGTAACAAATCAAAAAACATCAGACACAAAAATTGAGAACAATGAATTGTTCATTGTGACATTTTATTAAAATATTGTTATGGCTAAGTTGGCTTATTATTTTGGTGTGATGATGATGTTGATGGTTTTACTCATGCATGAGGACATTCGTACTTATGTGTATATGTTAATATGTTTGTACATTCTCTTCGCATCTTTTGGCTTTTGTACAAAGTGTACATGTTGAAATGTTTGTTTATCTAAACAGCGTATATAGATAGATAAGTGTTTGTCCGTCTGTATGTATATTTATTGTTTATATTTTATTTTTTTTCTTTGGAGGGTATTTATGGTGATTTTGTGTCATTTCTAATAAATAGGTTTTTGCTGCCAAATTGTGCGATTAAAAGCTGATTTATCAATGTCAAATAACGCAACGCAAAACAGTCAACAGTCAGCTAAAGAGAATTATGGGAACGAGACAGAAATCTCTGTCTTATCCACTACTGAAGCAGCTCGCACCAGCATAAGCAGCAGCAGCCGACAGCTAGTCAGCCAGCAGCAGCAACAACTTCTTTTAACAAATTTAGGCCAGTTTGTTTGTTTTGTTTCATATTCGCTTTCTGAGGCGTTAGCCAAAAAATTCCCTAACAACATTAGGATTAACAATCAAAGAAATGCATAATATGCATAGAAATTCCTCTCGCCTCAACTAAAAACAGAAAGTATTATTCAAAAAATAACACAAAAAAAACATTGTCACTAATGATTGTGCTAATCGCAGGAGATTTCAACTGTTGGCAATTTACTAAAGTTTTCACAAAATGTTCTAAATTCTTTAGGATTTTTGTATTTTGCTTTCGTTGCTATTTTGGTACAACATCAATATTAAGTTTTTACCTTTTAGTTTGTTGTGCTAATTTTTAAACGTGGGCGTATGAGGAGCATCTATTAGCAATACACACATACATAGAATTTGAAACAAATTAGCAAAACTAATATATCCATAGATATAGATGACGGAAAATTTAAATCTATTAAAAATCTTTGAACAAATTTTAATATAATTATTGATATAAAAACGTTGTCTTAATTGTCTCTTAATGAGATGATACAGTGAGATTTAATATAGCAATTAGTCTATTAGTTAGGCGAATATAGCTAAGAATCACTATATTCAAAACAGAAACAGGCCTAATTTATATTCAATTCAAGTTGACTTGACTTGTGTGTCTGTGTGTTTATTATGCCATATACTAGTTTCAAGGGTATAGCTATGAAATTTTCGCAAACTAAAGTAAACCTAATAGCGATAGTTTATATGTAAAGGGTGTTCTTTTTAGGCAGTTAGAATTTTCGATAGAGATAACTGTAAAACCAGCTGGCATACTAATGAAGTAGGATTGACTTTTTTTTCGTTCGTTATGCAAAAACTAACACCGTAACAAAGTTTACAAATCGTTGACATTTCTCTGTCTGCCAATCTTATAGAGCACATCGTCAAGTTACAATGCATAATACTATAGATCTATAGATATATTAATGAATTCATTTACTGTTTTGAATAATATTCATCGATTACGGGCATAGAGAAGAAACCGTCGCCTTTGCAGACGTGAACACCAGAACAAAGTTTACAAATCTTTGAAATTTGTATCCAAAATTCGCGCACTACTTATACAGCACATCGCCAAGTTACAATACAAAATATTATATATTCATGACTACATTTACTCTTTTGAATAATATTCATCGAAATCGAGCGTAGAGAAGAAATCAAGTTAATAAGTATCGTATAGGGAAATTTGTCACGTTTTTGGCTCTTTTGTTTGGCATAACTCGAGAACCACTAGTCCGGTTTAGCTGAAACAAATTTGAAAAAAATTAAGAATTACACTTCCTTACATCTGTTCATATGTATAAAAATTCCCTACATAAGCAACAGTTTCACTTTTCCATTCATCGAATGATTTTGAACTGGGTTTATTTTGTAGCAGTTATAATAAAACTATTGTACTCCGTGGCGTATGATTTACGTGGAATATTACTTATGAGAATCATACGCCACCATATAACAAAAGAGCCTAAAACGTGACAAATTCCCCTATACGATACTTACTAACTTCAAATCGATATTAAATTATTATGGCATGAAATGTCACAAAATAAATGATGCAGATCTTCTTCTTTTTGGTGCTACTTTCTCGTGCAGTTCTCAGAATTGGGTCCCAAATCATGTGTTGTACTGTATTGGGCTCACTTCTGGGTACATGATTATGTAAATAAGCAGAATTTGTAATTTTTGGAGAGAGCACAGTCCTCATAAGGCTCTTGAAACTCCATTATATGCCAAAAAAAAATACTGTGTGGTGCTTTTTACATGCCGGTGCCAACAGTACCGTGAATGGCCAACGCTTCAAGCAACTGATTCGTGATTTTTGATATGCCTCCTGATACTGCAAATAATTTGCAAGAGAAATGGTAACAACAAGACAGCGCATGATACCATCACTGTGATGCGCCAAACGTTTGGTCACCTTGTTATCTCAAAAAAGGATATGTGAACAGGTCACTTTGTTTGGGTAATCTGACAGCTTTAGACTACTTTTTGTGGGGTTACATCAAATATCTGATCTATGCTGATAAACTATTAACAATAAACAATTCATAAGTCAATAATAAGATCGCATATGCTTGAAAAAGTGGTGCAAAGTTGGGCCAACAGGGTGGCGTACGTACAGCGCTGTCGCGGAGGCCATATGACAGAAATTATTGTTAAACATAAAATGTCATAAAATTTGTAGGCTAACAAAGACAAAATTTTTGTAATTTCATCGAATATATTGTGTTTTACTCTTAAAAAAGATTCTATGCCGCTAAAAAAAACCACCTGTTAATTGTATGGCTGTGTTTTAGTTATGCAATTCTTCTGTTTGTATGGGATTACAATGAGCTGAACTTGACTTAAATGCGGTAGTTTGTATGTATATAATTCTTATATAAATTGTCAGACACTAAAGTACCGGCGGTCATCTAATTACCTAAAAAAAAGGACATGTGAACAGGTCACTTTGTTCTTGTGATTTGACACCATTAGAGTACTTTTTGAGGGGTACGTCAAATATTTAATCTATGCTAATAAACTAGTAAAGATTGATCATTCAAAAGCTAACAATAAGTTCAGTGATGCTCAAAAAAGTGTTGCAAAATTGCACCGACAGGATGGCATAGCGCTGCCGCGGCTGCCATAAAGCAGAAATGATAGTTAAACATAAAATGTCATAAAATTTGTGAGCTAATAACGACAAGATATTGGACATTCCGCTGAGTTTGTTTTGTTTTTTTCATAAAAAGATTCTATGCCGATTAAAAAACACCTGTTAGTTGTATGTCTGTGTGTTCATTATACATTGCTTTTGTTTCTATAGGAATTTAAAGAAATTTTCGTGAGCTGAAGTTAATATAAAGGCGCTAGTTTGTATGTATATAATCTTTAAATAAAGTGTCACGCGATAGCGTAGCGGTGGCATTTAAAAATATCGTCCTGGTTTTTGAGTAAACTCTGACAATATATCGTTACATTAAGTCTCAAGTATGCTAAGTCGACTTATCATATTTTGAATTTAATATAGCATTTGAATTCCTGTTGGCTTAATTTATATCCTATATAAATCTCAGGTTGATCAGCCAATCCCAACATAACTTATAAGGAAGTATAAACTTAGCACATAAGTGGAATCTTTAGAACTCCTAAACGTTAAACGCGTTTGCTGTAAAACTTACAGTATACTTCTAGCATAGTTAAGAATGTGTCCCAACTCTCAATGTTCAAGTAATTTTTTTATGCCAACGAAATACAAAATTCTCTCAATCATCATTTTGTCAATTCGCACCACTATAATTTTCTTATCTCTTGCGAATTTTTTTCGCATTCCCTCGATATTCTTGGGAAATATTCTCAACATTACGCAATCAAAACAGGGCCAGAGAAATCTTATACAACAACAAAAAACATACAAACGCCGCATAAAAAAGCGATAAATATTCCAACGATATTAACATTGACATTGCCAACGATTTGCAATATGTCAATAAACTTGTAAACTAAATAAAGTCATCATTAGTTGACGACAGACGAAAAGACGCTGGAAAAAAGATTGCAGCACAAACAGCAAAAACAACACAGCTTCCCTTCCAGCACTGGAGTCATAAACAATGAATGAAGTGAAGTGAACAAAAAAATACTCGTGCAAAGAGATTGATGTCACCTCACATTACCAATCAACAAAACAATGCAACTTAGTAGTAACAACAACAACCAGCTTTGCTGTAGCCGTTCAGCTTAAACCCGGCCGTTCGGGGACAACCACGAAGTGGTCAAATCTTTGATTTGTTGCACTCACCACACTGATCGTCATCAGTGAGTCGAGCCGCAGTAATGCATCATTAAATTGTATCAGCAGCAGCGCCATGGCAAATGGTTCAATAGCAACAACAAAAACAGAAAGTCTCTGTAGCAAACGTAAACAATAAATAACACAAACAACAATTGGAACTAATGCTACACAGTTGTGTTAGCTATGCGCAAGTGTAGCTTCCACATAACTTGGCATATTGTTCAGCTGAGACATCTCAACTAACATTTTACAGCGGCCATACGTCCATACAGCCGTCTTTTTGTTTGTTTGAGGTGCCAGCTCCAACAGCTCCTGTTTAAAACAGCAATTGCCTCAATCACTGCTCGGCTGTCTTGCCTGGCACAGATGATTGTCGTTATGTTTTGTTCCTGAGAACGTAATTGATCGACGCGACCACAAGAAGATGGGAGGGGGCAAAAAAGCTCTACACAAAATGCCATGGACCTCCCGTGTTGTGATTTCTCAGGAATTATATATGAAGCTGGTCTTAGGCTTTATTTTTTTTTCTTAAAGGAGATATTCTGCAGCTTGGCTTTGTTTTAGACTAGCGCTTTGGCGCAGTCATTTGTTGCACGTTTTTTACGCCAAGTGTTGGTATTAACTGATTGTTTCTGTTGCTGTTCTTTTTTTTGCTTCTTATTCTTGGAGTGCCTGCCAATATATGAAAAGACACCAACCGCCATGGCAGCCGTAGAGTGACAACTAAACCATTCTTTGGTGGCACTAAACAAAAATGTTCGTGGAATTTATTGCCACAAAAAACACTTGGTGTTTGTTTTTTATTTCTGTTGCTTCTTGGACAGCATGATAGAACAATGGTCTTTGGTTGATTGGGGTTGGCTTAAAGAGGAACGACTGCATACTGTCTACGCTAAGGCATATGAGATCGTCATGAATAATAACATCAGAGTGTGATGGATATATTGAAGTAAATTAGAATTTGTAGTGAATTTTAAATTAATATGTGCGGGAAATATTAACTTTTATTGAAAGATATTTTGCGCTGGTTTTTAAGGTATAAATTTGGTTCAAGCTGACGAAAACAGTTAACGTGGGAGTAAAAATGTACAATCCTTTGGTTTACTTTATGTCGTAAATTTGCAATTTCGCTAGTCATCGTTAGAATCTTAATTAGTACACTTAATGTACGATAGGTGGCGCCTAAATCATTCACATCAGAGTAAACTGAGTATGATATACAAACAATGCTACAAAATAAAGTATACGCCCTCAATACCATCTCTATAAATCGCTATATATCTATTGAATCGTGTGGAGAGTCTTAAATATACTTTATTTAAAACTAAGAATAATGTATCTCAAAAGAACTTAATATATGTACTTAGCTCTTATGATTCGATACCTTTATCCTATTCCATTTCTCTTATCATTGTTTATAATTATTTGTTATAATTTTATTTTGTATATCATTTTTCCCCTTCTCTATTTCTTTGCAGGTTCCATTGAGTCTGAAGATTTGTCACTGGAACCCCAGACGGTGGCCACCACGCCAGTATTGTGTAGTCCTTTAAAGGAGGAACGTAGTACCCCGCCCACATTAACCATTGTTAAGGAAGAAACAAGTAATAATAGTTGTACCATGTATCCCATAATCACTACTACAGCTGCCACACCACCCCACCAACATCTAAGTCAGACAACAACGACCACCAACAACACAACCAATACCACACAAAGCAATACACAACAACATCAGCATCAACACCATACACAACAACACCAGCAACATGTAAGCCAACTATCGCCACAACACCATCAACAACAACAACAACAGCAACACTACCAGCAACAACAAAACCAAATCTATCACAATCAATTACACCAACAACAACACCAACACCTGCAGCAACAACAACAACAACAACAACACAACCATCACCTACAGCAACACCAACAACAACAGCAACACTATCAACAACAACAGCAACACCATTTGCAACATCACCACGCCCACACGCATGCCTCCCACCACCACCATCATCATCCGTTCCAAACGCAACAACAGCAGCAACAGTCACAGCATGCAATTAGTAATAGCTCTTCTAGTAGTAGTAGTGGTAAAATATCATATCGTGGCATTTTTACTACCACAGGTAATACAGCCGCCATGAGTGGCCTAAATGCTGCCGCTTCGGCCGCCGGTGTCAATGTCCACCAGCAGCAGCAACTCGCTCAACAGCAGCAGCAGCAGCAACAAGGCCAACATCATACACAAATACATTCGCCATCGCTTACCGTCTTGCCCGGCCCCATGTCTCCTCCCTCGGCAGGCTTAGGCAATAGCTGGAGTTTACCCAGCCCTGACAAAACCCTCTTCCAGCCGCCCATGTTTAGTTTGCTGGGTCCGGGGCCTCAGAATACTGTGGCCGCCACCCAAGCCCACTATGCCAGTCATCAACAGCCAGCCATTCCCGCTTCCACACCCTCACCCTCGGCCCATCATATGCATGCAGCTGCTGCCGCCGCCGCAGCCTATGACGACAGCCGCCACGTCGAGTTGTTGGGTCTCCAAATGGACTGTTCGCCCATTTTACTGAAGCAATCAGCGCCGCCCAGCTATGGCAGTGCCAGTACCTTCACTACATTGGCCGACATGCAACAGGCACAAAACTCCCACGACTTGCAACAATATCGCCAACAAATGAGTGTTGCCACTCCCAAATATCAATGGCTGGATTCGCCGGCCGAATATTCGGCGGGATCCCAGCAAACAGCCACCCTCGTGTTGCCCGGTCCCTCCTCGGCTTCATCGAGCACCGCCCTAGGTGGTGGCATCATCCCCAAACAGGAGGCCTATGCCGAACCCACGCACACGCCCACTCATCACATGCAAACGTCGGCCTCCGCCTCGGGTACCGGATCTCAGTCTACGTACACAGTCGTCCAATTGGCCGAATACAGTCCCTCCACCAGCAAAGGCCATGAAATACTCTCGCAAGTCTATCAGCAGAGCACCTTGCCCCTGAAGCTAGTCCCCGTGAAGCCACGCAAGTATCCTAACCGTCCTAGCAAGACGCCGGTGCACGAGCGACCCTACGCCTGCCCCGTGGAGAACTGTGACCGCCGATTTTCACGCTCCGACGAACTCACCCGCCACATACGTATACACACCGGTCAGAAACCATTCCAATGCCGCATTTGCATGCGCTCCTTCAGCCGTTCCGACCACCTTACCACCCACATACGCACGCATACCGGCGAGAAGCCCTTCTCCTGCGATATCTGCGGCCGCAAATTTGCCCGCTCCGACGAGAAGAAGCGACATGCCAAGGTCCATCTAAAGCAACGCGTAAAAAAGGAGAAACTAAGTCAACAGCAGCAGCAACAGCAACAACAACAGCAGCAGCAGCAACAACAACAACAACAAATGCAGCAGCAACTCGCGCAATCGGCAGCCCAGCAGCAGCATCATCAGCATCATTCTCACCACACCCACATGCTTCATTCCGCCGATATTTCCATAGTGACAAGCAGCGCTACCAGTTTGTAGGTCGAGAAGAAATCATCGTCAGTAGAAGTCTATAGAGCGGCCGCTCACAATCGGCGACTGCCCCTGCTCCTTAAGCCCGATGACTTGTCAACCAGCATTTGGCATTCGCCGCTGTCGCCCACCACGCCTCTGGACACCATGCCCACGGCCGAGCTATCGCTAAAGAGACGGTCGGATAGCAAACAATTTGAATTCGAAACAGATATGTTTTTGCAAGATCTAGATGTTATGGACGATGATTTCGATGATATGGAAGAGGATGACACGACGGAAGAAGATCTTCTCGGCTTAGGTTTGACCAAAGACAAAGCAACCAATACCACACCACCAGCTATGAGTCAAGCCACTAAGTCTATGACTACCTCGCCCATACATATGGAGTTATCGTCCGAGGAAGAGGGTAACACCAGCGATAACAGCAGTCAAGAATATTTTGAAACTATGTTAGAAACGGGCGCCGTGACGGTGGAGACAACTGTTGGCAACACCGGCAGACGCTCAGAATTGGTAAATGTTGGCAAGTCAATTGAAAAGAATAACAACAATCACATTGCCATATTGAGTGGTGAAAATAATCACGATATGGTTATATTGTTTCTTAGCGATTAGAGAGATACAACAGACAAAAATATATGGATAACACATATTGCAGCCTAACATACAAGCACAAACACAAACAGCTACAGCTATAGCCCAATTATCCCTATTAGAATACAAACAAAACGCTAAGTAACACTCGTAGTAGTATGCAAAAAGACAATAAAACTAAATTTTAGTAGATTACAGCAAACAAACGTAAAAAATACATACATACATAAATTGAAAAAGAAGAAAAACACACATAGTTAAAATATATACAAATAACCCAACTCAATACAAAGGCAGTGATTATGATAAAATTTTATTAAACCACCAGGTGTAACTTAATAGGTTTACTGTTAAGTTAACAGAGGCGTATTTACAGGGAAAATGTTTGGAGAGAGAGAGAGACGAGAACGTTAAAGCTGCGGGAAGAGAACAGAGGTGAGAACAGATAAAATTGAGGTGTTTGTAGGTAAATGTAAATGATCCACGACAGCTGTTTTGAACATAGTTCATATAATGACCGATAGGAGGCTCAAGAGTAGTATAGAAGCCGTAATACGAATTTCATATACTTACATAAATCAAACTCGTTACGTTAGCCTAAATTATGCTAAATATTTTAGGTTTCTTTCAGAGATTTTTTTTTTTTTTGAGAGTAAAAGTTTGTGATGTTCCTTAGAGGAAACTCGCAGTTAGGCTGTAAAGTCAACAGTGCTAACAATAGTGTTAATAGGAATAGTGGTAATAGGAATGTACTGTAAATTGACAGAACTTCCATGGGAAGTGACGAAATCACAAAGTCTTAACATATTCGTGTGTCATATTATATTTCATTTACTTTGGAATTGATTTTATTTATTCGGAACTGATATCATTTTGCTTCAAAATCGTTTTCATTTTAATTTAAACTTTTGATTTGTTTTATACCGTTAAAGCTCCTCCCCCTTTGTGAATTTTATTACTTCGAGGTTGTTTATGCCTAATAAGCTGGATATGCCGTAACACCGCGACATCAATGCATTTAATCATTAACTCTCGCTCTCGTTCGGTAGTAGAGACGCCATTAATATTATTTTGTTGCTGTTGTTAATGTTTAACATTAAAACCTCAAAACAAGTTTTTAATTTTTTTTTCTCTTCTGAACATTGAAAAACAACGTCGACAACAACAAGAACAAAAATCAATAGGTAAAAACTGACTGACATGATATTTTTATGGCTGTCAAAAGAAATTGCAACTATTATGACAGATGACGTGTGAAATGTTTTTGTGACAATTGTCCAAAATGTCAATCAGCTGGACATTAAGCTGAACGACAGAGATAGAGTTAATTATATGAATTAGGTGGCATGCAAAAAGTAACTAACGTGTTCAAATGTTGTGGGAGATTAGAAGGAAGGTAAGACATTAGATAATGAGCTAGAGAAGCCTTGAGTGAGAGGAAACTCTATGAGAAAAGCTTGTGAAAAGTTATAGATAGAAATAAATTGAGACGCCCTATCAGAAATGTTATGAAAGGTTAAAAAGAGAAATAGATATAACGATATACAAGAAATCGTAATAGAAATTTCTTTACTTTTTCTGTTATAGAAGTTTATTTGTCCTTTAAGAATACATTGTAATAAATCTTACCTCTCTTTAGCATACGATGTCTGTGTGTTTTTCATAGTTCGCCTTAATCATTTGATTTCGCAGAAACATTGTCAGGCCCATGTCAAGCATATTTACTGTGGACGCGTAGCTATGAAATGGACAAGAAACAATAATACAGGGAAACAAGTAATTTGTATGACATTAGTTAAGGAAAATTTGAGGCATTTGAAAGGAAACTTAGGCTAATATATACCATATGAAACGACCAATAACATACAAATATCAATGATACGATAAAGTTATTATAGTTCGCCTTAATAATCATTAGATCTGACATAAACAATTAACAGGCCTATGGTAATTTATTGGCATTGTTTTATAAGTTAGTACAAAAAATGTACGATAGGTGGCGTCAGAGTGCGATAAGGACAAATATCGGCATTAAACAAACAAAATAGCGAAAATTTACAGTGGACACAAATTTTTGACAAAAATACATTGGAACCGATACTTAGTATACTTCTTGGATACAGGCAAATTTAAGGCATATGAGTGGAAATGGTGCCAATAAGTACTATGCTGATGTATAGGCTATGGTTATAAGTTAATACAAAAAATGTACGATAGGTGGCGTCATAGGGGAACCAGTACTTAGTATACTTCTTGGATACAGGCAAATTTGAGGCATATAAATGGAAATAATACCAATAGGTACCATATGAAAATATTATTTGATTTGGCAGAGATATTTCAGGCATTTGCTGATGTATTGGCTATGGTTTATATGTTAGTACAAAAAATGTACGATAGGTGGGATAGTGGCAAACATCTGCATTAAACAAACAAAGTAACGAAATTTACCGTAAACTAAAATTCAAACAATAATATAATGGAATCAGTACTTTGTATGCTTCTTGGATACAGGCAAATTTGAGGTAGATGAATGGAAATGTTGCCAATAGGTATCATATAAAAAAACAGTAAAGTTTTAATGAAAAATTTAAAAAATATTTGTTAGTCTCCTAAGATCTCCCAAGATACCTATTTCATATGATGTTAGAAGTACAGCAAGAACATAAAAATTTACCAAGCCACCTTCTAAACTTTTCTGACCTAACAAATTTTGCACCTCTCACCCCAACAACTGTTCTCTTTCAGGGCCTTAACATACACCCACACAAAAAGAAAAAAAAATATTGAAAAAATAACAACACAGAGCTGTATTTTTGTGCCAATATTTTACTCGTAAAGGAATTAATACAAATTTTTGAGTAGGACAACAAAAAAATATCTAAAACTATAGGATTTTATTGATGATGTTATAAAACTAATAGAAAAACAAAAAAAACTCATATATATATATACATATATATATTAAAAATAGGTTGTACAGATTTTCAAAATGATACACCGTTAAAACCAACAAGAAATTTTGCTGAATTCTAAACGAAGAAGAAAAAAATTTGATAAAAATCTATAAAACAAACAACACAACCACTAAGACATTATGTAGTTAAAACAAAAGATATTTAAATATATTACAAAAAAAAAACAAAATGTAAATATGAAAAAAAAACTGTAATTGTTTAAAACAATCTACTATAATTCTAACATACACACACAAAAAAATACTGTTAAAATAAATATTAATTTATTAAAAGCAAAACGATCCAAACTTAACACAAACACACAACTAATTTATTAATAATTTAAAACAAAATAAAAAATATATATATATAAAACAAGAAAAAAAGATTAAACAAAAAACGACAAAAACATACTTATATCTCTAATACTGTGATCTCATGTGTAATAAAAATAAAATATTAATTTAAAAATAAAAACATAATTTTCCTTATATATTTTTCTCAAATTAAAATCCTTCAACACTGAAACAAAAAAAGCTTGACACACATTAAACACTCAAATTAATTAAGAAAAACCACAAGATAATGTAATACACACTCACCCTAAAATAAACGATAACGAAAACCAAGTAATTTTAGCCAATTATATTAGTTTTATCAACCCTCCTTAATTACTAAATAACCCCGCCCCCTCCACTTACCATAAGAATATTTAAAAAATTTCTTCCTCTCCACTGATAACATTTATTAACTTACAATAAAATTTAAATGTTATGTATTAAATAAATTTATATTTAAGTAAAACGTATATATTTTTCTCAAATTATTTGCCATTAGCCCAAATTTGTTTATACAAATAGAAAAAAAAACAGATATTTCATTTAAAGTTAAACTTTAGCTTAAGCATACAAACAAAACAAAAACAAAAAAAAACAAATCAAACACAATTTTCTTAAGCAAAACAAACAAAACGTTAATTTTTAGAGTAACAAAACAAAATAACCTTAATTTTAAACTTTTTTTTTTTTAGATTATTAAGTTTTGGATTCTTCTTTGAAGCAAAAAAGAATCAATAAATTATGAACAAATTGTTATATTTAGCATATCATTTAAAGAAAGAGAACATTAATTTTTGTATTAAGAACAAAGAAACAAAAACACAAACGCTTTGAAAAGCTCAAAACTCATCTTTGTAAAAAAAGCTATTGTTATCACACACAAAATCAAACAAACGACAACATATAGCAAACGTCTCGTCGTCAATCGCTCGTTTGTCTCGAAAAATCCTTCCATTTTTTAAGTGTCTTAATTACATTTATTTCACAATGATTTAATCATGTTTTTTATATTTTTTTTTTTCAATATTTAAAATGTAGCCTTTTTTTGTTATAAACATTATTATTGTTTTCTTATTTTGTATTTTTGTAAATTCATATTACTAAGGCAAAGCTAAAAATTGTTTTTATATAAATTATTATTATTATTATTGGTATTTTTTCAACAAAAAAAAACACCACAAATGTCTTTATGGTAATTAATTTTTTTTGCGCTTGCTCGATTTTATTACCTTTCTTTTCTTATTTGAAAAATATATAACAAATGTTTAAACAAAAAAAAAAATTAAATACGTCTGTGTGTTTTATTTATATTTCTGTTTCAGTTTCATGTCTCTTATTTACGTTTGTTTTTATTTCGTACCTTAGTTGACAAACGAAAAAAAAACGAATTTTATTATTTATATGGGCGGCTATAAAAGAAATTTATGATCATAGGTATGTCAGAGTTCTCAGCCGATTTTGTTGTATTTGGCGAGAAGCCAAGTGTTTTTTTTATCTGTATTTTAATTTAAAAGTGATATAGGTTGGTCAAGCTAGCGTACATTGTGAAAAATTATAAAAATTTTAATTTACAAGTCTCGAGACATTCGAAAAATATGGAAAAGTGATAAGATAAAAGTTATTTGTGAAATGTTATACACGACTACAAACCGCACCTCGGATCAAAAAAGCTTGATCTCGGAAATGGATTTGGAATTGGTAAGATACATATACCTTGTATTTCTCTGAGCGATCTACTAGATCTAATTGTGGACAGGCCCCTACCGAATGTAAAGATAATACCGAAAGCCTAGAGAAAAAGTACGACCGCTGCCCTGTCCTTAACAATAAAATTGAGCTAAGAGATTTAAAAGCAATTGTAGAAAGGAAATATATTCTAGGTCATTATTTCAGTCTACATATCAACACGTCTAACGAATGACGTTAAAACTTACAAAAAGAGCTAAAAATCCACCTTCAGCTAAAAATTTCGTATGGCCATTAAATTACACAGTGCAACACACTTTTTCGGGAGTGAACCAAACCAATATCAAACGATAGCATTTGACCTCAGTAACAAAACTCTAAACTCAATTTTGCTCCACTACATCATAATTTTTGTTTACAGAGGTTTAAAGTTTTGATCAAAAGTCGAATCAAAGAATATGAAAAATTATTTGTTAAAATACGTTTGGGGTATTTCATGTCTTCGGAGACCTATATTAAAACAATCAGGGGAATATTTTCTCGGAACATTTTAGACCACTAGCCCCCACCCGTATGGAACATATTTGGTCCAATTTAAAAGTCAACTTTGGACGGAGGTCAAGACTTAGAATCTTCGATAGAAATATACTTCGGTAAATTTCTCAAAGAGTCACCGAAGTCAAATAGCGTCTATGAGTCAAAGGTTCCAAAATAAAATCAAAATGAAATGTTAAAAATTCTATTTTTGAGCAAACAGTGCAACACACTTTTTCGGGAGTGAACCAAACCAATATCAAACGATAGCATTTCACCTCAGTAACAAAACCCTAAACTCAATTTTGCTCCACTACATCATAATTTTTGTTTGCAGAGGTTTAAAGTATAATTTTTTTTTTTGTCAAAAGTCAAATAAAAGAATATGAAAAATCATGTGTAAAAATACATTTGGTATAGTTCATGTCTTCGGAGACCTACATTAAAGCTCCGAGGAATATATCCTCGGAATATTTTAAACCTCTATCGGCCACCCATTTTAAACATTTTGAGATATTTGACTTTTAAGATGTTTTTCAAAATTCATCCTAAGATGGAGAGGAGGGGGGGAGCTAAAGGGTTCAAATGTTCTGATGAAATATTCCCCTGAAAATTTTAATGTATATCTCCGAAGACATGAACTATCACTATTATATTTTTACACATGATTATTCAAATTCTTTGATTTGACTTTTTACCCAAAAAAATAAACTTTACATCACTGTAAAAAATTGTGATGTAGTGGAGTAAATTTAAATTTTATTACTGAGGTCAAATGCTACCGTTTGATATTGGTTTAGTTTACTCCCGAATATGTTTGTTGCACTTTTTGTTCAAAAATAGTCTTCTTAAAATTTTGATTTTATTTTATAACCTTTTACTTGTAGAGGTTATTTGTCTTTGGTGACTCTTAGTGAAATTTCCCGGAAAATATTTCTATCAAAGATTCTAAGACTTGATATCCCTTCAAAGTTGACATTTTAACAGTTTTTAAAAATTGGGCCAAAAATGTCCCATACGGGTGGGAACTAGAGGGTTAAAATGTTCCGAGAAAATATTCCCCTGAATGTTTTAATAAAGGTCTCCAAAGACATGGAATACCTGAAATGTATTCTTATAAATTATTTTTTATATTTTTTTAATCGACTTTTGACCAAAAAAATCAAACTTAAAACCACTGTAAAAATTGTGACGTAGTGGAGCAAAATAGAGTTTAGGGTTTTGTTACTGAGGTCAAATGCTCGTTTGACATTGGTTTGGTTCACCCACGAGACAATGACCCTCAAATTGTGTCATAGTGTTATTAATGCAAGTAACTTGACAAAACGAATGATGCAGAAGTTCTTATTTTGGGGGCTACTTTTCCGTGCAATTCTCAGAAATGAGTCCCAAAATCATGTGTTACACTTTTTTAGGTTAGCCAATTTGCTTCGTGAATAACTAGACTAACCCACGATGAAAACACCAAATCGAATTTATTACAATGGTCAACACTCACTATGTTTCCTTAAATTTGCTTGTATTATTGGATATTTGCATGGCCTTTGGTCAGTTTTTCATGTATACCGACAATATGTGAACATAACTTCAACGAAACACTATCCAATGATCTTTTAAACTATTTACTTGAACTGCAGCATATGTATATCCAACATTGCATAAAAACGCTTTTCCATTGCCCAAAGATCCTGATGAAAAAATTAAATTAACCGTGATCCTCACTAGAATCACACAGATTTTGTGGAAATCTGTCTAAATTCGATGCAGGAAGTAGACTTTTATGCTCGTGTTGTACCCTAGCAAGTTCTTGCAAGTTCGATAGCATGTACTCAACAAGCTCGACATCGCCGTCTGATTTATTTTTGCTTAGGAAATAACTCATAATCAAATAAATTTAATTCCAAGTTTTAAAGTCTACTTCAGTCATTTCTGATTTACTGCTTTAAATTTTTCTCGGCTTTAAATTTTTCCTGGAAACTTGGGTGAAAGAAAATTGTTGAAAATAGTTAGCTATTATTCAAACACAAAATCCGTTAGAGACAAACTGTTGCCGTATTAAAAAAGCGCGTCAATTTGACATAGAAACAAAACAATAACAGGAAACAAACATTTTGTTGCACTGTGTTATGTAGTTACTTATGGCGGGCATGCATCTGGTGTCATGGAAGTGTTTGGTAGTGCTAATATTGCATCATATCATTACCTGGTTGCAGCTATGCTGGCACTAGACTTAATTTCCTCTCTTGACTATCAAAAATCCAACTACTAACATACATCTTCCCTGTAGGAGCCACCGTGGGAGTGGTAGTAGCTGCTTTCGTAAAAAATTATAAAAAAAACCATGAAAATTTGTATGGGGACCACCTTAAGGGACTACCTTAAAAAGGTTCAAATAGAGAGGTAGATATCGAGGCCGATCATTCTTTTGGCTCCTCTAGGGTCACCTTTGTGACAGTAAGAGCATTGGGAGTGAATTTTATAAAATTTTGAGTTTTTTTATGAGAGCACCTTAGGGCTTTGAAAATTGTATGGGGAGCACCTTAAGGGTTGAAAAAGAAAGGTAGATATATTCCGAGAAACTTATCGAGGGGCTAATCATAAGTTGGACTCCTCTAGGGGCACCTTTATGGCAGTTAGAGCTGTGGAAACGAATTTTATAAAATTTGATTTTTGTATGAAAGCCCCCTTAGAGGGATTGCATATTGAAGGGTAGGTATGTTTGGGAAAATGTTACTTACTTACTTAAGTGGCCAATTACATCTTACGAACGTGGTTCATAAATTTGAGGCCTGAAGTAATAAAGAATTCCACACGCTTCGGTCTTCTGCGTGTTTTCTCCAGTTAGTCCTACCAGATGATGGCACTTTTCCTACCAATGGAGTTTGGGTCTCACTGCTCTGCGCCGACCTTCAGATTCGCCTTCAAACAATAGCAAAGTGTCTCAGCCATCGAAGTCATTGGATTCTGACTGTTTTAGCTACGTCGATGTCGTGGTAAAGCTCATACAGCTCATGGTTCATCCGATGGCGATGTTAGGAGGGAACAATTAGTGGGGTTCATATGTTTTACACCTCTAGAAGAGGTGATTTCATAAAAAAGTTTAGAAAACAATTGAATAAAGACAGATATGTTCTGAGAAATTGCTGGAGCTGCAAAAATATTGCGGGTCGGTCATACGTTTGACTCTTCTAGGGTCACCTTTGTGCCAGTTAGAGGGTGTGGCGCAAATTTTATAAAAATTTGATTTTTGTACGGGAGCCCCATTAGTCAGTTGAAGATTGGGGGTAGGTATGTTTGGGAAAAATGCAAGGAGGGTTAAAATATTGAAGGGCGATCATACCTATAACCCCTCTGGGGGTGACTGCGGGGCTTTTTGTAGATTTTATGCCTTCCCCACCACCTTGGACAACGATACGCAACCATTTGCAGCCACCCCACTACGCACATTTTTTGTCTTAAATTTTTATTTCCAACATCACAAAATAATAGGTTAAACCATAATAAACTTGAAAACTCATGAACTTGTGAGACACGAAAACCACCTTCGCATGCACATCCCCCATCAACGAAGGCGTACATCAAGGCTGTGTTCGCTGGACGAAGTCATGAAAAAGGTCACGAAATAAATGCGAGAAATTTTTTGGGGTATGCATTCTAACTTAGAGGACTTGGAATACGCCGAAGACATCTGCCTACAGGGCACTCAAGAACATTCACATAAAGGTTAAATTAGACGATGTCCAAATAAAGTGCACAGACGTCCAAATTCCGCAACAAGGTCAACGAACAAGCTTTTGAAAACGCGGCATAATCTTTGTCACTGGTGGTTCCACGCAAGATATATACCAGAAAAAGGAAGGGGATAGCAATGTTTGGCTAACTGTACAAGGTATGGAAGTCGTCAAACATATGCAGCGATACAAAGATAAGACTATTCAACTCAAACATGAGATCAGTTTTTCTGTATGAATAGGGATCGTGGAACGCCGCAACATGAGAAATCCAAACAATGTAGACACTTATAAACATATGCTTAAGGAAGATCTTACAAATCTTCTGGCCAGCAACAATTTGTAACTTCTGTAGTTAGGCGATACTCCGATGAATATAGCGAATGACATCGCCAAAGCTGAATAAGACTGGAACCCACAAGGAAAACGAATAAGAGACCGTCCTGCAAGCTCATAGCAAAGACTTGTAGAATTACAAGTCCTTTTTATTTCAGGAATATTTTGAAATAAAAGGATTTAAAGTTTATAGTAGCGACATTTTTCTGAATTTTTGCAGATAGATTTAATGGCAAGGTATGCAATTTGCACCAAGGTTAGACCTGTTGAAAAGTTGTTTAGGCACAATTTTTCAACAAGATCAGTCAAGAGTTCTTTGGGTCTCACATTGCACCCCTACAGGGACGTCTCTAGGGCAGATGTGAGGGGTTGCTTAATTCTTGATGGTCACTCATATATTTGACTTCTCTAGAGGGACCTTTAAGGAATTTGGAGGAAATTTAAAAAAAAAATTATTTTATTAGGGTAGCCTCCTTAGGGGGTGAAGATGGAGGTAGGTATGTTTGGGAAAATGTTACTGGAGGTCGATGATAAAATTTAACTCCTCTAGGAGCGACTCCTAGGCAGATAGAGCGGAGCAAATTTTATAAAAAAAATTCTGTGTAGTAACCCCCTTAGGGGGTAGAGATGGGTAGTAGATATGATTGGGAAAAATATTAGGAGGGAAAATGCCTGGGGGTCGGTCATACATTTGAACCCTCTAGTGGTGATTCCGGTGCTTGTTGTGGATTGTTTCCCCAATACGAAAGTTTCTCGTTAAAAACCGTTGGCACGATTTTGATTTTAGACCCACGGAATTTTTTCTTGGCAAATTTTCTTATAATTCATCGTAGATTACGATTTTGATAACCGCTTGGTGCATTTTTTTACACCATACAAATTGAACCACTCTATTATATAATTGGCTAAGAACTTTGCTAATTTATTTGCATGTTATTATTTTAAATATATATGAATAGTAAAAAAAAACTTTATGTACACATTTATTCCCTCATTTTTTTGTGTTATCATTATTTAATTTTAAGAACATCATTAAAATAATACTACTATTAGACTTATAGGCAATCAACGAATGTTTAAGAATCGATTTTATTTTTCACATATTATAGTCGTTTATTTCGCAAAACATACATACATATAAATTTATATGTATATATATACAATATAAACCGCATACAAATATATAATAACACATACATAGTATACATTACCAAATTTATCTAATATCTAAATGTAGAAGAATGTTTAATATTAAACAAATTTTAACAAAACATAAAAATTCGAAAAAGAAACAACAAAATAATAAGAAATAGCTATATTGGAAAATTATTTATTAAACTCATATACGAATAACATGGTGCAAAATGGATATTTATCTAGATATAATCGTTTTGAAATGTGAAAGCATGACGAAAGCATTTAATGTTTTCTATTTTTAATAAATTTGTGTTTTTTTTTTGTTGTCCTTAGCATATACGAAAAATTTATTGGTTTAGAATAATGTGTAATTAATATTAAACAAAATGTCAAAAATTTACGATTTCTTGAAAAAAAAAACATTCAAATATTTGACCAAAAAAAATTTTAAAATATTCACTAGAAAATTAGTAAATTAAATGATTACACTGCTCTCCAATCAAATTAAGGCACACCTTCATTTTAGTAGCATTGAGATATTAAACTTCCACATTCTATATCTTTCCAGTTGAAAATTACATATTTTTGAAAAATTTCAAAAATTATTCTAATTATTTTTTTTTTCTTTAATTCTTAAAAGTTTTCTTAAATATTTCATATTTTGTGCGAAAACAATAACACATAGTAGTTACATATCTCAAAACTATTAAAATGAAGTTGTGACTTTCTTTCTTAGGAGGGATATATATACCTCATTGTACCAGGGCTTATCTGAGCGTTGAGTAAGTTGGTTGGAGAACCATTGCACAGTGGGGAATAAACAAGGTAATAATATCACAACTTTAAATTATAGTTTTGATCATTTTGAAATGTTTTAGAAATTTATAGGGGAGGAGTTAAAATTTTCAGAATTTTTCATTCAGGAAACCCTGTCAACACAGTTGGTGATACAGGGTGTCAAAAGTTGACCAATTTGGTGGTACTAAAACTTTTAAAGCCTTCACAAAATTCACTCTTAAGAGTCTACTATGTAAGGCAAACAGAAAAACAGTTATTAAGATATTCACTATCAACTTTGTAGATTTATTCATCGACTTTTGTTAGTGCTTTATAACTTAACTCGTCCATTTAAAAAAAAAATTTAATTTTTACTTTTATATATTTTTTATTATTTTTTAATATTTTAAATGTTTTAAATATTTTTAATATTTTAGATATTTTGCATATTTTTAATATTTTTGTAATATTTTTCTTATCTATATATATAAAAATTAAATGGTCCACGTATGTCATACCATCACTTGAGAATGGCTGGAGAGATTGGGCTGATTGTTTTTTTGTTCGATTAGAAATTTTCCGTAGATTGTTTGTGTTGAAAAAAATCAAATCCAGGTGGCGCTAGGGTGGATTTATATCGGCAATTTGAATGCATGTACCAATTCAACTGAAATTTAAAATGGATATTCGTTTGATCATAAGAAAACATTTTATGTACAAATGGACCCGGTAGGTGGCGCTGGGGTCGGTTTACAATCAAAATTTTAACGAATGGGCCAATTTAACTGAAATTCAGAATCTATGTTTGTTTGATCATCAGAAAAAATCGTATGTACAAATGGACCCGGTAGATGGCGCTAGGGTGGATTTTTATCGAAAATTTGAATGCATATACCAATTTAACTGAAATTTAGTATTTATGTTTGGGAACCTCGAGAAAATTTTTTTTGTATAAACTGACGGTAGGTCTCGCTATGGTAAAATTGTAGTGAAAATTTTAACGAATTAAACAATTTGACTGAAATTTAGAATGTATATTTGTTTTATTATGAGAATTTTTTTTGTATATATGGACCAGCAGTTGATTTGGCTGGGGTTGAATTATTTCGAAAATTTATATCGATTGTGCGATTTTACTTAAACTTAAAATATATGATTTTTTGGCATGAGAAAATTTTGAATATCGATTGTCTGATTTTACTTAAACTTAAAATATATGATTTTTTTGGCATGAGAAAATTTTGAATGTATGTTTGGAACCAGTTGCCGGTGTTAAGCTTATGATACACTTAATTTTATGGAATGTCATTTAGTCACTTTTTTTAACATCATAGTTATTCAGAAGCCTATATATATAAAAAAAGATGTCCATTTTGATGTCACCACTAATTGTGAAAACGGTTGACCCCATTTGTCCCAAAATTTCAGTGAAAGTTAAGGATTGGCTGTAGATGGTCACCCAGACCGCAAGAAGGCTTAAAGAAGAATAACTAACTTTTATAATGGCGCACTTCCTACAGAATTAGAGGGCTTCACAAAGTGGTTTTTCCCATTTCGAAATTTTAGGGGACAATAACGAAAATAGGAGTAACTGTTGATATCACCCAGACCATACGGTTAATGGGGTTGCTGAGCCTAATGAAGGCAATTTTGGAAATTCGTACTCCTTAGGAAAAAAAGGTACAATCACCCAGTACACCAACGCAGAAAGTTATATGTCAGTCAATCGGCTTCAAAATGTGATTTTAGAATATATGCCTATCAATAAGTAAGTTTTCATCACATCATGGACGACACTGCTGATCCGTTTTAGCAATTCTTATAATAATATATAATAATCTTTAAGATATATGAATAACAGAATTTGTTCGGGAAAACCTCGCCCTTTAAATTGAAATATTTTAGAGGTCAAAAAAATAAACCAATCGTTATTAGATTTCGACTACACTCAACATATTTTACAAAAATTTGGAGGCAGGACGAAGTCTGCCGGGCCAGCTAGTTTTAAATATTTTTAATATTTTTATTATTTTTTATATTTTTAATAGTTTTATTATTTTTTATATTTTTAATAGTTTTAATATTTTTAATAATTTTTTTTTTGTTTTGTTGATCTGTATATGTAAATAATGAGTTTGGTTTCATTGTTCGGTTCAAGATCTTTTCTTTTATTGCTAATAGAATTTGTTTTACAAGAGTTGTGTAAAATGGATTATGTTGACACCTGGCAGGGCAGATAGCTATTTCGATGGTTGCCAAACCATCATCATCAGTGCCGCTTGCTGTGCCTTCTCCACTCATTGTCACAACCTTAAGTGTTAAAAGCTTCAAGCAATCAATGTGAAGCTCACACACACCGGTGCGAAAATGGTATCAACGAACACCATACGTCAACATAACAACATCACACAACTCTTGTAAAACAAATTCTATTAGCAATAAAAGAAAAGATCTTGAACCGAACAATGAAACCAAACTCATTATTTTTTATGTTTCAAATATTTTTAATATTTTTTAAAAATTATCGAATAAAAAATTTTATAGAAAATATTAACAAAATTGAAAGTGCGTCAGGATCAACTAAAAATTTAGGAATATAGTAAAGTTGACATTGGATATTTATTATTATTTTATTTATACCTTTAAAAAATTGTTGGCATTTTGTTGAAATATTTATTGTAGCACACATTAAAGCACATGACATTAACTCATTTGTGTAAATACGATGCAGGTTTTATTGGCCTTCACAGAAACACAACAACTTATGACACAAGTAAATAAAAAAAAAAATAAAAAAAACTGTAATTAAATTTTTCTTTTACAAAAACTAACAATATTATGAAAGTAACAAAAAAGTGGAGGAAATTGAATAAAACTCTCTGTACAGCCATATTATCTTCCAGTTGCTGCAAATACAAAAATATCTGCTAACAATAGCAAGGAGCAAAAATAGAATATTTATAACGACATTTGACAAACTAGTATGCCAATAACATAAACTAAATTCCGTGTCACATTTTTTCTCTCATTTTCCTGTTTGTATATACAACAATTATGCAAAACAACATAAAAACCATTAACAAAACTATACAATTAGATAGAGTGAGAATTATTAACAAGTCGTTAAAATTAAAAATAAAACAAAATTATGTTCCACTATACTTATCGATATATGTTTATAAGCTTAGCCATTACTATATAACAACAAGATCCTGTGTTTTAAATAAAATTTTGAAAATATGTGTTTTCAACTAAAGATAATAACAGAGACAAACCACTATATTGTGCTTAAAGTCGAAGATAAGATGATAACAAATTAGAAATATGTTTTAGCCGTACAAATAATTAATAATTTTGGTCTAATTTAATATCAAAAATTGTAGCTAGAGTTTATAAATAAATGTTTAATTGTTGTCATTATATATATATTTAAATAAACTACAAAATAACTATAAAAAACATAACAAATTCTGCTGGAAAACAAAGAAAATCACAAGTAAGGAATTACAGCGATGGAACAAGATTTAAGAAAAAAATTTAATGATAAAACAAGGTAAAATAGAAAAAGCTAAAATAGCTTATTTATTTCAATCATCACAATACTAATTCTTTAGAAGTATTTGATTAAATTGCTGACATATTTATTCAAAAACTTTAAAAGAACCCTAGACTTTGCAAAACTCCTTTAAGCTGACCTACAGTTACCGATAAATCTACCACAGCCTTGAAGGTACTTTGGATCTGTTCTCAATCGTTGTGATTCCTAAACCATTAAAGCCAAATTTGTTTTCAAAACTAATAAAATTTTGAAAAAAAAATTAAATCATATACATTTAGAAACATAATTAAGATATCAATTTTTTTTTGTGAAATTATTTCAATTTAATAAATATTAAAAAAAGACTTACATGAAATGCTTAATATATACTAATATTAACTTTGAAATTCTTTTTATTAATAAAATACTTGTTTAATAATCACAAAAACATCTAAAAATAATTTAACTCATTAGTAAGACTGCATTCTGAATTTTAGGTTTAACTCTTCCTTCCATCACGTATAAGCAACGTATTTTTATACATTCGAATACAAAAAAATTCGTTGCGGAAAATCGGAATCGTTTCGTATCGTATAGTAAATATAAGTAAGTTTTTATGTAAGTGTGGAATTTGTATGAAATTTGTATGTGAATGTATCTCTCCCTAGGATAAGATTTAAACGTGAAAACTCTTTAATTATTACATTTAACTATTAAAAAAATAAAACAAACTAAAATTTAATAAAAATTGTGCTTAGCCCTTAACTCTTCTAACTATACACAATACAATTAACTACTCAACGATTGTGTTTAAATTAGAATTTTTTAGTTTTTTTTTCTTTGTATGTATGTGTTTAAATCATTTTCTTATAGAAGCAACAAAAAAAAAACAGAGACGATACATAATAATTATTTATAAGTCTTTAATGAAAAATTTACAATAAAATTATTAAGTTTCAATTGGAAACTATTACAAAGTGTAAGAGATGGTGTTTTCATTATACTATAGTGTGTATGATGGGGGATCCAGGTGAGTAGGAATGGCTATATAAATAGTAAAGAAATGTTGGGTGTATACTTAAATAAATATTTAATTTTAATTTTAAAACCAGTACAGAAGGTAAACTGACTGATAAATACACTAACCTTATGTATGATATAACTAGCGGCCAAAGGCGGCAATATTCATGTATTTACTGATAGTACATCTACCTGGAGATCATGTTCACTAGAGTGGTTAAATTTTTTTTTCGACCAATTGGTTATTTAAGTCTTACTATTAACTGTACTTTGAATTCCAAGGAAAATTTGCCCAAGAAACTATGGGTCTAAAATCAAAATCGTGTCGCCGGTTTTTAACAAGAAACTTTTCGTATTTCATATTAAAGTTTGAAATCGTTAAATCTTCTCATTGAAAACCGGGGACTCTATTTTCAATTGAGACCCATGGGTTCTGGGGCAAATTTTCTACACCCTCTCTAGCTTACAGCACTTCAAGAAATGTTCGAGAATGTCGGACGTCGCTGGAGGAGATAGCGAGACATTCAACGATTACAATCACATCGGAGATCACATTCCTGGAGATGGGGACATTAAGCTGGACCTTTTTTTAAATATTAGATTTTAAAAAAATTCCGGATACTTTTGTGTGTGGTCAGGTTAAGAAAAATAATTTACAAAAATATAAGGTCGATCGGTTGAAAATTGACATGCGCCCGCGGTTTGAAGTTAGAAAAATCGAAAAAAAAAGTTACCCTTCTTTCTACAAAATCTTTAAACCGCGAGCGGCACGTAAATTTCCAACCTAACCTCATACAATACCATACGTTTTATTTTTTTTAACAGATAAGTTTTCCGTTCTGCCACACATTGGGGGCCCACCTTTGCCCTTTAATGACGAGAGCAAAATAATGGGAATTTTTGAAGGATTTTGTCAGTACTACATATAAATAAGTTAAGATACGAATTTTAAGTAAAAAAAATAAGAAGAGAAATTTCGGAGAAATATCCATTTTTATTAGTGCTCTAGGTTTCCCGGGAAATCATCCCGGGAAATAAAAAAAAAAAAATTCTTCGGTTTGTTAAACAAAGATGCACAGAATGGCTTGAAATTTTGCACAGATTATAAACAGAGACTTCGTTGTATTCTCCAAAAAAATTATGCCATTTGATGGAACGCTGTTCAAACGCCGGTCGGGGAAAGAAAAAAATTCTATTATTATCATATATTTGTATGAAATTATTCAATTTTCCGGTCTATCCCGGACCGACATTTCTAAACTACTTACTCAAATGGATCGCGAGTCAGCAGTATTGAAGAACGAAATTAATACAACATTTCTACGAATTTTTGTGACGTTTGCTTAACAACTGCGGAAACGCCGTTCCGGGATAGACCAAAAACAGTAAATTTTTCATATATGTATGTATATAGAGCTTCGGATTGTTAAACAAAGATTCACAGAATGGCTTGAAATTTTGCAGATATCATAAACAGAGACTTGGTTATATCTTGCCAAAAAAATTATGCAATTCGATGAAACGCTGTTCAAACGACGGTCCGGGAACAAAGAAATTTATATTATTTTCATACATTTGTATGAAAATTTTCAGATTTTCCGTTTATCCCGGACAGGCGTTTCTAAAATATTTTTTCAAATGGGTCGCGAGTTGGCCATATTGAAGAACAGCATTTGTAGAAGATTACCACGAATTTTTGTGATATTTGATGAAAAACTGCGGAAATGCCGGTCCGGGAGCGAAGAAGTTTCCATTATACCAATATATCAATCCCGGTTTCCCGGAAAAGGACCGGGAATACCGTTTCCCGGGAAATGGGGAGCACTAATTTTAATTGGTCTTATGAAGACTGTAACCATATGGTAACAGCTTTTAAACAGGTAAATAAAAATAACTAGGTACAAAATAATTCATGCAGTACGATATTTTATGATACTTGATATTTTTTTCAAATAACAAAACCTAACGGCCTTATTCATAAAAAATTTCTAAAGTAGGTATGAAGCGTTCTCTAGCTAAAGTATTATTTAGCTCTAAAAAACATTTAATAAGAAATTGTATTCATAAACGTTTTTTATCACTCCTTTAGCTTTATGTGTTCTGGTGGCAACGCCGACAGTTTTTGGTCATTATTGATGTATAAACAAAAGCTTTAAAATCGGATACAAAAGCTTTATAATCGGATACCAAACATGTATTTGCACTTATAATAACTATGAACATTATTTTAGCTCTATTTTTCATTCATTACGATTCTCATGATGATAAGAAAGACGTTAAAGTAAAATTATATTAAAAAATTTGATTTTCTTTTCCTTATGTTGAAATTATAATCGGATACCGATTACATTGTTTCCTTGTTTTGATTGTTTATACATCACGAATATTATTTCATTATTTACAAATTATTTTTGAAGAATTTTCGAGAAATATTTCTCAAAATGGAATTCATGAATGATTAGTGTCTATTTAGATACTTTTCTATGAGCGCAACGATTAAGAAGAAAATTTCCTACACAATGAATACATGCAACAACTCTTTCCAATAGTAAAAATGCTAAAAACTCAAAATAAAGGTCTCAAATTCATAAATATACAATAAATTGTACAAACGTCAAGTTATAGCATGCTTAAACCTACTTTAACTTATTGAAGATGTAAATCGTTTATGAATATTGTTTCTTGGAAATTTGCTTAGAAATGGGTTATAAACCTCTTATAATTTTTTATGAATAAGGCCGTAAGTCTTTACATAACCAAAATATATTCTTAATATGGAGAGACTTTTAATCATCGTTGTTTTTGTATTTATTCGGTCTGTTTATTAGAACATTGATTTGGAATTTTTTTCAAGCTCAAGACCAATGTTTTTGAAAGAAGTTTATATCAGAATGATATTCTCATAATACCAGGCAGTCTGTACAGCTGATTCGGATTCAGCCACGAATCCTCGTCAGCAGACTTCGGTATAATGGTTGCAAATTATTTATCAAGTCGTATGCACCAGAATCTCACAACGAAATGAGAATTCTTTTTTGAGTGCATAGACTCGAAAAA
Source organism: Muscina levida (assembly GCA_964034835.1). Taxonomy (NCBI): domain Eukaryota; kingdom Metazoa; phylum Arthropoda; class Insecta; order Diptera; family Muscidae; genus Muscina; species Muscina levida. Next base: position 48,790,606 of record OZ035880.1, on the reverse strand, counting down.
CTTTACAACCATTCACTATGAGAAACCATTTGCTAAACTTCTTCTTGGTTTGCTTGTTTATATCCCTCCATAATGCTATGTTCCGCACATGTAAAAAAAAAGTTATTTTTAATGATCCACAATGCTCGCTACTGACGTCTAGGCTTGCCAGATGGTCGGGATTAGGCGGGATTTTCCCAACATCTTGCGAAAATCCCGAGTCCCGAGTATTGAAGTAATTCAAGGGAAAGTCCCGACTTTTTAATATTTACTACCTATACTTAGAATTATCAAAGAAACAACATATTATTGTCTATGTCCGAGCTGTTTCTGGAGAATTGCTCAAAGATATATCAAATGACAAAATATGGTCACATTTTTGCTAAGAAAACATGGGGAGACAACAACAACAATCCACTTGAATAGCGACCAAATAGATTTGGCCTACCATGGATATACAGGGGGGTAGGTTTAGCCCATATACAGGGGACACGATATGCGCTAAACCTACCTAGAGTCCATCTAAGGAACATAACAGCTGTATTAATCGGTCACTGACAGGTTAAAAAACACTCTAAGGGGTTGAAACTTTCCTGCAAAGATTTTTGTAGAAGCTGCAATGTTGCGAAAGAAGAGAAGACCACAGAGCATCTTTTATGTTTCTACCCTGCTTATGGTGACCTGTGATACGAAAAGTTTAATCATCGGACACCACGTCTATCAGTAGGCGATTTGCGGAATATACATGTCTGTATCAGAGCAACGCAATAGCTTAAGAGCAACGTTGACCGAATAAAGCTGGAGTAATTGGTAAAAAAAATTTGGAAATCCTTCCACAACGAGACCTAAGTTAGAACCCAAGAAAGATATTTTGAATGCGGCTGCCGAATTAACCTAACCTAACATAATCTTGGGTAAAATGCTGATCCCGCGGTAAATGGTGCAGACATTTGGAACGCCTTTCTAAAGCACCTGCCGCATACGCGTTGCCAGCTCATCACCGACAGTCTTAAAAAGATCTACCAGTACTCTAATCGGTCACGCGTGCAGTAGTCTTCTGATATCGTTTTGTCTCGATGGTGGATAAACTAATGCGTCGTCGAGGATTGGCGTAATTTCGTTAGTTATGATGCCTTGGGTCCCGTTGGGGATGTAAAGTGAATCTTCCATCTCAAGCCGTCTTACAAGCTCCACGTGGTAGCAACTGGGCACCGTTGTTCGTGATATTTTTATCATAAATAGCAGTAGATAGTGAGCCACAAACCGTGATGGTTGGGCTTGCCATCCGCCTTTAGGTACTTTACTAGATTATGAAAACACGAAAAAGATAAAGTAACAAACGGAATCCCCTAAATATTGACGACCCCCGTAAACGTAATAAGGATTATGATATAAGGAATTGCACGTGGAACTTTCGGACTCTACATAATGAAGGTACCACTATCCGCCTGACAGGTAATAAAAAACTTAATTTCCCTTTACACCCCATTATTGAGGTATGGGATAGCTTCTCGCGTTGTTGTGAATTAACACACTTAATACTGCGAAGTTGCTATCAACAACATTCGAGGGGAGCCGGCAATGAAAGAACAATTTTTTTTTATATGACTAGAGCTAGGTTTGAACCTGCGGTCTCCTGCATGGTAGTCGCGTGTTCTAACCACTATGCCACGGCCGGTCCCGCCGAGGCAGCTATTTAAGTGAAAAACGTCTGGGGAAGGAACGGGAGAACGAGAATATGGAGCGATACAGGGATAGAGGAGAAGGCCGAAAATTGTACCAGAAAATAAAACCAAAGGGCTACGGTAATGGTCTCCCCTCCTGAAAGGACAAGGACGGAAATCTGGTTACAGATACATAGAGTGTGCTGCATATTTGGAGAGAACACTTCCAGCAACTGCTGGTTCCAGAAGGCCGACAACGACAACGGCTTAGATTGCCCACCACCAAGTCAAGTAAGAAGAGCAATATCGCGGCTGAAAAATAATAATGCTGCCGGTGCCGATGGACTTCCGGCAGAGCTCTTTAAGTCCGGTGGCGAAGAGCTGACCACGAGCATGCACCAGCTTCTGAGCACGGTTTGGCTTAAAAAGTGAAAAAATGTGTGTGCTCTAACTACCGCGGAATCAGCCTTTTACCCATCGCATATAAGGTGGGACCGGCCGTGGCATAGTGGTTAGAACACGCGACTACCATGCGGGAGAACGCAGGTTCAAACCTGGCTCCAGCCATCTTAAAAAATTGTTTCTTTCATTGTCGGTTCCCCTAGAATGTTGTTGACAGCAACTTCGCAGTATTAAGTGTCGAGGCAATCGGCGTGCCTAGTAAGACTTTTTACAAAAAGATATAACAGTGAAAAATATTTGAACAAAAAAACATTTCTAATTGTCAAATTGTGGACCTTGGAACTTGAACGTGATGTGATAACCTGCTACACAAAACTACAAAAATACCAAAAGCGATGTATTTAAAAGACAACTTGCAAGTAAACTATTCCACAACTTTGGTTTGCATTCCCTGCAAATTTTGAAATCGTAATTATAACTAAACAATTTGTGTATTAAAATTAATTTATTTAAAAACAATATCATTAAAATCGACATAGATTTTGACATACACCGATTTGGTGATTACACAAATGTAGAACTTTCGTCTTTTAACTGTCGCCCAATTTTCAGTACTAGCATGCAGGTATTCATTCCATTAAATGCCTAAGACCTTAACACTAAAATCTTAATCATTTCTCCACATTTTCCTATATTAGTTTCTCCTCCAATTTCCATGTCTTGACCAACAATCAAAAACTTAAGTTTCTCTCTCCTCGTGTCTCTCCGTCTTTCTTCGTGTTCGTCTGTGATAACGCAACGTGTTGATGGCCCCGTTAAGAGTCGTCAATAAGTGCTCCATTTAACTGATATTGAGTATCATCGAACATAATGGACTATAGGCTTTGCTTATCTCTTGTATTCACATAAAATAAAATTTCAAGAGATTTTACGATCGTCTATAAGTAAGAGATGCTGGTGATGGTCATTTTGTGGAGACATATCTTGAACAAAAAGTCATGTTGTTGTTAGGTAATTTCGATATGGCATTACCCCTTCCCCAGCCAAAAAAAAAAAAAATAGCGGTTAAAGTTAGGTTATCTCAAATGACCCACTTGGGTGGTCGAAGCGATGCTGTTCAGCAAGAACGTCATATGATGTTTTGTGTCATAATGAAGTCAAACTAGAGCTCAATCTCTTAATAATATGAGTAAATTTAAGAGTTGAGAGTGTTCTTTTTTTATTACTTGAATATTGAGACCTAGTTTAGTCTAAGCAAATAAACTTGTGCAAATTATATCACATTCTTAAGCCTAAATATCAGTGTGATAAATAAATTTGTTTACCTGTCTTTCTGGCAGTCTTCATAAATTAATAAGTGCATAAAATTAACACTTTCCGGAGGATATAAACGGTTTTATTGACATTCCTTGACTGGTCATTAAGCAACATCGGCACATGTTCAGGTGGTTCGGTCATCTGAACTTAATAAACCCAAGTGGTCTGCTGCTCTGCTGCTAAAAGACACCAAAAGCAAACCAAGAGAAGAAAAGACTCGCAAAAGGCATTAAACGATTTTAAAAGTGTGACATAAATATGTTTTTTATAGTCCTCAAATAACAACATGTAAATATATGTGTGTACAGAACTATAACAACAATCCTTTAATCTTATAATGTCGTTGTGGTTCAAGTTCATTGGCTGGGCAATGGACAAAAAAGTACCCTACAGAGGTATTGTGTGATGGGGAATATATAAATAAATAACTTTTCTCAAACTTATAATATATTAAAAGTGCAATACACTTTGTATGGAAATTGCAGTCCCGTGAACTATATGAATGGGGGATTTTCTTATTTGAATCTTTCTGCGGTATAACGATATATCGAGAAAAGGATACAGAGAATAAGCCACTTCAGGCGGAAAAGATCTTTTGAAGAAAAGAGAGAGCCAGGTTATCGAAAAGTACAGGGATAGAGGTGAATCCGAAAAATTTTACCAAAAGGTAAAAATTAAAGGTTTTGAATCAGATATTCCCACATGTAAGGAAAGAGTTGGTCGCAAACAAGCAGAGTGTGTTCCAAATATGGGGGAAACATTTTCGTACTCTGCTCGTTCCGACGGAGTAGCGAATCCAGGCCAATCATCGACGACGGTGTAGTGTATCTTCTGCGATCTCACATTTGGCACAAGATATTATTTAAGTCTTGTGTAATTGAAATTAATGGATTTTTAAATAAAATAAAGTTACTTATGTATTATTTTTAACTGCTTCTGAAGCAAAACCGTAAACAATTTGATTTATTTGTATATTGGGTAGAATTAGGGGTGGCACAGACTGGCAAAATTTGTCTGAATTTAGTGTACATACAAAAATGATATGCATGTCAAAGTATTATATTTATGTGGGTGGTTCCAGAATAGTGTTTCAAAAAGTTAAGTTTTCTGAGGTTATGCCTCCTATTACAAGATAAATTAACTGACTAAATTTGATTGTCACCCAGGTGCCGGCTTGGAAGTAATGGGAGAAATATTAATTTTCCAAAAATAGGTAATTTTGTATGGGAACTACCAGAAGGAGTGAACCGATATAGTCCATATCTATCCTTGAATCCAATTTCCTTAGGGGAACATGTATGAGGGCCAATTCAGTCAATTGTAAGGGGGGTACCAGAAAGGGGTGTGTCAAATAGTAAGGTTTTCTAAGGATTTGCCTCCTATCACAAGATAAATTAACCGATCAAATTTCATTACCCACCAAGTGTCCGTTTGGAAATTAGGGGAAAAATTTTTAATTTTTCAAAAAAAGGTAATTTTGTATGGAATAAAGTCCAATAAAGTCCATATTCATTCCAATTTTCAAAAGCGAACATCTTACGCAAAGTTTGAGAAAATTCAGTGTCCTAACAAAAAAAAAATGTATGTTAAACAATGACGGTCAATTGGTTATTTGTGTAGGAAGTACCAAAAGAGGGGTGACAAAATTTTCGGGATTAGTTTGTCTACTTTTTCAAGATAAATAAATTAACCAAATTCAATAATTCTCCAGTTGTACGTTTGGAAGTTATGAAAGAACTATTAATTATCCAAAAATAGGTACCGGAATTATTCTACCTATTTACTATCCCATTAGTTAGTCATGAAAAAATATTAATACCGATCAATTTTCATGCCGATCTGTTAAGGTTTACTCGGGGTTATCCTGCTTACCAGCAATTCATCCAGCCAGCCAGCCAGACAGACGGATATAGCTCAATCGTCAAAAAAAGTCCTGAAACGAATTTGGTCTTATGATACTTGGGGTCTAACTCATCTCTTTAAATGCGTTACACTCTTTCTCGTATCAAATGATAAATGCCCTCGTCCCTAAGAGATGGTATAAAATTATTGTCTTGTTTGATTGATTGTTTGTGTGCATTTTGTATGTACCGTATTGACTCGAGAACGGCTGGACCGGCTTGTGGTAAAAATAGGCTACTTGCATTTTTGATATATCACGTGGACGTGGCCAAGCCATTGGACCCAATTTTTGAAAACGTTATATGTGGAGGACTGTTTAATCAATCGCCTTGAAAATTTGTGTGGATGCATTTGGCACCCAAATTCGTGATCCAACTAAAAATAGGCTAGATCGGATCGGTGCCAGGATGAAAGAGGGTGGTGCCACGCCCCTTTTCGAAAATTGCTCTAACGGCTTTTATAATAGACTTATTGAAACCACAAATTTGTAAAGTGGTACTGATGACCTCTTAATAATCCCTGGCTATACTTGATTGTGAATAGATAAAGGGGCGTGGCACATACAAATTTTTTATTCCGGCTTCTAAATAGTTGATCTTTATGTAAAATTTCACGCTGATTTCAAATCTGCTCTCAGATATGTGGAAAGTAGAACAAAGGCCGTGGCATAGTGGTTAGAACACGCGACTGCCATGCGGGAGATCGCAGGTTCAAACCTGGATCCAGTCATCTTAAAAAGAAAAATTTCCTTTCATTGTCGGCTCCCCTCGAATGTTGTTTACAGCAACTTCGCAGTATTAAGTGTCGATTCAATCGGAGTGTCTAGTAAGAGCTTCTCAAACAGTGACGTTCGCACTCGTTGATAAACAAGTAGGTGCTGTTAGTTGAGAATCTAAAAATAGAAAGCGTGTTAATTCACAACAACGCGACAAGCTATCCCATACCTCATTCATGGGGTGCAAAGGGAAATTAAGTTTTATTAATTTGCAATAGCGAAGCATTGCCAGGTCCACTAATCCATTTATAATAGGTACATCTTATTTAGAACTTAATGGCGGTTATCTTCGGCTATGCCGAAGCACAGCACATTTTTAAAAATGGTGGTAAAACTGGTTATTTGCACTACAACTATACTTTTATCAAACTTTGTACCACAAAACAGAGAGTTGGTGAGAAGTGGACGTTACTTTTAGCTCCATACATCCATTTTGTCAGTAATTTTGTATCGATTTTATTCGATTTACCGATAAGTTTCTGAGTTGGAGCTTATTTTTATGAATTTTTATAACTCCCCAAAAGTGGGAAGTTGTGTGGGATGTGGGAGGATTAAATCCGATCATGTTTATCTTAGAACTTAACCTCTTACATACCATATTTCAGCCCGAAATCTCATAAACTATAGGGACATACAGACGGACACCCCCCAAAAAGGGGGAGTTTGTATGGAAGGTGGGAGTAGTAATCGTCCAATATTGCTCATCTTACAACGTAAGCTCCTATTATTGGATTAAAGCTTGCATATACAATTTCAGCTCAAAATTTCCTAAACTACGGCTGTAATCGCGGGGGCAGTTACGTGGACACCCCAGAAAAGGTAGTTTGAATGGGAGGATGGAGTAGTTTTTGACCTACATTGCTTATCTTAGAAAGTAGCCTCCGCTTAGATATTCAACACGTCTGACATTTTGTACGTAAGATTCAGTATCTATATACCTCTTAAAATACGGCTGCAATCGCAGGGACAAACCCAAAAAAGGGAGAGTTTGTATGAGAGGTGATTTTAATACTCAACCTCCGCTTAGAGCAGAAAAGCTTTCACACAGTATTTCAGTTTGATTGATCTTAAATTACTACTGTAATCGCGGGGACTGACATACGGACACCCCCAAAAAGATGGATTTTGTATGGGAGGTGGGAGTAGTTTTTTACCGAGCAGTCTCATCTTACTACCCAACTTCCGCTTAGTGTAGGGAAGCTCACATTTCACATTTCAGCTTGATTGCCCTTAAACTACGGCTGTAATCGCAGGGACAGACCCCAAAAAGAATTCGAGATTGATCCCACAAACTTCCAACAATTGGCTTTGCGATTTATTGATTGTCATCACAAAAGCCAATCGAATGGTTTATTTAATTCGCTTGAATACGAAAGAACGATCTATTTTTCCATTCGAAAAGTCATTTTTGAATAATTATCCGAAATTTTCCATATTAACATCGTCCAAAATTATCAAATCAAACATTAAAATAAAAAATTTCGTCGAAAAAGAAAATTCAATTTTTATTTAATTTTTCCGTAATTTCCGTAATTTTCCGTAATTTTTCAACAAAAATTTTCTATTTTTCGATTCGAAAATCCATTCCGTAAGAATTCCATACAAAAAGGCAGTTTTTGAGTTTCCCTATTTTCCGACTTTTCTTAAGGATTTTTCCCAAATTTTCTTTCACATAAACATTCTCCTGGCAATTACGAACAACTGAAAAAAATATTGAGCAAAATCGGCCCAGCCGTTCTCAATTGATGAATGACTATATGAATTACTATTACACCATATTTATATATATAGCAATTATTTATTATTTATTCCCGTTAAATTTTCCGGAATTTTCCGAGTATTTCGCACAATTGCACACAATTTTCCCGGCGTTTCCTAGGGATTTTCCCAAAATTTTTTGGCATAAAAAATTCCTGCCAATTATGAAAAATTTAAAAAAAATTGAGCAAACTGGGACAACGTTCTTTCTTGATAAATTACTATACATTTTTCAAACTATATTTCACAATAATCCGAAATTTTTCAGCAACACAACAAATTTTTCACCTTTACGTCGTCTGAAATCATCAAATCAAGCGATACAATGGAAGATTTCGTCGAAGGCATCCAAATCTTTCGATTTTTTTCTGGAATTTTCCGAGTTTTCCACCAAGAATTTTTCTATTTTTCAATTTCAAAAGTCATAATTGTTCGAAATTGTTCACATTTACATCGCCAAAAATTACTAAAACAAACGATAAGATGCAAAATTTTGTCGGAAAAAGAACTTTTTTGTTGGTAGTTTCCAAATAAAACTTTCTATTTTTCTATTCGAAAACCGACAAAAATTTAATATGCGATTTACCTCAAATCAGGCGATGAAATGCAAAATTATCGATTTTTTTTGGAATTTTCCGAGTTTTCCACCGAGAATTTATTTATTTTTCCATTCGGAAAGTCATTTCGGAATAATTATCCGAAATTTTTCGCAAGTTTCTTCGTTCAAAACTATCAAATAGTACGACAAAAAGCAAAATTTCGTCGAAAAATAGTATTACAATTTTTCGAATTTTCCGGATTTTCCGAATTTTTCCATAAAAATTTTCTTTTTTTCTATTCGAAAATCCATTCCGTATCAATTGCATACAAAATTCCGTACAAAAAGGCAATTTTCGATTTTTCAAATTTTCCGACTTTTCCGGAGGATTTTCCCAAAATTTTCTTTCGTAAAAACCTACTCCTGGCAATTACGAATAACTGGAAAAAAATTGAGCCAAATCGGTTCAACCGTTCTCGAGTTTTGCGCTTAGCAACACATTCAGCGACTTATTTTTATATTATAGATTGTCGTACCTACCACGCCATCTTATGTGCGTTAGAAATGGAAGAACAAAATGAATATACCCTTACTCCGTTCATGCGCATGGTGAAGGGTATAAAAATTAGGAGTAATTTCCTAAGAAACTCTGGCGTCCTACAAAACAAGAACTAAGCAAAGTTCAAAGTGCCACCAGTATTTCCACATAAAATACTTAATATACCTTCCAAGAATTATGTAACTAATTTAATATATATAAAGCACATTTTGTAGAGATAAGTCCGTTTCGTTTTCTATCGTCACTTTTTTTTCATATACTAATATAACCAAAGTCGCAAAAAATATATGTTCGTTTTTCCTTTTATTTTTTTCTTAATGTCCAACAAATATTTAAGCATTATGACCTTTGCTGTAGCTGAACAAACTTTAGTTGCTTATTGGTAGGTATGCGTATGAAATGAGTCCGTCCGTCCGTCTGTCCATTGGCGATTTTAAATATTTTCTGTGTGCGAGTGCCCCTTGGTCACTTGATGCAACCAACTCACGTTGAGCAGCAGGCTTTAATCCTCGATACGTTATATTAAAATGTGAACATTTAGCGAACTCAACTAACAGTTAATATTGCCCCCAAGGGCAGGGGCGCATGCCAGGCAGTCACACTGTGCTTTGGCAATCAGGTGTGGAGGAAGCATGCGCGCCGCTGTTATAGTATCTGCCACTTTGCATTTTTAATTTAAGAATCTTGTTTACCATAGTCTGATGTGATAACTTTAACAACCAACCTTTTCCCTAAAATGTCATTGTGAAACACGATGTTTAACAGTTTGTTTGTTTGTTTTAAATGTTGTTTCTTCCTTAACATAACATGCGTGCCAATTTTATTGTCACTTTGGAAGATTGTGATGGTTGTGGTGGTGGATGAAGAAGGAGGGAAAATAAGCCTGGGATGGCATTTGCTTAAGGCAGGGTGGGGGGCATAGCAGCAGGCTACTATGTTATCTTTTGCAGATCAAATGGTGCAAATGAAAACAATTTAAAAGAGAATATCAGTTAAATATCGAAAATAAAACAGATTTTACAGATAACCAATCAAAGAGAAAGAAGAGCATTTATAATGGAAAGTTTCACACAGTCTTTAGGATTGTCATGTCGGTAACATTTTGTATTAATTGGAAAAAGTTTCATTTTAATTACTACCGGGTTTAACTGTGAATGTGTTAGAAAAACTGCAATGTTTTCCATATACAATTTGTCAGTTTTATATATATTTCGAAGGTTGATTTCCCAAGAACTTTGAACTGAACTGATCCCTTCAAAGCTTGCATGCCACATTGTTTTCAGGTTAATGAGTAATAAATATTTTGTTTGTTTTAGTCTTGTCTGTATGATCTTGAACTCTACAAAAAGTTGTTTTTTCTTAGCTTGTTTGTTTTTGTTTCAGTTAATAATGTATTTATGTATTGGCTATTTTTCACATTATTTTGTGTCTGACTAAATCTAAACTAATGACAATTTGTCATCAAAGGTGTTTGTGTCACGGCACGGAATGTGTTTGATTTTCTCTCTCTCTCTCTCTCTCTCTTTTCGTTTTTGTAGCTATTGTTGTCATAGATCGATCAGATGTATAGTCGCCGCTGACCACTCATAGCTAGAGAAATGTCATCAAAGTCATTACTGTCATTATTCTAATTCATCAAAATAAAAGAAATAAATCAAATACCCACGAGATTGATATGTTAAGCTTAAGTGATGTCTATGTGTGGAAAATATTGTTCCGTGTCTATTTATACCTGAAAGTTTGCAAATTAAAGATCCAAAGTGAATGTATACAAATTACACCTTAGATACGGATGTGGTGGCAATAAAATTGTGTTTTTTTGTTTTGTAGGAGTAAGACTTCGATGGCTGGGACATGTTGCCAGGATGGATGTAAATGCTCCAGCGAGAAAGGTGTTTGAAGGCGAACCTGAAGGACGGCGCAGAGCAGGGAGACCCAAACTCCGTTGGAAGGACCAAGTGGTAGGCGATGTGCCACCATCTGGTAGGACTAACTGGAGAACACACGCAGAAGACCGAAGCGTGTGGAATTCTTTATTACTTCAGGCCTCAAATTTATGAACTACGTTTCGTAAATTGTAACTGGCCACTTAAGTAAGTAAGTAAGGAGTAAGAATGAGTAAGGCAATGGATTTTTTTATTTTTATTGCTTGCGAAAAAGTTTTGATCAAAAAGAATAAAAAAAATTAATATAATCCCAAAGTACTTTCAAATACTACAAACTACTGTAATACTTAGCTGACATACTTGTAATCGGTATCCCTGTCCCTATTAATATTATAAATGTTAATGTTTCTGTTTGTTGTTTGTTTGTTTGTTTGTGCCTCAATCACATCTAAACGGTTGAACCGATTTTAATAAATTTTGGTAGGCTGTTAGAGTACTATAGGCAAATTACTACAGCCTACATGTATTTAAATATATAAAAATATATATTTAAAAATTTTGAGTGGGCGTGGCAAATATGTTTTTTTAGAATTCGAGCGATACAATTTTACGCGCAGATAGAACTCGGCGAGAGAGATAAAATTTGATATCCACATAGTATTCGGCGACACAAATCTGAATATGTACACGAAATTTTAATTTTCGATATCTTAAAAAAAACTTAATTTCCCTTTTCACTCCATGAATGAGGTATGGGATATAAGGACGTAGCCAGGATCTAATGTAGGGGGGGGGGCAGTCGGTTTTATATTTCATGTTAATAGTATGTTTACAAAAAAAAAATTAAAACTAAGTACCTTACGAAAAATCAATACTCATTGTTTTGACAATATTTTATTAAACAAAAGAAGACTAAATTTTTTAAAAAAAATTTAGGTCGTTGAATTTCAAAAAAATTATTTTAATTCATCTTAGTTTGTTTGTTTTTTATTTTGGACATATGAAATTTTAAGCCGCTTTTCTTGAGCAATTTTACATTTTTTTTCTTTTGTTATTTGAAACAAAATTGTACACATAATGAACGTTTTTTCATTCTGAATTCCTTGTCGTTATTTTTTTTTAAATGTGTCAAAGTCGATGAAAAAATTATTTTTGACATTAATTTCAAATATTTTTTTGTGGTTTATGGGCTTAAATCGATTTTCGTAGACCATAGTTGGATTTTCGGATATCCCGTCTTGGACAAGGTTGTTTTAAATAAGTCATGCTTATCAGAAAACCGAACTATAGCTTGGCGAAAATCTATTCAACCCCTTAAAACACTATTCAAAGTAATTCAAAAATCTAATGATGGAGTACAATTCCGAATAAGGTTAAAACCGTCGAGTCCGGTCTTGTATATTTTTTCGGCTACCATAGTGTTCTTTTTCACTGAATGTATTTTACAAATCCAAAGAACTAATTAATTTAGTCTTATGTCTTGTTAAAAGAATCGATTAGAAAATCGAGTACTTTACTGATCCATTTAAAGATTAACTAGATTTAGTATTTTTCAAAATTTAGTTTTAAATTTCTGAATAAAAACATAACTTCCTAATGAAAAACTGGAAAATATTTGAATTTGGTACATTTACAAACATACTAAGTATCTTTCTTGCAAGTGCACTAAATACAGTTAAAATTTTGCACAATATAATCGCTTATTGAACGTTAACTTACGAATAAAAAAGGGGCTCCTTCTGCGTACTAGTACTTCCGATACAAGGTATTCTAAATTTTCCCAATAATTTCAAAAGAACTCTTAATATTTTGTGAATTTATTAACACTTTCAAAACTGTAACCATTTACAGCTTTGATACATGGCTGTAAACGTCTGGCCAACATTTAACACTGCACAAGCAGAACAATGACAATACATAAGTTCTTTTAATTACTTCTTCTTCTTCTTCTTTACTGGCAGCAACAACAGAAATTTATCTATCAGTAGCCGCACGTAGAAAACCATTCCAAGCGCTTCGGTCTTTTGCGCTCCGTAGATAGTTCGTCATACCAAGCTTACTTAACATTTCCGTCACCTGGTCTATCCATCGGAGTTTTGGTCGCCCCCTCCTGCGCCGCCCATCGAGTTTATTGCCTAAGACTTTTCGAGCCGGAGCGTTATCGTCCATTCGTACAACGTGTCCAAGCCAGCGCATTCGGTCTATTTGAACGCGCTTGACCACGTCGATGTCGTTGTACAGCTCATACAGCTCATGATTCATTCGACGACGGTACTCGCCGTTCACGATGATGGGTCCAAATATTTTGCGAAGTATTTTTCCCTCGAAGACTCCCAGAATAGATTGATCCGCTTGTGTCATTACCCACGATTCTGCGCTGTAGAGCAAGACAGGTAGGATCAGAGTCTGGTAGAGCTGGATCTTTGTTTTTCGAGAGAGCGCTTTGTCATTAAATCGCTTGCTTAGCGCATAGTAGCAGCGGTTTGCGATCAATACTCGTCTTTTGATTTCGAGGCTGACATTATTATTTTTGTTTATGGCGGAGCCAAGGTAGACAAAATCATCTACCACTTCAAAATTATAGTTGTCAACGTTCACGCAGCGGTGGTGGACAATCTACTCCATCGTCGATGATTGGTGCGATTCCGTCACTTATGCTGCCTTCGGGAACGAGAAGAGATTGAAAGTGTTCCCTCCATATTTGCAGCACACTCTGAGTGTCCGTGACCAGATTTCCGTCTCTGTCCTTACAGGTGGGGATCCCTGTTCCAAAACCTTTACTTTTTACCTTTTGGTAGAACTTTCGGGCCTCACCTCTATCCCTGTAGTTTTCGATATCCTGGCTCTCTCTTTTCTTCCACATACGCTTTTTCCGTCCGAACAGGAGTTTCATCTCCCTCCTTTTCTCTTTATAACGCTCCGTCACCGCACGCGTCGCCATTGGCTGCAGTTTTGCCTTGTATGCAGCATCCATTTCCTCAGACATTTCGCGACATTCGTCATCGTACCAGGGCTTGTCTGAGCGTGGTTTTTCATATCCCAGTACGGTTGTTGCGGCAGTGGTCATAGAATTCGCAATATGCTGCCACTGCATGTCGGGAACATCAGAACTAGGGGGATTTGTATGGAGTAATTGAGAGAGTTGGTTGGAGTAGGCATTGGCTGTCTCAGTGGTCTGCAGCTTTTTGATGTCTAGCTTCCTTTGCGTTTGATTAAGAGTGTTTTTAGCTCTACTTAATCGTGTACGTACCTTGGCTGCAACTAGGTGGTGATCCGAGTCGATATTTGCACCGCGCATCACACGCACGTCCATAACGCTTGAGACATGCCTTCCATCAATTACCACGTGATCAATCTGATTTCTTGTATTTTGATCGGGAGATATCCAGGTTGCCTTGTGGATATCTTTATGCGGGAATCTGGTTCCACTCACAACCATGTTTCTTGCCGACGCTAAACTTACCAGTCTGAATCCGTTATCGAAGGTGTTGTTGTGTAGACTGAATTTTCCGACTGCTGAACCAAGAGCATCTTCCCTTCCTATTTTAGCATTAAAATCTCCCAGAACAATTTTAATGTCATGTGCAGGGCAGCGGTCATATATATCCTCCAGGCGCTCATAGAATGCATCTTTGATGTCATCGTCTTTGTCTTCCGTCGGGGCGTGTACACAAATCAGCGTAATGTTAAAATATTTCGCCCGGATGCGAATGGTGGCTATATATTCACTTACAGGGTTAAACCACGAGACCAGGTGTCTAAGTCTCTGGCCGACTATGAAACCACATCCAAATTCGTGTCTTTCTGCATGGCAGCTGTAAAAGATGTCACAGTTCTTCCGTCGTGTGCATCCCTGTCCCGTCCATCTCATTTCCTGTATGGCGGTGATGTCAGCCTTGTATTTGTCGAGGACATCCGCCAGTTGGATAGAGGCACCATCTCTGTATAGAGTTCGGACCTTCCAGGTGCATATCCTTAAATCATGGTCCTTATATCGTTTGCGGGGGTCGTCAACATTTGAGGGGGTTCTTGTTTTTCGTTTTCTTCGTGTTTTCATAATAAATTTTTGTTTAAGGAGAGTGGCTTATTAGGCCACCGCTCCCGATCTTAGTTTTTTGGGGCTGCCAAAGCCACTAAGAGAGCCTGTGTTGAGTTTCAGTAACTTCTGTTACCTAGTTCCTAAGACGCATCGGTGGTAGCATGCCGATTAGGTTACTCAACATTTCGCCTTCTAACTCTAGCTAACTTCAAAGCGGTTGCTTTAAAGTCATTGCCCAGGGAATACTTGGTCTAAGACCGGAAGTAGTTAGCTGCTTGGACAGTGCCACAAAGGAATCGATTCTGGTCACTCCCAAGTGAGTGACAATCAGTCCCATCTGGGCAAAGTCCCATTCTTTTAATTACAAATCAGTTAATATCATTGACTCCGATTTACACCAGTAAGAAAGTTTCAGTTGGGCCACCCGACTTACATATACCATCACCCTAAGTAAAATAAAAAAAATTGCTTTTATATTGATATTATTACTCGATTTCTAAAGTGGGTGGAGTGGTAAATTTGTATGGGAGGTACTAGAAGGGGCGTGTCTAGACTTCTAGGTTTATCCTCCAAAACTTTATCCTGTTATAGCTTTACTAAATACAGAGTTTGGGCACGATAGCGTTGGATGTATTGATATTATTACTCCATCTCTGAAGTGGGCGGAAAGGTAAATTTGTATGGGAGGTCCCATAAGGGGAGCCACTAGACTTCCAATTTTTTCTCCAAAACTTTATCCTATTATAACTTAATAAAATACAGAATTGGGGCACGATCGTGTCGAGAATATTGATATTATTACTCCATCTCTAAAGTGGGCGGCGTGGTACATTTGTATGGGAGGTACCAGAAGGGGCGTGTCTAGACATCCAGATCTTTTCTCCAAAACTTTATCCTGTTATAGCTTTACTAAATACAGAATTTGGGCACGATCGTGTCAAGTGTATCGATATTATTATTCCATCTCTAAAGTGGGCGAAAAGGTACATTTGTATGGGAGGTACCAGAATGGGCGTGTCTAGACTTCCAGATTTTTTATCCAAACTTTATCCTGCTTGAACTTTACTAAATACAGAATTTGGTCACGATTGCTGTAATTCTAATAATAATATTAATCGATTTCTAAAGTGGGCGGTACCAGATGTGTGTGGGAGGCACCAGATGGGGCGTCGGTAGACTTCAGTTTTTTTTTTCTCAAAAACTGTATCCTGCTATAGCTTTACTAAGTTAAGAATTAGGGTACGAGCGCGATGAATTTATTGATATTATTACTCCATATTTAAAGTGGGCGGAAAGGTGAATTTGTATGGGAGGTACCAGAAGGGGCGTGGCTAGACTTTCAATTTTTTTTCCAAATCTTTATCCTGTAATAGCTTTACTAAGTACAGAATTTGGGTACGATCCCGTTGGGTGTATTGATATTATAACTCGATTTCTAAAGTGGGCGGAATGATGTATTTGTATGGGAGGTACCAGAAGGGGCGGAGCCATGTAGCCCATTTGCAATACCGTAAGTAGTTTTGGGGAAATATTAACTCGTGCAAAATTTCAAAACATTTTGTTGCGTCTTTCGAAAGTTATCGTGCGAACCAGCCGGACAGCCACCAGACAGACGGACATGGCTCAAACGACTTAAAAAGTCATGAACCGAATTTGGTTCAAAGAAACCTAGGGTCTAAAGCCACTCCTTCTATGTGTTACACTTTTGGGTCGTATCAAATGATATATACCTTCATCCCTACGGGTGATGGTATAAAAATATACACTACAATTTTGGAGAATAAACATAGAGTGAAAGTTTTTATTAGTCAGTTCACCTTTGTAAAATTTCTGTACTATTTTTTTTTAACTTCCATATTTTCTGTGATTTTGACCGATTTTTCAAGCTGTAGGGGGGGGGGCAGCTGCCCCCTGCTCCTACCTGGCTACGCCCTTGATGGGATAGCTTCTCACGTTGTTGTGAATTAACATGCTTTCTATTTTTAGATTCACAACTAGGTTAGGTTAGGTTAATTCGGCAGCCACGTTGAACACAGCTCTCTTGGGTCCTAGTATTAGTCCCGTTGCGATCTGATAGCCGCTTTACTATCAGTAAGAATATGAATATTGCCGTCCAATATCCCAAGATACTGAATTTTCTCTACGGCTATTCTGATGGCCGCTATTTCGGCCTGAACTATGCTACAATGGTCTGGTAGCCTGATTGATAAACTCAGATTCAGCTCTTCCGAAAATATACCACAGCCCGCTCTTTCCTTTGATTTTGAACCATCCGTGAAAATTAGACTGACATCCTCCCCAAAGTTCAGGACATTATCATTATCATTATAGTAAGATCTATCCGGGATGTTCCTTATAAAACCCGGATCGAATAGAGGTTCAGGTATGGTGTAATCCGTGTGGTAGATCCCAATGATTAGGTTCAGAATTTTGGCATGTCCATAGGTTCTGTGCATCCATGCTTTTGTGGCGTCTAAACACATTGCGGTATTCGCCGTTATTTTCCTCGCCTCAATGTCCGGGGGTAACCAGTTTAGGATTGTGAACAGTGCCTTAGTTGTAGTAGTTCTAAGTGCCCCTGTTATCATGATTGCCATCAGTCTCATAATGCGTTCGAATTTCAGCCTTTGGGACGCTTTATCTAGCGCCGGCCACCAGACTGCCGATCCGTAGAATAAGATTGGTTTAATAACTGATTCGTATATCCAGTTTAGGTTCTTGGGGCCAATTCCCCAATTTTGGCCGATTGCCCTTTTGCAGCAGTATAGAACCGTTGCCGCTATGCTAATCCTGGTCTGAGTGTTCAGATTCCAATTCAGTTTACTGTCCAATGTTAGCCCGAGGTATTTGGCACTATCAGAGAGTGTAAGTGCGACTCCATTTAATCTTTTTTTGGCTTGGCAAAAAAGGGATTTGGTTAATTGAGGGATTTTGTATCTCCGTGTAAATAGCACCAGTTCTGTTTTACTCGGGTTTACACCCAGTCCACAGTCATGACACCATTTTAAAAGAAGTTTCAGCGCAGATTCCAGTAGCTCCGAGAGTAGTTTCGGATCTTTGCCGGTGACTAATAGTGACACGTCGTCCGCATATGCGACGGTTGTGCAGCCCGTTTGTTCCATATTCCTCAGGAGTGTGTTAATGTTGAGGTTCTATAGTAGTGGAGAGAGTACTCCTCCTTGTGGAGTACCACGAACCGCCACCTTGGAAATATTTGACACGCCCAGACTGGATCCAATGCGCCTAAATTTTAGCAGTGTATCAACTAAGGCGATGACCACTGGGTTAATCTCCAGTTGTTCCATTGAGTCACTTACAGATTCAGGTTTGACATTATTAAAAGCTCCCTCAACGTCCAGGAAGGCAGCGAGAGCGTATTCCTTGTAGTTCAGGGATCTTTCAATGAGGCTAGTTATTGAATGTAAAGCAGTTTCCGTGGATTTGCCCTTCGTGTAGGCATGCTGAGCCCTGGACAGGGCCTCCGGTTTAAGAGATGATCTGATATATGCATCAATTATTCTCTCCATAGTCTTAAGTAAGAAGGAAGATATGCTGATCGGTCTAAAATCCTTGGCTTTATTGTGAGATGCCTTACCCCCTTTAGGGATAAATACAATTTTGTGGGTTGTTCACCTCGTTGGAATATACGACAGTTTCAGACATGCTTTAAAGATAGCTAGAAGCCAGGGCGTCAATACTTCGATATTCTTTTGTAGATCCGCGGAAATAATTCCATCGGGTCCCGGTGACTTCAAAGAGTGGAAACTTTTGATAGCCCATTGAATTCGATGTTCTTTAATCGGTTTGTCTGAGATATTATAGTTATGGTCGACCGAGTTTACTATAAACTGGTAGTCACTTTCCCGACAACCTGGGAAGTGTGCTTCCATCAGCACTTCCAGAGATTCGAGGCTGCTAGTGGTCCATGAACATATCTGGTCTCTGTATGTACGATGGTATTGTTGGATTCGAGGATAAAATCTTGCGTAGCCGACTAGTTTTCGAGGAGCTTTCAACATTACTGCAGAATTTTCACCAAGACTGCCTTTTGGCCTTCCTTATCAGGTTCTTGAAAATTTTAACTGAAGACTTCTATGCGCTCCAATTGCCATCTCTTTCAGGATTTTCCCTTGCCTCAGCTAAGACCTTTGTTAGTATTTCAACCGTGGAGTCCAGTGTAGACTTATCATCGATAGAGGCCGGACACGTGGCTAACTTGCTCTCTATAACTCCATTAAAGATGAGCCAATTTACTTTCCTTCCATTAATATAGCTGTCTTCTGAATCCACTTCGAGCGAAAGGTCAAAGTCGATATATAGATGGTCAGAAAACGAGCAATCTGTTGATACCCTCCAGTTACTGACCATATTTGAGTATTTATCGTTAATTAGTGTAACATCTAGAACTTCTTTTCTGTTAGTAACAATAAAAGTAGGTTCGTTACCCCTGTTAACTACTGTTAGTATGTTCTCAATAATAAAGTTGAAAAGCGACTTACCCCTTAGGTTGATGTCTGAGCTACCCCAGATAGTATGGTGCGCATTGTCATCCGCATATATGATCAGAGAAACGTTTCTGTTGTTCAAGTGGGACGTTACCTTTCTTACGGTGGAGCCAGGTGGATCATCTGCATGGTCGTGTGCCATATAGCAGCTCATAATCCAAATTACCTGACCATTGTTCTCGACTGCTTCCGTACAGTTGTCCTTATCGCTGAAATCACTTAGAATAAAAGCTTTAAGGGTGTTCTTGACCATAATACAAGCTCTGGTCTTACCTGATCCGGCTGTGTACAGAGTTCAGTAGATTCACAACTAACTACTTGTTTATCGACGAATGCGAACGTCACTGTTTGAGTAGCTCTTACTAGACATGCCGATTGACTAGACACTTATACTGCGAACTTGCTGTCAACAATATTCGAGGGGAGCCGAATTTTTCTTTTTAAGGTGACTGGAACCAGCAGTTGAACCTGTGATCTCCCGCATGGTAGTCGCGTGTTCTAACCACTATGCCACGGCCGGTTCCATATCAAAACTGTATTTCTAGAGAAATAAAATTTTGATATAGAGATAGTACTCAGCATTACAATTATAAATTGGCAGACGTAATATTTTTTTCTAATTTGTATTTTAGTCCTAGCGGGATAACGGTCGATAAACAGATAGTACACTGCAATACTACATGGTTTTTTTTATTATATCTATCTATAATATAAAAATAAGTCGCTGAATGTGTTGCTAAGCGCAAAACTCGAGAACGGTTGGACCGATTTGGCTCAATTTTTTTTTCAGTTATTCGTAATTGGAATAGGTTTTTACGAAAGAAAATTTTGGAAAAATCTTTCGGAAAAGCTGGAAAATTGGAAAACCCGAATATTGCTTTTTTGTATGGAATTTTTTGTGCAATTGTTATGAATGATTTTTCGAATGGAAAAATAAAAAAAATTTTGTTGGAAAATTCGGAAAATCCGGAAAAATTCGAAAAATTTTAATACTATTTTTCGACGAAATTTTGCTTTTTGTCGTACTATTTGATAGTTTTGAACGAAGAAACTTGCGAAAAATTTCGGATAATTATTCCGAAATGACTCCGAATGGAAAAATAAATAAATTCTCGGTGGAAAACTCGGAAAATTCCAAAAAAAAACGAAAATTTTTCATTTCATCGCCTGATTTGAGGTAAATCGCATATTAAATTTTTGTCGGTTTTCGAATAGAAAAATAGAAAGTTTTAGTTGGAAACTACCAACAAAAAAGTTCTTTTTCCGACAAAATTTTGCATCTTATCGTATGTTTTAGTAATTTTTGGCGATGTAAATGTGAACAATTTCGAACAATTATGACTTTTGAAATTGAAAAATAGAAAAATTCTTGGTGGAAAACTCGGAAAATTCCAGAAAAAAATCGAAAGATTTGGATGCCTTCGACGAAATCTTCCATTGTATCGCTTGATTTGATGATTTCAGACGACGTAAAGGTGAAAAATTTGTTGTGTTGCTGAAAAATTTCGGATTATTGTGAAATATAGTTTGAAAAATGTATAGTAATTTATCAAGAAATAACGTTGTCCCAGTTTGCTCAATTTTTTTTTTAAATTTTTCATAACACAGTGCAACAGTGAAAAAAACACCCGAACGAGACTATATAGGTTCGATAGTACAACCGGAGCTGAGTAAAACCCTAGATCAGTTTGGCTAGATTGGATACCAAACAAGAATTGATAGAGATAGTGATTATAGATTTTAACTTGATTAACCTTTAAAAGTTGAAATATATAATTGCCCATAATAATCTACATCGAGATTCAATTTCAACATTTTTAATAATTTTTTTAAAAATACCCCAACTTCTATATCAAATATCTCGGCGACTATAAGAGATATGGTAAAAGCAAACACATATTATTTTAGGTCTTTATTTCAGCTATTAAACGGCGTGTTACTACTTAGTCTATATACTAAAGAAAAATACTCAGCAGCAATAAACTCATTTGAGAACAAATTCATACTTTAACCTCATTGCGGCACACCCTAATGTCCAACTATCGATACAAAATTTCTCACAATATATTCCTAATATTGGCAAAAAGAAACGCAAGGTGAAGATAGATGACCAAAATCGCGATTAATACATATTTTTAACGAAATTCGAAAAAATGCCATATAAGGAACACCCTAATGCTCTTTGTGAACAATTAAGGGGGTGGAGTATTCCGATCATATTGGTTGTTTACAGAAGTTATTCAGTTATACAATAAGTACGTTTTTGGTAAAGATAGCAAGTAAAAACATTGCACAATGGCCCAAAACTCCTAAAAAACTGATTTTTTTAAAGAAGACAGTGTGTTTTGAGAGCTATTTATTATCCCTAGACTTGTTTAGATTGCATAGGTTTGTTCAGAGAAGTTATTCGGTGTTACCTAAACTACAACTTCTCTGAATAGAGTATGCAAAAAATCTGAAATCCCTACGACTTATATAAAAAATAGTGAAAAAATCAGAATTTTTATCGAAGTTTTTTGAAAATAAACGAGGGAAGTCTAATTTTTTTGGGAAATTTTATTATATCAGTTTCTTAAGCGGACTATTAGCTAAAACTTTGTTGAAGAAAAGAAAGAGCTAGATTAAAAACTGTAGAAACTGTTGGCCAACAATTGATGTCACCTTTTTCCAAGGGGTCCAAGGGATTTCAAAAAGTTTAGGGGCCAAAAGAAAATTTGGTAGCCAATCTAGCCAAACTGAGCTAGGGTTTTACTCAGCTCCGGTTGTACTATCGAACATATATAGTCTCGTTCGGGTGTTTTTCAAAAAGTTTGATTTTGTGTCATAGTGTAATTGGCAGGAATTTTTTATGCCAAAAAATTTTGGGAAAATCCCTAGGAAACGCCGGGAAAATTGTGTGCAATTGTTACGAAATGGCTTTTCGAATGCAAAAATAGAAAAATATTAGCGAAATACTCGGAAAATTCCGGAAAATTTAACGGGATAAATAATTTCTATATATATAGTTGAGAACGGCTGGGCCGATTTTGCTCAATATTTTTTTCAGTTGTTCGTAATTGCCAGGAGAATGTTTATGTGAAAGACAATTTGGGAAAAATCCTTCGGAAAAGTCGGAAAATAGGGAAACTCGAAAACTGCCTTCTTGTATGGAATTCTTACGGAATGGATTTTCGAATCGAAAAATAGAAAATTTTTGTTGAAAAATTAAAAAATTACGGAAAAATTACGGAAAATTACGGAAAAATTAAATAAAAATTGAATTTTCTTTTTCGACGAAATTTTTTATTTTCATGTTTGATTTGATAATTTTGGACGATGTTAATATGGAAAATTTCGGATAATTATTCAAAAATGACTTTTCGAATGGAAAAATAAATCGTTCTTTCGTATTCAAGCGAATTAAATAAACCATTCGATTGGCTTTTGTGATGACAATCAATAAATCGCAAAGCCAATTGTTGGAAGTTTGTGGGATCAATCTCGAATTCCCCTGCTTTTCGCACGGTCAGCTGTACGTTTTCTGTTCGCGTGTCAGCAAACCGTCTTCAATGTTTGTTTTTGCGCCAGAAAACAAATCGAAATACGTTGTTTATCGGATCGCTCTTCACTAATTTCGAATAAATTCAAATAAATTACATTAAAATGTTAACTATCTGTATTAATATTACCCTGGAGCTTATATGAAGGCGTTAACTTTGGAACGAGACAAAGTTCGCAGGGTACGAAGTTGTATGGCAGAACAACGTTTGCCGGGTCAGCTAGTTATTAATATACCTAACGCGATCGTGCCCAAATTCTGTATTTAGTAAAGTTCTGGCAGGATAAAGTTTTAGAGAAAAAATTTAGAAGTCTAGACACGCCCCTTCTGGTACCTCCCATACAAATGTACCTTACCACCCACTTTAGAGATGGAGTTATAATATCAATACACGCAACGCGATCGTGCCCAAATTCTGTATTTAGTACAGCTATTACAGGATAAAGTTTTGGAGATGAATTCTGGAAGTCTAGACACGCCTCTTCTGGTACCTCCCATACAAATGTACCTTTCCGCCCACTTTAGAGATGGAGTAATAATATCAATACACCCGACATAATCGTGCCCAAGTGCTGTATTTAGTAAAGCTCCAACAGGAAAAAGTTTTGGAGAAAAATTCTGGAAGTCTAGGCACGCCCCTTCTGGTACCTCCCATACAAATATACCACTTCGCCCACTTTAGAAATTTAGAAATAATATAAATATAAAGAATTTTTTTTTGTTTTACTGAGGGTGATGGTATATGTAAGTCTGTATATATAAACTTTCTTACTGGTTTCAATATCCGTCAACTATGCAATAGCAAAGCTTTGCCGAGTCCACTAGTATTTATATAAAAATACGTTTGGGTTCAGGTTAGTTTAGTTTCCCTTTTATAGACCCACAGTATGATACTAAAAAAAACTTGTGACACTACTAGGTGTGTCCCAATTACAAATGGCTAGTATAACGATTCTTTACATCAATTCTTTACATATACCAGATATAATAGCTCTGTGGTTTTCCTCTTTCTCTCTCTCCTCAACGGTTTAGTAATCGATACTTAATGTCAATGAACACAACAATGATCAGTTCAATATCACAATATGAATATAATACATACACATATAATATAAATTGGATAATCTGCATTTCTAAACCATAACTGAGAGTTAATATCAGAGCAAAGTCATCGGAGATTACATAGAAAATATTAGTTTTTATGACATATACGCAAAGCAATTAAGAGGCATTTTTTATGAGATCAACTCGAATGAATATGAGAGTTTCCAGAACGCACACAAGATTAAGACGATGTATAAACAACAAAAACGATATAAGAATAAAAAATACCTATCAAAATGAATACTAAAAACTACAAATATAAAAACATTAAACTTTATTGCCGACTGGATATCTAAATATGAATATGAATGTAAGCTTGATATGCAAGAAAACTATCTTAGATATTTATCGGTAGCTAATCTCTATATTGTTTGGTTTGTGAAGTATCTTGCACACATAATAAGAATTTTTTAAGGGCGAAGAAAAAAATAATATACCATAAATATACATGAGTTTTATGGTCGTCATATTTGCGCAACCTCTATAATATATACATATCTTTGGTGATCTTCATTGGGAGAACTTTTAGTGGAAAATATAGCATTTAAACTAAAATATTTACCCAAGGATTAATAGGATTAATATAGGTTTTATGAAACAAAACATGTCATTGTCATTTGATGTAGAAATAAAATTTACACATGCAAGTTTATACTAATGTATCATTACATGACAAACCAAGAAATGGTTGAAATTGATGGCTCTTATTTAATATTGAACCCGCCTACTTTTTAGTGGACTTTTAGTGATGTAACTTCACACAGATAGTGACTTTGTATACCTTAAACTGTAAAAATAATGCATTGCAGATGCTGAACTTTATTGCTACAAATGATAATATCTCAAATAAAAGCTCAATTTAATGGATTTAAATCTTTACGACATAGTTTACAATAAAATACATCAGTTAATGGAATGATGCAAATGTTATACGAATTGATATGATAAATGGTTAACTCTGATTGAACTAGTTGTCAAGTCAATTTAAACTCTATCTCTCTCTATACAGACTGCCTGGCTTTCTTAGGATATCATTCTGCCAATAAACTTATTTTAATTCCTTCAAATCTTCCTTTTAAACCATTAACTTTTCACTTTTTATGCATCACCCACAATACAACTACACCACAATTTGTTACATTGTTTCTCGACCATTGCATGTCTAATTACCTTACATTTGGTGTAATGTGTTCTATTGGCAATTACATACCTGGTATGTCTATATCATCAAGTGGTTATGTACTCGAGCGAGTGTATGGTGGTATGGTATGCATTTCGTGTTGGGGTCATGTTTTTACCCAGAAATGTTAATGACATGCAAACGAAATGTTACAATTCCATCGGTGCTGACATTCTCTGCTTAGACATAGTACACATTCACACATCCATACATACGTTTGCCATTGTGACGTGTGTTTTTAAGGTGGTAAACAAACACATGGCTATTTCACACCTTTTGTTGTGTCTCGTGGCACACGATTTGATTGCCGCCGTTGATTGTTTGAACAGGAAAACTTTACACATTGATGGTCATGGAAATACTCATAGCAAGGTGTTAAGAAATTGAATTTAGTGTAGAAATATTGTGGCAAGAAAGCACTATTGATTTATATTTGTTGGTTATTTTTATAATATTGCAAGATAATTAATCTGATCAAATTCAAATGGCCTTCAGTTGTATGTTTGGAATTTATGGCAGAAATATTAATACTTAACTTAATTTCCCTTTGCACCCCATGAATGAGGTATGGGATAGCTTCTCGCGTTGTTGTGAATTAACACGCCTTCTATTTTTAGATCCACAACTAACGGCACCTACTTGTTATGCGACGAATGCGAACGTCACTGTTTGAGCAGCTCTTACTAGACACGCCGATTGACTCGACACTTATACTGCGAAGTTGCTGTCAACAACATTCGAGGGGAGCCGACAATAAAAGAACAATTTGTTTTAAAGGTGACTGGAGCCAGGTTTGAACCTGCGATCTCCCGCATGGTAGTCGAGGGTTCTAACCACTATGCCACGGCCGGTCCCATGGGAGAAATATTATTTTATCCAAAAACAGGCCTTTTTGTACGAGGAATCGTTTGGAAAATATTTATACTGATACTTTTTAACAAGGATCAGTCAAGGTTTACTCAAGTTATCCTGCCCACCAGCCAAGCGGACGAACATGACTTAGTCGTCCTAAGAAGTCCTTAAACGAATTTGGTCTTAAGATACTTGGGGTGCAACACTCGTATTTCGTATCAAATTGTAGATCCCCACAGACCTTAGGGTGATGTCAAAGGTACACACTTGAAAAACGTATCAAAAGTACAGCTATGAACTTAACAACTTAATTTCCCTTTGCACCCCATGAATGAGGTATGTGATAGCTTCTCGCGTTGTTGTGAATTAACACGCTTTCTATTTTTAGATTTACAACTAACGGCACCTACTTGTTTATCGACGAATTCGCACGTCACTGTTTGAGAAGCTCTTACTAGACACGACGATTGGATCGACGCTTAATACTGCGAAGTTGCTGTCAACAACATTCGAGGGGAGCCGACAATGAAAGAAAATTTTATTTATTTTTTCTTTTTTTTTAAAGATGACTCGAGTCAGGTTTGAACCTGCGATCTCCCGCATGGTAGTCGCGTGTTCTAACCACTATGCCACGGCCGGTCCCAGCTATAAACATCATTGTTAATTGTGACTTTACAAGTAGGTAGTGGGAGCTAGTACACGATTCCAATTGATGGCATAATATTTGGCTATAGGCGTATAAGAGAAGCAAAACGACTGCTATCCAGCACCAGAGGCATTCGGAGTTTCGGAGACCTAAGTTAAAGTGGTACTTCAACACGCACTCGATCACACAAGTACATGACTTTGTCGATATCTTGAGCATATTTTTCAAAACTGTGATACGGAAGAATTGGAAAAGCAGGAATTTGACGTAAAATAGGTATGTGATGGCTCTCATATAAGGCTTTCACTCCGTAAAGGAAACATTTTGTGCCCAAAAATTTGTTGCACTGTGATATTCAGGTACAGCAAAAGATAAATCTATCGCATGCAAATAAAAACGGGTGAACCGATTTTAATGAAATTTGGAGGGTGGTTAGTATAAAGTATCGAAATAACCGTAGGCTATTTAATTTTTTAATTTGTTTGCCAATGGCGTGGGAAAACCTTTATTAGTGCTAGAGAGACACAATTTGATACCCATGTAGTACTCGACAATTCGAATATGAATAAGCAGACGAAATTTTATTTTTGGACCCAATGGGCGTAGTGGGTGTGGCAAAGCTTTTTTTAGTGCTAGAGCGACACACTCTTATACCCAAATAGTACTCGAGAACACGAATATGAATAAGCAGACGAAATTTAAATGTTGGACCCATTGGGAGTAGTGGGTGTGGCAAAGCATTTTTTAGTGCTAGAGCGACACAATTTTATACCCAAATAGTACTCGAGAACACGAGTATGAATAAGCAGACCAAATTTAAATTTTGGACCCAATGGGCGTGGCAAAACAATTTAATACCAAGATAGTACTTAACAATACGAATATGAATATGCAAACAAAATTGTATATTTCAATGGGTTGACGGATGTGGCGTGGCCAATTTGTATTTTAGACCTAACGGGACAACAGTTGCTGGCAAAATTTGTATTTTCAAACTGTGGGGGGAGGGGCGTGGCAAAAATGTATTTTAACCCTAAAAAGATAACATTTGATAAACATATACCACTTGGAAGGGGACATTTCAATTCTGATCAGTGGACAAAAGTGGCATGGCGAAACGGTTTTGAAGCCTAAGCAGATAAAATTTAGTACAAAAATAGTATTCAGCATTTCAAGTTCAAATTTACCAAAAAATTTTTATTTCTCATCACGACTCAGTGGGCGTTGCAGAACTGTATTTAAAGTCTAGAGAGCTACAACATAATAAATAGATAATACTCCGTACAACAATTATAATTATTCAATCAGTGGGCCGAGGGGGCGTGTTAAAACTGAATGTTAACCCTAGAAAGATAACATTTCATATACAGATGACACTCGGAAATACAATTACTAATTTGCAGACGATTACTATATGTGTATTATATTAAGTTAATATTGTAATATTAGTCAAATATGCAATAGCGAAGCATTGACGGGTTCACTATTCTATATATGTATGTATATAACCAGTACAGAAATTTCAGTCAGGTAAACTGACTGATAAATACCATCACCATATATAACATATTGTTGAAGTCTTGAGTTATTGAAATGAATAGATTTTTAATTAAAATAAAATTACTTATGTATAATTTTTCCCTTGCTTGTGGTGCAAAATCGTCCAAAACTTTACTTATTTGTGTAGGGGGTATAGTTGCCGGTTTGGAATTGATGTGAGAAATATTAATTTTTTCAAAAAAATTTAATTTTGATAGGGGGTACCAAAAGGGTGAACCGATACAGTCCTTATTCATTCCTGACTCAAATTTTCATACGTACAACTTACGAATAATTTGACTGAATTCAGTGCACTTACAAAAAAAGATATGTATGTAAGACTATGGGGGTGAGTTCGGTCCTTTGTATGGGAGGTACCAGGTACATAAATTAATTGACCAATTTTCATTACCCCCCAAGAGTCCGTTTGGAAGTTATAGGAGAAATATTAATTTTCCAAAAATAGATTTTGTATGGGAGGTACCGAAGGGGTGACCCGATATAGTCCATATTCACTCCTGAGTTCTATTTTCATAAGCGAACATTATACTCAAAATTTGAGTAAATTAAGTTTACTTACAAAAAAGGTATGTATGTAAAACTATAATGGTCAATAAGAACATTTGTATGAAAGGTACCGGAAGGAGAATGGCAAAGGTTTCGGTTTTCTCAGGGTTTGTCTAATTTGCAAGATAAATAAACTGACCAAATTTAAATATCCTACGATCGTCCGTTTGGAAGTTATGAAAGAAATATAAATTATGCAAAAATAGGTTATTTTTTATGGGAGGTACCAGAAGGGGTGGGGCTATTTTCCCCATTTACAATCCCATAAGTTCGTTTTGAAAAATATTAATACTGGTAAATTTTCATACCGATCCGTTAAGGTTTACTCGAGTGATATATACCCTCATCCCTAAGAGTGATGGTATAAAAATAAGTTAGTGTTGATTATTTGTTTGCATTTTTTATGTAACGTATAGACTCGGAAACGGCTGGACCGTTCTTTCACCGAATGTAACTGTTTGGTTGGTGGTGAAAATAGGCCAATTAAACTTTTGATGGGGGAATGGGACTTTGCCCAGAGGTTGGAAGTTACTGAATGTCACTCACTTGAGAGTGACCAGAAGCGATTCCTTTGTGGCACTGTCCAAGCAGCTAACTACTTCCGGTCTTAGACCAAGTATTCCCCGGGCATTGACTTTAAAGCAACCGCATAGAAGTTAGCTAAAGTTAGAGGGCGAAATGTTGAGTAACCTAATCGGCATGCTACCACCGAAGCGTCTTAGGAAGTAGGTAACAGAAGTTACTGAAGCTCAACACAGGCTCTCTTAGTGGCTTTGGCAGCCCCAAGAAACTAGGATCGTGAGCGGTGGCCTAATAAGTCACTCTCCTTAAACAAAATTTATTATGAAAACACGGAGAATAGATAAAACAAGAACCCCCCTCAAATGTTGACGACCCCCGCAAACGATATAAGGACCATGATTTAAGGATATGTACCTGGAATGTCCGAACTCTATACAGAGATGGTGCCTCTATCCAACTGGCGGATGTCCTCGACAAATACAAGGCTGACATCACCGCCATACAGGAAATGAGATGGACGGGACAGGGATGCACACGACGGAAGAACTGTGACATCTTTTACAGCTGCCATGCAGAAAGACAAGAATTTGCATGTGGTTTCATAGTCGGCAAGAGACTTCGACACCTGGTCTCGCGGTTTAACCCTATAAGTGAATGTATAGCCACCATTCGCATCCGGGCGAAATATTTATACATTACGCTGTTTTGTGTACACGCCCCGATGGAAGACAAAGACGATGACATCAAAGATGCATTCCATGAGCGCCTGGAGGATATATATGACCGCTGCCCTGCACATGACATTAAAATTGTTCTGGGAGATTTTAATGCAAAACCAGTACAGAAGTTTCAGTCAGTTAAACTGACTGATAAATACCATCACCCAATATAAGATATTGTTTACGTCTTGAGTTATTGAAATTAACCGATTTGTAATTAAAACCAGTTAGAAAGTTTCAGTCGAGCAACCCGACTTACATTTACCCTTACCCTCAGTAAAACAAATAATTTTCTATTATATTGATACTATTACTCGATTTCGAAAGTGGACGGAGTGGTACATTTGTATGGGAGGTACGAGAAGGGGTGTGGTTAGGCTTCCAGATTTATTCTCCATAACTTTATCCTGTTATAACTTTACTAATTACAGAATTTGGGCACAATTGCGTTGGTGTACTGATATTATTACTACATCCCTAAAGTGGGCGGAAAGGTACATTTGTATGGGAGGTACCATAAGGGGCGTCGCTAGACTTCCAATTTTTTCTCTAAAACTTTGTGCTGTTATAACATAACAAAATACAAAATATGGGGGACGATCCCGTAGGGTGTATTGAAATTATTACTCGATTTCTAAAGTGGGCGGAATGATGTATTTGTATGGGAGGTACCAGAAGGGGCGGGGCCATGTAGCCCATTTGCAATACCGTAAGTAGTTTTGAGAAAATAATAACTCGTGCAAAATTTCAAAACATTTGGTTACGTCTTTCGAAAGTTATTGTGCGAACCAGCCGGACAGCCAGACAGACGGACATTGCTCAAACGACTTAAAAAGTCATGAATCGAATTTGGTTCAAAGAAACCTAGGGTCTAAAGTGACTCCTTCTATGTGTTACACTTTAGGGTCGTATCAAATGATATATACCCTCATCCCTTAAGGTGATGGTATATAAACAAAAATCTGCCTTTTTTTAGAAATCGCGTTTGGTGCGGAACATTTTTGAACCCAAATCACCTAAAAAAGTTATATTCATTACTTGTATAATAGTTGCCACCACGTAGTGGTATGCCAAATTTTTTATCAAAATTACGTATATGCCTAATGTAGAATTTAAAACAATAGAAATTCCTTGAATAACTTCCATATTGTTGTCGAGTTTAAGAACCGTTTTCAAAGTATTTACTTTGTAGATATAAGAAATGTAAAATTTATTATAAGTTAATATGCAATAGCAAAGCATTGCCGGGCCCACTAGTTACTTTATATTTAAGGGTGTTGCCTTTAATGACAACCTGCAATTATGAAAACAATTTCAAAGACATATATTTTTATTAAATTTATAACATTCCTAAGCAGCCGCTGTCAAAATTTAAAAAAAAAGTCAACCATAAAAATACCAACTAAAAAAATAAATATACATACATATATTGTTAATACACATAAAACTTTCAACTAACGATTTCAGAAATGTCATTTTAAAACAGGCAACTCCTTCTAAACGATCAACAAATCTCATTTAAGAAATTTTGAAAATTTCACAATTCTTACAACGGGATATTTACATAACTAATAGATACAAATTCACATTTAAATGCAATATTTTATACTGCTTAAACGCCCTATGCCATACCATTTCATAACAGCAGTTGATAGCCCTAACTAATTATTGGCCGACAGGGGCGTTAATGCAACCATTAACGCTGGGATTGGCATAACAAAATTGAATTAAATACCAGAGCAGCCAACATAGGAAAATCCAACTATCTATTGATTTATAGACAATAAATTGAGTCTTGTTTGAAATGCAGCAACTTGAACCCATTGTAAACGAGGGGGGTTATCGTTGCCTTCGTCGTCGACGTCTTTTCATTAAAATCACAGTAGCCCCTTACTGTGTAGCGTTACGCCTATTGTTTGCATCGTCTGGCAAACAAATGATGATGACCAGCCAGCCAGTTAAGTGCGTTGTTACCAACAATATCCAATATTGAAATAATCTCTGAAATTAACTCATCCATTGTTGTGAGACTTAACAATGGGTTAACTAATAGATTTTTCCGCGCTTATTAGCCAACTTGCTGCGTACAGGTTGTTAAGCTACTATGACACTTGCAAGACATATCGGGGAATAATTACAAAAATGTCATAGCTAAGAAATCAACGTTGACAACGACGCATGAACTCTTGATGAGTGAGTAGTTTGAAAAATCAGCACGATACTAACAAGATTTAGAAAGTTCATCGATGCAGACGTTGCAGTCCCTTCCGTGTGTCGGCACTTGTTTTAAGAAATATTTATGATTTCAGTTTGTAAGAAATTAAAATTAATTCCGAAAATATTAATTCTGTTTCCCATTTAAAGTGACAGCTACTCCCTTAGAGTAGTAACGGTGGTAGTTTCGTTTAATGTTGTCGTCATTTATTTTCATTTTGGCTGTTTTGATTACAGCGTGAAAAACGCTTAAAGATCTCATTCGTTACCGTAATGAACTGTCGTCACATTTCGTTGCCGAAGTTTCACAGTTTTAGTGGCGAGTTGATTTTATAAATGTGTATTAAATTAAATATCAACAATTGGGCGTTGAACTTTGGCTGCACTATGATTTGAAGGAGAGATTGTAATAAATTATTATTTAATTTAGCGTGTACCTTATACCTATCTTGTAGATGGCTAGAAGTAATTTTCGTAGGGTTTGCCTCATGCGGAGAGCCATTTCCAAGCTAGCAAATCAAAGTGGGTTTTATCACAAAACCTTGCAAATACTCTCATGTCAAACCAAAAGACTTTAGATCGATCGATCAGTCTTGCTTCGTTCGTCCATAAAACTTTTAAAACGTTGTTGAAAATACATGTCCATAGTAATCTTCCACATAACTTACTATCAAAATCTCAGCCTGCATATACTAAAGGAAGGTCAACTGAGACAGTTCTTCACTCCCTCAATTTCCACTATGTACAATAGAAAACTCCCTTGAGAGCCAGAGCCTTTACTCTGTCTCTACTCTACCACAGTTAACCAATAGTATCGTAGCTTTGTCGAAGCCCTTTTAAAAGAAATACGTTCTGAATTCCTTAATTCAGCCAGGCTGCTATTTAATCCCTGGAAGATATGTTTGCTACATTACCGATGGTGATGGAATGCCATTCATAACTAAGGGTTATGGATACATATTTTGACATCAGGCACGTCTGGGTACCGGAATACAGCAACATTTTGAGCAATTGCTTTGCTGATAAGGTAGCTACACAAACGATAAACGGTAGGAAAATTAGAATATTAGGGGGGTTCTTAAAAAAAAACTTTAATTTTCTTTAACACACCACGAATGAGGTATGGGATAGCTTCTCGTTGTCGTGAATAAACACGCTTTCTATTTTTATACCAGCACCCTTAGGGATGAGGGTATATATCATTTGATACGACCCAAAAGTGTAACACATAGAAGGAGTCAGTTTAGACCCTAGGTTTCTTTGAACCAAATTCGATTCATGACTTTTTTTCGCACGATAACTTTCGAAAGACGCCAGCAAATGTTTTGAGATTTTGCACGAGTTAATATTTCCCTAAAATATATTAATATTAATTACAAAAATGGAAGTCTAGCCACACCCCTTCTGATACCTCCCATACAAATGTAAAACTCTGCCCACTTTTGAGATGGAGTTATAATATCAATTCACTCACCACGATCGTGCCCAAATTATGAATTTTATTAAGTTATAACAGGATAAAGTTTTGGAAAAAATATTGGAAGTCTAGTCACGCCCCTTCTACCACCTCCCATACACTACTTTTCCGCCCACTTCAGATATGGAGTAGTAATATCAATAAATCCAAGGTGATCATACCCAAATTCTTTATTTTAGTAAAGCTATAGCAGGATACAGTTTTGAGAAATAAAACTGGAAGTCTAGCCACGCCCCATCTGATACATCCCATACACATCTGGTACCGCCCACTTTAGAAATCGATTAATATTATTAATAGAACTAACGCGATCGTATTTAGTAAAGTTCAAGCAGTTTTGGAGAAAAAAATCTGGAAGTCTAGACACGCCCCTTCTGGTACCTCCCATACAAATGTACCACTCCGCCCACTTTAGATATGGAGTAGTAATATCAATAAATCCCTTATTCTTTATTTGGTAAATCTATAGCAGGATACAGTTTTTAAGAATAAAACTGGAAGTTTAGCAACGTCCCTTCTATTACGCCCCATACTCATTCTGACAAAATACAATTTTTGGTTTACAAGTAGGCTAAGTGGTGTCCTTTTTATTTAAAAAGACCAATACCTTAATATGTTACATCATCTGTCAAAATTAGGAAATTTGTGAAACGCTTAAAAACTCTTTAAATTTCAATACTAAAGTTAACCCAAAAATCGATATATTCCCTGAAGAAATTGGAAAAATTTTAGTTACACTCTCTTATTTTAATTTATGTAACAAAATATCATAAGGCATACAAAATTAAGCCTACTTATACATATGAAATGTTAATATTGCAATTTTAAAGCCTATGTATTGTAAAAATATTTGAATTTTGTATATGCGTTTAAAAAATTTCCTTCTTTTGACAGATGATGTAACTTATTGTGATATTGGTTTTTAGAAAAATAACGTTAAGGACTTCGAAAAACGTACATTCTGTGTAATACAAAAAAAAGAATTTTGAAAATCGGTCAAGAATTGGGGCCTAAAATTTCAAATGTCCAAAAAAACTTTTTTTTCCCCACTGTGCGGCATTGAAAGAAAAATGTAAGTGACTAGAGATAGGAATCGAACGACGGATCTCTCGCATGGTGTCGCGTGTTCAATCCATCATGCCGCGGCCGTTTCTTATCCCTCAAGTGGAGATTATGTTCTAAGATGAGCAACATCGGATTAGGATTGTCCGTCTGTCTCCGCGATAACAGCATTCATTTAAAAGCTATCGAGCTGAAATTTGGTATACAAACTTCAATTCTCTAAGCGGAGGTTATGACTACTTTCACCTTCTAATAACTCTTAAATCTGGCACATCCAAGAAAGTTTAGGTCGTTCTCTATTTTAGCCGAAGACATTTCGAGCTGAAGCATTTAAATCAATTCGTTCAACATGCCCAAGCCACCGCATTCGATCGTTTTAAGCGTGCTTGACTACATTGGGACCGGCCGTTAGAACACGGCGGGAGATCGCAGGTTCAAACCTGGCTCCAGTCATCTTAAAAAAGAAAAAATAAATAAAATGTTCTTTCATTGTCGGCTCCCCTCGAATGTTGTTTGACAGCAACTTCGCAGTATTAAGCGTCGATTCAATCGTCGTGTCTAGTAAGAGCTTCTCAAAACAGTGACGTTCGCATTCGTCGATAAATAAGTAGGTGCCGTTAGTTGTGAATCTAAAAATAGAAAGCGTGTTAATTCACAACAACGCGAGAAGCTATCCCATACCTCATTCATGGGGTGCAAAGGGAAATTAAGTTTAAGTTTTTAAGACTACATCGATGTCATTTTACAGCTTATGGGTCATTCGACAGTATTCGCCGTTAACGATATAGGTTTCAAATATATTGAGAAGAAATTTTTTCTATCTCGGTGGTTTGCGATAAATACTCGTCTGATTTCCTGGCTGACATTGATATAAATGTATCGGCGGAGCCAACCTAGACAATATCATCTTTCCCCTCAAAGTTATAGTAGTCAACGAGTAGAATCTATGTTTTTCGAAAAATATAACTTGGCTTTGTAATTAGTTATCACCGTAATCACTTCTACCGACTGCTTTTCAATGCTTAAAAAGGCTTTAGACTTTCAGATAACACACTAGAAAGGACGTTGTCAGCGATGGGTAAAATGGCTCACACACGTGAATCGACTTTCATAAGCTCGGGACATAAAGCACACGGATTCCAATCATCAGGCATGTATTCTTGTAACCAAATCGTTTTTTTTTGACCTGGTACATCCAGCCAGCCAGCTAATCGCCGCCGGCCTTAACAAACTATGACAGTAGTACATCAGCTATCGCAACTTTATTATTTTTAAGGCGTGCAATTGCCGTGCTTTCGTCACTTATGCTGCGTTTGGGAACGAGCAGGAAATTAAAGTGTTTTTTCCATATTTGCAGCTCATTCTGGGTGTTTGTGACCAAATTTCCATCTCTGCACTTACATGTGCGGATCCCTGCTCCAAATCATTTGCTTTTAACATTTTGGTAGAACTTTCGGTCTTCATCTTTTTCCCTATAATTCTTGATATCCTTACTCTGACTTTTCTGCCCATAGTGGCACCAATTCTGTAGAGAGTTCTGTATATACTTACATCATGGTCCTTTTTTTCTTTTTTGTGTTTTCTCAATAGTTTTTCTTTAAGGGAAGTTGCTTATTAGACCTCGTCGCACCATCCAAGTGTCTTGAGGTTGCCAAAGTCACTTAGAGAGCTATTGTGTTGAACGTCAGTAACCACTGTCACCTATTCCCTACGACGCACTGTGGCATATTGGTGGAAAAAATAGGGGCTTTCAACTTTCCAATATTAAAATTTTAATGATATGGTTTTGTAAAGAAGTATTTGGATAGGAAAAATTATCAACTATCAACTTTTCACTTTTTGATGGAAAAAAACTTTATGTGCTTTGATTTGCTTAGCCCTCTAACTATAAAAAAATGAAAGGTCCGAGTTTGTACTTTCAATTAAGAAAAAAAAAAATACCGCCAAATACCGTCCCTTTTAGTAACATCGATTTAAATGCAGGCATTTCTGGGATATTTTCGGTGTATTTGAAGGCTAATATCTTTCGCGGAGGGTTGTTGGGGATATTCTCTTCTTTTGTATGGAGACAACACATGTTTAACTATTGAATAAAAATTAACATTTTTTAACTAATATGAAATTTTCAGATGATTCTAGACAGGGAAGAAAAACACCTAAAATCTACAACTTTCAATGGGCTTAAAATCTAAAGTAGGCGTGGCATTCCCAATATGTTTAATTTTTTTTTCATAAGGAGAACTCAATTAAGAAGTTTCCCGAATTTCGAGTCCCTAGGTCCTAAAATACAAATTTTGGCAAGTGTAGTTATATGGGAGGTGGGTTTGGCAGTAGGCGGTTTTCCAAGATTTTTTCAAAATTTCTTAATTTAGCCCAGAGGAGTGTTTCTGCAAAATTTCATTGTTGTACGACCACTCCTTCCATTTTTTTCCAAGAAATGTATAGGGCGGTGCCACTGTGCGACGCACCGATAGTAGTTTGCCATTTAGGTTGTTTAACATTGATGTTTCTCAACTGAATGGACATTCCAAAGTCATTGCTCGCTTAATACTTGTTATATGCGGACATTGTGAGCTGCTTAAGGTTTATATACCTTACTTCTAAAATTTAAAACACTTTTATGACAACATTTGTTTTCTTTAAAGCTGCAACCAAAATACCTAAGAATTGTTTCGGTTCAAGACTATTAAAAGCGCTATTACCATGTCTGTCTTTTCAACATATTTCCTTACACTGCTCTCTTTAAATCATTTTCCCATTAAGATATTTACAAATAATTAAAGTGATTTATGTTTTGTTACCATTAAGCGACATTTCATACTGAATGTCCACGAGAACACACAATGTTGCGTAACATTCTTTGCCAATTACTCACAAATTCTCCAAATGTTAATGCCAAAAAGATAATCTTGAAGGAGTTCGTATGTCCCATAATTAAAATTTAGTTTTGCACAACAATTGTTACTTAAACATCAGCAGTAACACAGTAACACACACAAAGAGCTACTAACAAATTTATCAACATCGTCATCATCACCATCAACACCGCCACCACTGCCACCACCACTGGAGTCGTTATACTCATCTGCAGGATTTCGTCATCAGCATAAAAGTCACGTATCGGCAAAACATTATCAAAACAACACACTGGACACACTCCAGGGCTGATGGTGACCACGATGACGATGACGATGACGACGACGATGATGATGAAAACAAGAAGGTAAACAACATAACTACTTCACACCCAAAACAGGCCCCCTCCAGGATGAGAGTAGCAAAGTGGCCACAAGGATTGGAAATCAACTGTTTCCCCTCCGCAACGGGATGCGTAAGTGTCTGAGGCGGGGGGATGGTAAGGGCACGTCAAACGAATGGCCAGGGA
Organism: Muscina levida; assembly: GCA_964034835.1. NCBI lineage: Eukaryota > Metazoa > Arthropoda > Insecta > Diptera > Muscidae > Muscina > Muscina levida. The sequence continues at coordinate 48,752,477 of OZ035880.1, read as the reverse complement.
AATGTTGAAATTAATTAATGGGCTCGTTCAATTAAAATTGCAACATGTTGTAGAATGGTCTACAACATACGCCGTCTGCCTCCCTCCCATTTAAGAATCTGTGAACGAACACAACTGACACAGAATCCCTTACTTTCATACACTGGTAGTTTTCGTACTTCAAGCTATGCAAAAATATTTTGTTTGTTTGTATCTCTTACTTGCAGTGTTAGCTTTGACTTGTATTGTATTTGTATTGTTGTTAGTTTGTGGACAATTAACTTGTGCAACAAGTTCTTGCCTCCAGAGGGGACATCTACAACTGATGAGCACTACAACATTGAAATCAAGTAGGAAAAAACAGTCAGATTCTGAAAATATGCAAACTGCAACATTTAAATCTCGCCAAATGCTACACTTTATCGTGAAACAGTCGCAGCAACTGTTGCGGCTGCTGATGTTGCTGCTAATTCAACTCTAACTTATCCTCGGGGCTGAAAATGCTAAACTGATTTAGTGGTGAAGCTTAAAAAAATGCAAAATCAATTTAAGCCGTTTGTTTTTCCGCAGCTTGTTGTCCAAAATCATTGAACTGGATTTTCGGCCTAAAACAGACACTGACCGCCGCGCGGTCCAAGTTGCAGCCACTTGGGTTGCCACAATTGGAATTAGATGGGAAGGGATAGTAAACATGTTGTATTTTTAGAGTGCACAGTGGCACTATTTGTGCTATATATGTAGATCTATAAAGAAACAGCAAGAAAGTTTTAGTAGGAAAAACCGAAATTTTCTAGTATATTGATATTATTACTCGATTTCTAAAGAATGGGAGGAACCAGAAGGGGCGTGGTGTAACCAGTTTTTTCTCCAAAACTTTATCCTGATTAAGCTTTACCAAATATAGAATTTGATATTCTTACTCCATATCTAAAGTTGACAGAATGGTACATATGTATGGGAGGTACCAGAAAGGGCTTGTCTAGACTTCCATATTTTTCTCCTGTTATAGCTTAACGAAATACAGAATTTGGGCAAGATCGTGTCAAGTGTTCTGATATTACTACTACTTGCTACAGCCAATAGAAAATTGTGGAGTGACCTAGTGCATGTTGTTGGCCTGGTCGAGTATAACATGAATCTGTTAACCAAATTTTTGTAAAACCTTAAAAATCTTAAAACTCTGTCCAATTTTAATAGAGAACATTTAAGATGAACTTGACTGTATTGATCTCTAATGAAACATACATTTTAGTATTGTTTTTAGCTTAGTAACACTGTGATACGTAGATTAATTTTCTTCTGATTTTATGTTTGTTGTTGTTTATTGTGAAAGCATGCATTTAGTCCACTGCCGCAATGTCATGATGTAGGCAGGGACACATCAAACTTGTGGCTTGTGCAGATGAGCGCTCAGCGCAACTGTACAAAGCTGCTATTGAGTCGCTCGAAGAGGTTTTTCCTGGTGTGAGACTCGAAGCAATACATCTGGCTGATGTTCCACAGAGGCCACGATCTATTGCCAAGATCCCCGCTGAACCCTCCGACCCTATGGAAATCCTTTCAATCCTGCAATGCAGTAATCCTCAACTACCCACACAGGACTGGAAAGTAGTTAAGGTTACTAAAGCGGTAGAAGATTGCAGGAAGGCCACTATTATACTTAACAGTGATACGCTCCTGCCGCTTAGGAAGACACAAGGGAGGGTGTTCTATGATTTTGACTCCATCTTCCTGCGTGTCTATAAGAGCGACGACAGGAAAACGTCCCTAGCTCAAGAGAGCTCCAACAACGCAGACGACAATACGGCGTGTTCATCTGCCAATGAAGAAACCAACTCGGTGTCCAGCCTGGCGAGCGAATTCCTTGGCAAGATGAACGTGGCATTAGATGAAGACGACCTCCTGGAATCTGACGACGATCCAGAGGAAGCCAACATAACTGTCGTCCACAGCGACCAATTGTAATGAGGGTTACGCAAATTAACCTTCATCACTCAAAAGCGGCGTCAGCCGCTCTTCTCCTCCGATTAACACCACCTACGGAGGAGATAATTTGCATCCAAGTGCCATGGATTAATCAAGTACGCTGCCGGATCAGGTACGACCAGAGCTTGTATTATGGTCAAAAACACCCTTAAAGCTTTTATTCTAAGTGATTTCAGCGATAAGGGCAACTGTAAGGCTGCAGTCGAGAACAATGGTCAGGTAATTTGGATTATGAGTTGCTACATGGCACACGACCATGCAGATGATCCACATACAGAGACCTGATGGTACATGGACCACTAGCAGTCTCGAAACTCTGGAAGTGCTGATGGAAGCACACTTCCCAGGTTGTCGTGAAAGTGACTACCAGTTTATAGCAAACTCGGTCGACCATAACTATGATATCTTAGACATACCGATTACTGAACATCGAATTCAATGGGCTATCAAAAGTTTCCACTCTTTTAAGCCACCGGGACCCGATGGAATTATTCCCGCGGATCTACAAAAGAATATCGAAGTATTGACGCCCTGACGCTAGAAGTTATCTTTAAAGCATGTCTGAAACTGTCGTATATTCCAACGAGGTGGACAACCTACAAAATTGTATTTATCCCTAAAGGGGGTAAGGCATCTCACACTAAAGCCAAGGATTTAAGACCGATCAGCCTATCTTCCTTCTTACTTAAGACTATGTAGAGAATAATTGATGTATATATCAGATCATCTCTTAAACCGGAGGCCCTGTCCAGGGCTCAGCATGCCTACACGAAGGGCAAATCCACGGAAACTGCTTTACATTCGATAACCAGCCTCATCGAAAGATCTCTGAACTACAAGGAATACGCTCTTGCTGCCTTCCTGGTCATTGAGGGAGCTTTATATAATGTCAAACCTAAATCTGTAATTGACTCAATGGAACAACTGGAGAATCTGTTGAAACTTCTTCTGAAATGGTGTCATGAATGTGGACTGGGTGTCAATCCGAGAAAAACGGAACTGGTGCTATTCACATGGCAATACAAAATCCCTCAATTTGCCAAACCAAGATTAAATGGAGTCGCACTTACAATCTCTGATAGTGCCAAATACCTCGGGCTAACACTGGCAAAGCAGCAACGGTTCTATACTGCTGCAAAAGGGCAATCGGCCTAAATTGGGGAATTAGCCCCAAGAACCTAAACTGGTTATACGAATCAGTTATCAAACCAATCTTATTCTACGGATCGGCAGGCTGGTGGCCGGCGCTAGATAAATCATCCCAAAGGCTGAAATTCGAACGCATTATGAGACTGATGGCAATCATGATAACAGGGGCACTTAGATCTACTCCAACAAAGGCACTGTTCACGTTCCTAAACTGGTTACCCCCGGACATTGAGGCGAGGAAAATAGCGGCGAATAACGCAATGCGTTTAGACGCCACAAAAGCATGGATGCACAGAACCTATGGACATGCCAAAATTCTGAACGTAATCATTGGGATCTACCACACGGATTACACCATACCTGAACCTCTATTCGATCCGGGTTTTATAAGGAACATCCCGGATAGGTCCTACTATAATGATAATGCCCTGAACTTTGGGGAGGATGTCATCCTAATTTTCACGGACGGTTCAAAATCAAAGGAAAGAGCGGGCTGTGGAATCTTTTCGGAAGAGTTGAATCTGAGTTTATCAATCAGGCTAGCAGACCATTGTAGCATAGTTCAGGCCGAAATAGCGGCCATCAGAATAGCCGTAGAGAAAATTCAGTATCTTGGGATATTGGACGGCAATATTCATATTCTTACTGATAGTAAAGCGGCTATCAGATCCCTAGAGAAAGTGTACACCACTTCGTGAAATGTTCGTGAATGCCGGTCGTCTCTTGAGGAGATAGCGAGACATTCGACGGTTACCGTAACATGGGTTCCAGGACATGGGGACATATATGGAAACCGAATGGCCGATACGTTGGCAAAGGCCGTCATAACCGTGAACAAAGGATGCACAGAGGACACGATTTGTGCTGAACTTGTTCAGAGACCACCTGAGAAACATCATAGCTGTAATAACTGGTCACTGACCGGTTGGTAAACACGCTAAGAGGCTGAAACTACCCTACAACGATTTTTGTAGAAGCTGCAATAATGAGGAAGAAGAGGAGACCACGGAACATCTTCTATGTCACTGCCCTGCTTTTGGTGACCTGAGATACGAAAAGCTTGGTCATCGGACACTTCTAGACAAAACCTGTCTATCTGTAGGCGATTTGCGAAATATCCATGCCTTCATCAGAGCAACGAAATGGCTTGACAGCGACGTTGGCCTAATAGAATAGAAACATTTGGTGCGAAAATCTTTAATTGGTATCACAACGGGACTCATACTAGGACCCAAGTAAGCTGTGTTCAACGTGGCTGCCGAATTAACCTAACCTAACCTATGCATTTAGTCTCACAGATGAGCACGTGATGCACTGTGCAAATATTGTCTTATATCACCACCTAGTTGCAGCCAAGGTATGCATGCTATTAAGTAGTGCTTAAAACGCTCGTAACTAAACGCAAAGGAAGCTAGATATCGTAGAGCTTCATACCACCGATATGGCGAATGCCTACTCCAAACAACACTCTCAATTACTTTGAAATTTTCAAAGACGTTACTGCAATTGGTGATGTAAAGTTGTATTTTGCATCTCAAGCCGACTCACAACCTCCTTCGTGGTGATCGATTAGCCACAATCCGCATCAATTCTGATTTGTGCTCATGCCCCGACGGAATATAAAGACGATAAGATTAAAGGTGCATTTTACGAGCACCTAAAGAAAATATACTACCGCTGCTCTAGACACAACATTAAAATCGTTCTGGGAGATTTTAATACAAAAATAGAAAGGGAAGATGTTCGTGGTCCATCGATCGGTAAATTCAGCCTGCATTCCGGCACGTCAGACAACGGTTTTAGTTTGGTTAGCTTCGCAGCGGGAATGAACATGGTAGTGGGTGCAACCAGATTCCAGCACAAGGCAACTTGGGTATACCCGATCAAAAGACCTGGTTGCAGCCAAGGTACGCACAAGATTGAGCAGAGCTAACAACGTACGTAACCAAACACAAAGAAAGATGGACATCCAACCAGCTCTTCCAAATACTTCGGCACAAAGCCTTTACTTCTGACGTTCAGGATATACAATCTGGTTACCGATACGCAGATTGTGCTGCATATAAGGAGAGGACACTTCCACTAATTGCTTGTCCCTGAAGGCAACGTACGTGCAGGTATCAAGCCAATTGTCGACGATGGCTTATATTTCACATCACGAAGCCAAGCCGAAGAAATAACTTAATATCGCGGCTTAAAAATAATAAAGAAGCTTTGCCAAAGGACTTCCGGTAGAGCTCTTCAAGTCCGTTGGTGAAGAGCTGATAACGAGCATGCAACAGCTCCTACGCACGGTTTGGCTTAAAGAGAGCATGCCCTACGATTGGAATCGTATTATGTTCTGTATTCAAAAAAGGTAATTTAAATGTGTGATACAACTACCTCTGAATTAGCCTTTTAACCATCGTGTTAATGATTAGGTTTTAATGTTTAAAATCAGGTAAGAACCAGATCACACTATACACCGAGAGCTGCTGGAAGCGGAAAGTGAAGGAGAAAGAAGAGGAGAGGGGTGTGATAGAGAAAGAAGAGAAAATTGTGGAAACCCCCAATCATCATCCTGACCCAGATAGCCATGAAAGGCACCCCATGCAACATTTTAAATTGCCTACTCCGAATAGGGAGAGAGACTCTAGATCCTCCATAAAAGATTTCCTTAAGTATCCTAGCCTACTACGGACTAGAGCGGGACAGCAACAAAGAAGATGGTCCATCGTCTCGGACTCCTCCTCGTCCTCACACGCTAGATATTAGTCCGCTATGTATCCATCGCATTTCCCTGTCAAGCGCCTGATATTGCAATGGCCAGTCAGAATGCCAGTCTCAGATCACTCGCGCACAGGTCAACCTCATACGCCAATCGGATTTGCTATAATCGGGCCACAGGGATCTAGCAGTCATACAGTCGGTTCTGGATACTCAATGTCATAAAGACCAAATCAGCCGAAACCTGCGGAATATGACTGCAGCCATCACGGGTATACAGAAGGAATCAGCTTTAACGGGTCTAATGGTGAATGAGGACAAAACAACGAAAGAATCAACTTGTTTAGGACGCTACGTGAATGTTGACCACTACAACTTTGTTTCTGGTGGTATTTGAGAGGATAATACTCCGTAAAAAATATGAGCCCATCATCGTTAACACAAAGTATCGACGTCGCATGATCATGAGCTATATAATGACATTGACTTGATCAAATGCACCAAGGTTCAGCAGTTGCATTGACCAGGCCATGTTGTCCGCATGGAAAAAAATGCTCCAGCTCGAAAAATTTTCGATAATGAAAGGACCAGGTTACTGAGATCCATGCAGAACTTGGTATGAATTGGAGAAGAAGCGCAGAAGATCTAAGCGACTATAATAATTTTCAACGTGAGGTATTAAATCAAAATATACGATACCAAGTGGGTGCCAGATAAGCAAGTTAGTAAGTGCCAAAAAAAATTTACTAAATTTCGTTGTAAATGTTTTTCAGATAACATACCTTGTACCACTGTCAAGCATTCTAGCGATGATGTTGGCGGTGGTGGCGAGGGACACATTTGCCAGTAACACTTGTACAAATGTTAGAAGAGCCTAGTCGCTTGCGTCTGCGCTTAAGTCCTTGCCTTCCATTATAGTTTGGAACACATTGTGTTTAGTCAATTTACAACCTCCAACAAGTAGTGGCCTCCACCTTTGGATATTGTTTCTCTTTGCCGTCCAGCCCGCCAGATCGAAGGCTATTATTACAACTAACCATATATGTATGTATGCTTATTGTTGTTATTCCTTTTGTCTGTCTGTCGGCGATTTAGGTAGTCCTATATTACTGTACTCTGCCGTTGTTGTCGTGGCCTAACCTAGGTTGTCTTTAAGTAGTTTAAGTTTAGCTTTTAGATTAGCTCGTGTTATTTGTGTTTCCAAGGCACTCTTACATATGTCGATGATCGCTGCAATCGTAGGTTTTACCATACGGTTGCCCTCTAATTTCAATTTTAGTCAACGATGACGCTGGTGTTTGTTCTACTATAACTGCAGCGATGGCAAACAACATGCCCAATATAGTTAGGTGCGTTGCATGCATGTGTGGCTTACATGCAGGCTGCATAATACAATTTGTGTTGCAAGCTCAAAACCGAATGGAAAATTGTTGTTATGTTCAATTATTTTAACATGTAAATTCGCTGTTTTAACAATGTTTTAGGCTTCGTTGTTGGTCGTTGTCATCGTCGGTTTAAGGTGACAAGAATTTTAATAACTTGTTTTCAATTAGTCACATAAAATGTTCAAAAATGTTTTCGGAAGTGGTCGTGGTCTTGCGTTGAAGTAACCACACGCAGTTACACCAAAATATGCAACAAATTTAGGGAACAAGTTGAGAAATCAATTGTAGGATGCTAAATGGTGCAGGACTTTGGCTACTATGGAAACAAAATTAATTTGTTGGGAATGGGAGCCAAAATTAATGTATGTAAGTAATAAATGTGTAGAAATGATGTGATGAAGCATGTAAATAATTCTAGATAATTGTTTTATAAATACATATTTCATTTACAGTTTGCAGGCAATATGTCGCTATAAGAAATGCATCATCATTAATTTCGGTTTACTTTAACAATTTCAGTTACAGCTTTGATTAAGTATGTTTTTGATAAGGTTTGTTGAAACACATTACCTTACACAATTTGCTGAAGATTTCAATTTTGGCAACATGCCGTTTCACATTGGTCATCATGTTCATCCTTTAAAACGTTTTAATGTGTTGTCATTTCGTGTTTTTTTTTTATAACATTCGGTTAATCAGATACAGCGTGCTGTATTCAAACACTTCTTGTTTGCTTTAGTTATTCAAATCTCCTTAAGTTGCCGACACGCTGTCTGTCACGCCATATTATCAATCACGTACCATCCGCTTTGTTACTATATTTTTGAGCGAAATTCCTTTCAATTCATTGCCCGTTGTGGAAGTGGACTAAAACTGGGGTTTGTATTAACAAATAAATCACACGCCTCTTGATTATTGTAATAAACTAATTCGGATATATGTATAGTGCAATAGTGGGTAGCAAAATTATTTTGCTATTTATAGCAAACTAAGCGTCAGGCTGCAAAATAATGTTAGACAGACTTTGAAGTAATTGAATTTAGATTTTTTTTAGGATTTACCTTGGCGAAATTAGTGTCCGCTCTCTAGATCCAACTGTATGTTAGGTTCCCCGCAGGTTGTCTGCTCCGGGAGGCCTTTGGGGAGTATCACCACCACGGAGCTGGGTATCTCTTGATACCCTACGAGACTTGCATCTCTTATTGTGCATCGATATATCCTTTTAGCTGAATGTGGCGTTGCATTCGCAGCACCAAACCTCTAACAAGGATGTAACAGGTATTGCAGGAACACTGTTACGTTGTTACGGAATTCTTCCTTCATAAAGCGAAAGGCTATAATTTTGTGAGATTCTTTGAGCACTTACAATCAAATCAGACAGTTACACATTTAGTTTATGTTTGTGTATTGTCCAAAGTGTGTAACCAGTGTTTATTGATGATACCAGCCGGATGGGGTAGCAAGGTACCTAGCAGAAGGTAGTAATAGCGGTCAGCCGGATGGGGAACTTTGCTCTTAGCTGAAGGTGACGAAGTGTGCTTTCGGCAGAATACTGCGGTATTCTGATGGCGGGATGTGAGGCCGACTGTATAGGGAACTTCGGTTCCTAACTGATGGCGACGTGGTGCATAACTGTAGTTTGCAAGTGTGTGAAGATGGAATGGTTACTGTGGTAATGACTAAATAAAAAAATACAATAACATCAATTAGCAAATAAAAGCAGTGGGGTCCAAATCGGACGGAGTACAAGCCTCGAGCTTGTACTTATCAGTCAATATGGTACCCCCACATAATTTGAATATTTCGTGGAGTGTTGAGAATTAGATAGAGGAGCCCACTATCTAGTCAGGTCAACGTGACGATACTAGATGCAAAACACAAACATCATCTGTATAAATGAGACTATTCTGGGGTTTCTATTTATACTTCGGGTACTGGCAATACCACTGGAAAGTTGAAAATTAACATACATAGAGCGCTTTCACTTACGGGCACAATTTATATACCCTCCACCCCGCGCACGTTCGGAGTGAAAAGTATATTAGTTCTGTTCTTTAATTTGTAATGCCCATAAGGAGGCAAGGCAGATATGACAGTATATCGCAACAATTCTAATGTGAAAAACTAAAAGTGAAACTCTTTGGTTGAGTCTAGAGAAGTTATTCTGAAAACAAAGAGTGTGTCATAACTTTTTATACCATCACCCTTAGGGATGAAGGTATATATCATTTGATGCGACCCAAAAGTGTAACACATAGAAGGAGTGACCTTAGACCCTAGGTTTCTTTGAATCAAATTCGACTTGACTTTTTAAGTCATTTGAGCCATGTCCGTCTGTCTGTCTGTCTGTCTGGTGAAAGACGCAACCAAATGTCTTGAAATTTTGCACGAGTTAATATTTCCCCAAAACTACTTACGGTATTGCAAATGGGCTACATGGCTCCGCCCCTTCTGGTACCTCCCATACAAATACATCATTCCGCCCACTTTAGAAATCGAGTTATAATATCAATACACCCAACGGGATCGTACCCAAATTCTGTACTTAGTAAAGCTATTACAGGATAAAATTTTGGAGAAAAAAATTGGAAGTCTAGCCACGCCCCTTCTGGTACCTCCCATACAAATGTACCTTTCCGCCCACTTTAGAGATGGAATAATAATATCAATACACTTGACACGATCGTGCCCAAATTCTGTATTTAGTAAAGCTATAACAGGATAAAGTTTTGGAGAAAATATCTGGATGTCTAGACACGCCCCTTCTGGTACCTCCCATACAAATGCACCTTTCCGCCCACTTCAGAGATGGAGTAATAATATCAATACATCCAACGCTATCGTGCCCTAACTCTGTTGTTAGTAAAGCTATTACAGGATAAAGTTTTGGAGGATAAACCTAGAAGTCTAGACACGCCCCTTCTAGTACCTCCCATACAAATTTACCACTCCACCCACTTTAGAAATCGAGTAATAATATCAATATAATAGTAATTTTTTTTATTTTACTGAGGGTGATGGTATATGTAAGTCGGGTCGCCCGACTGAAACTTTCTTACTGGTTTTATTTTATTTTGGAACTTTTGACTCATAGAGGTTATTTGTCTTCGGTGACTCTTAGTGAAATTTTCCGGAGAATATTTCTATAAAAATTGTTCTGGGAGACTTTATGCAAAAATAGGAAGGGAAGATGTTCTTGGTCCATCGATCGGTAAATTCAGCCTGCATACCGACACGTCAGACAACGGGTTTAGGCTGGTTAGCTTCGCAGCGGGAAGAAACATGGTAGTTAGTGGAACCAGATTCCAGCACAAAGATATCCACAAGGCAACTTGGCTATCCCCCGATCAAAACACCAAAAATCAAATTGATCATGTGGTAATTGATGGCAGGCATGCATCTAGTGTCACGGACGTGCGTGTGATCCGTGGTGCTAATATTAGCTCGGATCATTACCTGGTTGCAGCCAAGGTTCGCACAAGATTGAGCAGAGCGAAAAACGCACGTAACCAAACACAAAGAAAGCTGGACATCGCGAAGCTGCAAACTCCAGAGATAGCTACTGCCTACTCCGACCAACTCTCCCAACTTTTACGTCACAACGCCTCTACTTCTGACGTTCCCGATACACAGTGGCAGCATATTGCGCATTCCATGGCAACCGCCGCAACAACCGTGCTAGGATATGAAAGGCGGCGCTCAGACGAATCCTGGTACGATGAAGAATGTCGCATAGCGTCTGAGGAACAGGATGCTGCTTATCTGGCAACGCTACAGCCAATTGTAACCCGTGCTGTTAGGGAACGGCACAAGGAGAAAGTAAAACGGGTGAGACAGCTATTTAGGCTAAAAAAACGTCAGATGAAGGAACGGGAGAACGAGGAATAGGGATAGGGGTGAGGCCCGAAAATTTTACCAGAAATTAAGAGCAAATAGATATGGTAATGGCCTCCCCACCTGTAAGGACAGTGATGGAAATCTGGTCACGGATACGCAGAGTGTGCTGCACATATGGAGAGAACACTTCCTGCAACTGCTGGTTCCAGAAGGCAGCGCACGTGAAGTTATCACGCCAATTGTCGACGACGGCTTAGATTGCCCACCACCAAGTCAAGCCGAGGTAAGAAGAGCAATATCGCGGTTGAAAAACAACAAAGCAGCCAGTGCCGACGGTCTGCCCGCAGAGCTCTTCAAGTCCGGTGGCGAGGAGCTGATAATGAGCATGCACCAGCTCCTGCGCACGGTTTGGCTTAAAGAGTGCATGCCCGACGATTGGAAAGTAAGCGTATTATGTCCTGTGCTGAAAAAAGGTGATCCAAGTGTGTGCTCCAACTACCGCGGGATCAGCCTATTACCCATCGCATATAAGGTCCTGTCGAGTGTGCTATGTGAAAGACTAAAGCCTGTGTTATCCAACCTGATCGGGCCTTATCAGTGTGGCTTTAGATCTGGAAAATCAACAACTGACCAGATTTTCACACTTCGGCAAATCCTGGAAAAGACCCAAGAGAAACAGATCGACACGTACCATCTTTTCGTCGACTATAAAGCTGCCTTCGACAGCCCGATATGGCAGAAATTACTCGAAGTCATGGCTGAGTTTGGTATTCCAGCGAAGCTGAAACGTCTTTGCGGAATGACGCTGACTGACACGAAGTCTTCAGTGAAGATTGGCAAGGACCTTACGGAGCCATTCTATACCAGACGAGGCCTAAAACAAGGCGACGGCCTATCGTGCGATCTCTTCAACATTGTGATGGAGATGATAATGAGAAAAGCTGCAGTAAACACGAGTGGCACTATATTAAACAAAAGCCACATGCTACTCGCGTACGCTGATGACGTAGACATCATCGGTCGAAAACTGCGGGATGTGACTGCAGCCTTCCCAGGTATTCAGAAGGAATCAGCGAAAATGGGCCTAACGGTGAACGAGGACAAAACGAAGTTATTAGTTTCAACGAACAAAGAATCTACTCGTTTGCGAAACTGCGTGAACGTTGACAACTATAATTTCGAGGTGGTAGATAATTTTGTCTACCTAGGCTTCGTCATCAACAAAGCAAATAATGTCAGCCTAGAAATCCGGAGAAGAATCCTGCTTGCAAATAAATGCTACTACGGACTAAGCAAGCGATTCAATGACAGAGCCCTCTCTCGACGAACAAAACTCAAGCTATACCAGATACTAATTCTACCTGTCTTATTGTATGGCTCAGAATCCTGGGTTATGACACAAGCGGATGAATCGGTTCTGGCGGTATTCGAGAGAAAAATACTCCGTAAAATATATGGGCCCATCATCGTTAAAGGAGAGTATCGGCGTCGTATGAATCATGAGGTGTACGAGCTGTACACTGACATTGACGTGGTCAAACGCATTAAGGTGCAACGGTTGCGTTGGCTAGGTCATGTTGTACGCATGGACGAAAATGCTCCAGCTCGAAAAGTCTTCGACAATGAACTCGATGGACGGCGCAGAAGAGGGCGACCTAAACTCCGTTGGAAAGACCAGGTTACTGAGAACCTTACAGAACTCGGTGTGACTAACTGGAGAAGAAGCGCAGAAGATCGAGGCGCTTATAATATTTTTCTACGTGCGGTATATAATCCACTGGGATTGCATAGAAGTACCAGCTAAGTAAGTAAGTAAGTATATTTCTATAAAAGATTCTAATCCTTGACCTCCGTCCAAAGTTGACAGGAGTTTAGGGTTTTGTTACTGAGGTCAAATGCTATCGTTTGATATTGGTTTGGTTCACCCCCGAAAAAGTGTGTTGCACTGTGTAAGTTCGATTTCCTGCTCCAGTCATCTTACATAACGTTGTTGCTCCGACCAAAACAATCATGTGTTTTTCAGTTACCTTTCCGGAGAGCCAAAAAACTGGTTTATTTTAAACATCTTGATAACTTTTAAACCAATCAAGTTATCACGAAGAGGATTTAGGAATCGATGGACGACCACAAGAGCTATAAAATTACACATAACTGATTTGATCGGTGCAGCGACGATATTTCTTTCATTGCCGGCCCCTTCGATGTTGTCGACAGAAACGTCGCTATATAGTGTCGAGTCAATTAGCATGTCTAGTAAAAGCGTCTCAAACAGTGACAATTATGTGCCATTTGTGGTGAATCTAAAATAGAAAGCGTGTTTATTCACAGCAGATCGGGATATGCTGTATTCGTATCACAGCGATCTAGCAGTTATACAGTTGCTTCTGGTAATCCAAAGTCTGCTGGCGGTTTTCCACATGCACTCCTACACCAAGACAAACAGGTAACAAATGGACAGGTTAATATCCATCAGAGAGTCATGACCATGCATAGAATAGCCTCTTCTAGCCAGTTAGCCCGCTGATTCATTCCAAGAGATGTGGCAATGTCCTGGGACCCGACAGATGCTGACATCCAGAGGCTTTAGTCCATCCAAACTAATTTTCCTTACTGTACCTTACCAACTCTGATTTACACTATGTAAAATTTATTACATTTGTTGCAGCTTGGCTATCCACACAGGCGGCGATCTGCCTGCTAGTATCGATTCCACATCACATAATAGCATCCGCGGCTTTCTCAATGGTCAGTACCTTAGCCAGAAAAGCACTGCATTCATTATATAGCCTGAAAGAAGGACTTTGCTGTATACATCACCTACTGTGCCATGTACCATCTTCGATACGGCAGTAAACACAGAACCATAAAGAGTCCTTACGTCATTATATTGCGATTTTTTCGGAATTTTAACGTGTACTTTACAAAAATTCACTCGATTCACCAAAAAATTAAGTAGAGGTGCCAGATGAAAAAAAAATTCATTACCCAAAATCTGGAGAATGTTTGCATTGACCCTATGCGGATTGATGCCAATCCCAAGCTTTCCTCAATCTGATTGCCCCAAGTAGCCTTGACGCACAAGTTAAGGAGCGAAAGGCATAGGAACACATCTAAAGCCGTTTGCGTTGAAATTCTGGAAGGAAATCCACACTTTTTGAAAAAAAATCAGAGATGGCAGATGAAAATAGTTGTCAATACCCAATAGCCAACGCCAGCTTTATCCAGTATAATTACCTCTTGGGCCGCAGTCACCTAGATGTACAAGTCCAGGGGTGGAAGGCACAGGAACACATCCAAAAGACGCTTTCGGTCTGCTTCTCCTAACCCCATAGATCCCTATTACAGCCCTGAGCATTTTCAGTAATTGGTGAGAGGGCCTAAATAAGAGTAGGCCCTCTCACTTAACCAGACATCCATATGTAATTATTGGTCGGACTATCGCAGTATACAGACACATTACTACTTTTGGGCTGAATCCCCAGCTTTTACTGACAGAGTTCCGACATGCATAAAGGGCACTGACACTCCTCTTTAACCCCTCCTCCATATTGCTTGCCCAATTTAGCTTCTGATCGATAACAACACCTAGGCACTTGGCCTCCGTTGAGAGTGTCAGTTTCACACCATTCAGTTTTGGTGGCCTTAAGTCCTTGACCTAATATCTACGGGTGAAGGGAACTAAATCCGTTTTCTGAGGGTTCACTCCCCAAACCATAGGTCATGACCCATCGTAGCTGCTTTCCTTGCAGCTTTCCAAGGGCAGTTTGCATAATGTCGCACGACCTTGGTAAAAATTTTCCACCTTTTGTGATGGTCACGTCTTCCGTATATGCTACAATTTTCGTAACATCCTTATTGTATGATTTAAGTAACCCGTTTATAACACTGAGCCATAAAAGAGGGGATGTGACTCCCCCTGTGGTGTTCCTCTCGTCGATATCCTTTACACGCAGCTTCCACCAAGTTTCCCAGCAAGCAATCCAGCGAATTCACTAGCAGACGCGACGCATTAATGTTCTCCAGAGATTCCTTATTGCAAATGACGTCAGATTATTCAAAGTCCTTTCCATATTCAGCAAGGCAGCTGAAGTGAGGATACCTGAGCTAATATTTCGCTTCGTAAAGCCAATCACATCATAGAGGGCGCTCTCAACTGATATCCTTATATACATATCAATTAATTAAACCTACACATTTGGCAGAAAGATCCTGCAGTCCTTTGGATAGGCATGAACGGGCTTACCCGCCTTGGGTATTCAAGTCACCTTTACCTCCCTCTATTTCTCTGGAACACAAACCTAGCCGGATTCAAGCCATGAAGACGTCTACCACAATCGGAATTATATTATGAACAAAGGCCTGCAGCATGATTGGCATTACACTATCCTGACCAGGCGAATTGTAGGGCTACAGCCCACAGCCCACTTCAGCTTTTCCTAAACCACCATATTACCCACAAAATCCAAGTTCATCTTTTTGAACTACACTAATTACCAGCTTAGATAATGAACACCCTTGTATCTAGTAGAATTTTAGCAAAATTGCTTAATATCCTGCCCTCGTCTATGTAAGTAGCCATGGCATCACAACTGTCGGTCAGTCATAACACATATCAATGCGCCATTGCGCCATACAGTGACAGCCCTCTACTGAATTTCAAATAGCGGCCGCTGTCAGCCCAAACAAAATGCCAACAATTTCGAATATATTACAAATGTGATTTATTCAAATTCTCATGTAGCACATTTGTAGCAGCTAAACGAAAGAGTTTCGTTTTCGTTTTTTTTTTATTATACACCGCTAAGTTCTCAACACAGTTTGTAGCGCCATCATCAAATCATTTGAAATGCATGTTAAACAAATTTGTTAATTATCGAAATGTTGTACGTTTTTCATCAGAAAAACAACAAAAAAGAACTAAAGAGAAAAAAAACACAGCAACAGCACGAACATGTGTACTCATATTAACCACTGTTCACATGCATATGGGAAAATATCATTGAATCTACTTTGGTCTCACAAACATTTGTACCACGATGTGAATAAACCGAGTCTATACAAATACTACAATCAACATGATCATGTCTATGACTTTGTTGTGTTCAGACCCCCCAATTGAAGCAAACTGCCAAAATAACAGCATATACACTTTGTTACAAATGCAACAACATATTCGTATACTTTACCACCTAAGGCGTTTGCGTTATTCGCCTATCACTAGACTCTATCTATCTTTTTTTAATTATCACAAGACTTTTCTATTGAATTACATGTGATTTGTATTGATTTCCATGAATAAATCTATAAAATTTACTTAACTAACGTCTAATCATAATCATGTTAATAATAATAATATCTTTAGTTAGTGAAAAACGTCACAACATTTTAAAATGTTACTAATAGACAGATTTGCGTGCGTATCACAACTGATTACATTGTAGTGCTAGATATGGTATAGTAAGTAATGAATAGTAGGTTAGTATGTTGATGTTAAAAATTTCAATGATTTTTATTAAATTATAAGTGATTTAAGGCGACTTCGCTACAATCGGTCAGTTGTTAAATAAAGCATGTGCATTGTATGTTAAAAAGTGCTGTATAAAACAAAAGACTTAAGACACATACTTAATCGAAGGCATATCCGCCATTGTGTTGCAAGTCAATGTAAAGGCACTTGAGACAATTTTTTTTATTTATAGGATTTTGTCTCTGGCATGATGTTAGAACACGCGACCAAGGTTCAAATCCTGCCTCAGTCATCTATATTTCTTTCTTGGGCCACTCCCTTGATGTTAACGACAGCGTTCCTTGTGGTACCGCTGGTGGCATGAAAGTTGCGTTAGGCGACTACTGTACGGGGTGGGTTGACCTGGGTTGCAGCCCCAGTTTTAAATAGTTAAATAATAGTTTAAATAGTTGACTAGTAACAGCAACTCGCAAAAGCTGACGTTCGGAACCATCGTAAGACCGTATGTCCGTTATGAGTGTCAAAAAATATGAGCCTGTTTTCTCACTTAAATGTATGTTTTTATTGTTTATAGTTCCAACTTAGTTCAGTAGGGCATCCAGTGTGGATATAATGCATAACATGTCTGCTATACGGGATTACATAGGCTAGCTTCGTCTCAGCAAGGCACATGCTAGTAAGTAGAACCAGATCTCAGCATAAAGATATCCTCAAGGCACCTTGGCTATTCTCCGATCAAACCACTTAATTTAAGCTTTCTGATCGTTATTTACATGGGAATATCCGGAATCTCTCTTTGGAGGGCCCTAAGCGCTCACAACGTGCGATAGATCAGGTGTTCCCCGAGCAATGCTAATTTACATCTTTCCAGTGGTAGCAAATGTTAGTGTGTGTGACCGAATAGCCACTATTCGCTGAGTTGTGTGCACGCCACGACGGAAGAAAAAAACGGGGGTACTAACAATACACACTCGACCCCGATTGTTGGCACACACACACTTCGTCGTCCGGGGATTAATGTTCTCCTTACGCCATTGTGACAGTTTTGAGTCAATGATGCTATCTCGTGTAATGCATGCTTCGAGCGCCTAAAGAAAATATATGATCGTTGCCCTGCCCATAATATTATTATTGTACTGGTTAGATTCGCGTCGGCAAGAAGCATGATAGTGAGTGGAACCGGTTATCCTTATCCCCTTATCGTGATAATCGATGGAAGGCATGTCTCAATCGTTTGGACGTGCGTGTGATACGCGGTGCAAATAACGACTCGAATCACCTTCTAGTAGCAGCCAACTAGTACTAGTACGATCGGGACTAACTAGTACTAAAATCGTGGCCAAATGCGAAGGAAGCTAGACATCCCAAAGCCGCATGCAACCGAAATAGCCAATGTCCACTCTAAACATCTTTCTTAATTACTGCAAACAAACACTCCTAATTCTGATGTTCCGACACACAGTGGCAGCATATTGCGAATTTTATGATTACCGCGCCTACCATGCGGTTGATTCATGATTCGTTTCAACCACATTTTTCTTCCATCGCAGGCCCCTCAATGTTGTCGACAGCTACTTCGCGGTATAGGGCCAAATCAATCGGCTTATCTAGTAAAAGCTTCTAAAATAGTGACGTTTGCGTTCGTTGATAAACGACGTAGATGTTGTTAGTTGTGAATCTAAAACCAGCAAGAAAGTTTCAGTCGGGCAACCCGACTTGCATATACCATCACCCTCAGTAAAATAAAAAATTGCTATTATATTGATATTATTACTCGATTTCTAAAGTGGGTGGAGTGGTACATTTGTGTGGGAGGTACCAGAAGGGGCGTGTCTAGACTTCCAAATTTTTTTTTTCCAAAACTTTATCCTGCTTGAACTTTACTAAATACAGAATTTGGGCACGATCTCGTTAGTTCTATTAATAATATTAATCGATTTCTGAAGTGGGCGCTACCAGAGTAGTATGGGGCGTACCAGAAGGGGCGTGGCTAAACTTCCAGTTTTATTCTCAAAGACTGTATCCTGCTATAGATTTACCAAATAAAGAATAAGGATACGATCGCGTTGGATTTATTGATATTACTACTCCATATCCAAAGTGGGCGGAAAAGTACATTTGTATGGGAGGTACCAGAAAGGGCGTGGCTAGACTTCCAATACTTTTTCCAAAACTTTATCCTGTTATAACTTAACAAAATACATAAATTGGACACGATCGTGTCGAGTATATTGATATTATAACTCCATCTCTAAAGTGGGCGAAGTGGTACATTTGTATGGGAGGTACCAGATGGGGCGTGTCTAGACTTCCAGATTTTCTCCAAAACTTTATCCTGCTTGAAATTTACTAAATACAGAATTTGGGCGCGATCGCGTTAGTTCTATTAATAATGTTAATCGATTTCTAAAGTGGGCGGTACCAGATGTGTATGGGATGTACCAAATGGGGCGTGGATAGACTTACAGTTTTTTTCTCAAAAATTGTATCCTGCTATAGCTTGAATAATATAAAGAATTTGGGTACGATCGCCTTGGATTTATTGATATTACTACTCCATACCTAAAGTGGGCGAAGTGGGGGAGGTACCAGATGGGGCGTGGCTAGACTTCCAATATTTTTTTCGAGAACTTTATCCTGTTATAGCATTACTAAATATAGAATTTGGGAATGATTGAGTTCGATGTATTGATATTATTACTCGATTTCTAAAGTAAAGTAGGCGGAATTGTACATTTGTATGGAAGGTACCAGAAGGGGCGTGGCCATGTAGCCCATTTTCAATACCGTAAGTAGTTTTGGGGAAATATTAACTCGCGCAAAATTTGAAAACATTTGGTTGTGTCTTTCGAAAGTTATCGTGCGAACCAGCCGGACAGCAGACAGGCAGACAGACGGACATGGTTTAAACGACTTAGAAAGTCATGAATCGATTTTGGTTCAAAGAAACCTAGGGTCTAAAGTCACTCCTTCTATGTGTTACACTTTTGGGTCGTATCAAATGATATATACCCTCATCCCTAAGGGTGATGGTATAAAAAGAAAGCGTTTTAATTCAGAACAATGCGAGATTGAATCGACGCTTAATACTGCGAAGTTGCTGTCAACAACATTCGAGGGGAGCCGACAATGAAAAAAATTTTAATTTTTTTTTTTCTTTTAAGATGACTGGATCCAGGTTTGAACCTGCGATCTCCCCCATGGTAGTCGCGTGTTCTAACCACTATGCCACGGCCGGTCCCCCCATACCTCACTCATGGAGTGTAAAAGGAAACTAAGTTTTTAAGTATAAAGGTGCCGCCCAAAAGTGTTACCAAAAGGTCCTGTAAGGACAGTGACGGACATCTGCTCAGGGACACGCAAAGTGTGCTGCAAATATGGAAATAACACTTTCGGACTCTTCTCGTTCCGAGTAGATTGTCCATCACCGAGCCATCGGTTCAGCACGTCAATTGCATAACTTATAAATGATAAGACTGCGGGAGCAAATGGACTGACAGCAGAGCGTTATGAGAGCGACTGCACTGAGCTGGCAACGTATATGCACCAGCTCATAAAATTGGTTAAAGGAATGCATGCCCTATGCTTTAAATCTAAGTGTCTTATGTCCTGTGCTTAGGAAATGTGATACAAGAGTGTGAGCACCAACTATCGCGGAATCAACCATTTACTCATCGCGTACAACGTCCTGTCGAGTGTGTTATGTGAAAGACTTAAGCCCATCCTAACGAAACTGATTGAATTTAAACTACGACAAATCCTGGAGAAGACCCCTGAAATGCATATCTACACTTACCATCTGTTTATCGACTAAAAAGCTGCCTTCGAAAGTCCGATACAACACAAACTATTAGATGCGTTGGCTGAGATTAGTATTCCTGCGTTGCTGATACGACTTTGACCGTCTCGAAGTCTTCAGTAGGAATAAGCTAGGCTACAGGCAAGCCGCCAGTCTATCATATCATCCCATTAACATCCTATTGCAGATGATCATGCGGTAAATCATTTATAAATGTCACATGCTGATGATTTAGATATCATTAGCCGAGAACTGCGGGATGTTACTGCGGCCTTGCAAAGCGTTGAAAAGCAGTCTACAGTAATGGGCCTCGTGATTTATGAGGACAAAACTAAGTTATTTTTTCATTGTCGAACACAGAGTCTAAATGACAACAACCTCTCCCTATGACGATGAAAGATCCACCTATATCAAACACTGATGCTACCTGTGTGGAATCTTTCATTGTTCATCAATGTATATTTCGGTTGTATGTTGCGTTGCATTCTCAGCGTATTGGTGATAGGTAAATCTAAACCTCTAACATGAGTGTAACGGCGATTGCAGGAACACAGTTACGTTGTTACAGGGAATTTCCTTTATAAAGTGAAAGATTATAATTGAGAAACTTCGGTTCCTGGCTAATGGCGGCGTGGGCGTTAAATTGTTGTTTACAATGGCGTGTTGGAGGGAATGAGTTACTGTCCCAAAGACTAATAATATATATGAAACCAAGTAGCATATAAAAACAGTGGGGACCATATCGGACCAGCCTGTACTTGTCGGTCAATATAGTACCATCCACCCATGAAGCATGTAGGATTTTAAAAATTCGTGGAGTGTTGAAATAGCGGCATTGTAGTGTGTTCTAGTGGGGTGTGGCCCACCATCTGGTCAGGTCAATGTGACGATACTATATACAAAACACAAACGACTCATGTCTTGCTTAGGGTTGTATCGACGGTCGTTTGCCTGCACGACACTTAAATAAAATGTATAATGCAAATACGGAATACGATTTCTTGTTTGCTGTTTTCCGTAAAAACAAAATCTAATATGTATTGATAGTTATCAATTACACACTGTGACAAATTGGAAAATATAGAAGGAACATGGGTAGCAACCTATTGCATGTTGTAGGTCTGGTTGAGTACAACATGACCTGTATACCAAAGTTTCCTAAAACCCTCAAAATGTAGACTTAGGCTTCAAAAACCAGTTTTTCGGATCTTTCCCCACTTATGAGCTTATAACTCAGACAATTTTTAACCGAGTTTTAATTTCTCTAAGAGTCATAGACCTTTCCAGAGATATATGTATGTTAGGTACATATATAACTCGTCACATCTGTCTGTTTTGCCTCGAAATCAAAACGAGGGTAGGTACGACAATATATATATATAAATGATCAGCATCGAAATCTGAGTCGATTTAAGGATGACCGTCTGTCCGTCCGTCTGTCCCCGCGATTACAGCCGCAGCTTAAGGGATATCGCGCTGAAATTTGGAATGCAAGCTTTTATCCTCAAAGCGGAGGTTAAGTTCTAAGATGATACCTCCCATACCAAATCCCTCTTTTGGGGGTGTCCGTATGTCAGTCTCCGCGATTACAGTAGAAATTATAGAACAATCAAGTTGAAATATTGTGTGCAAGCTTCCCTACACTAACCGGAGGTTGAGTAGTAAGATGAGACCGATCGGTAAGAAACTCCCATACAAAATTCCTATTTTTGGGGGTGTCCTTATGTCAGTCCCCGCGATTACAGCAGTAATTTAAGAGCAATCAAGCTGAAATATTGTATGAAAGCTTTTCAGCCCTAAATGGATGTTTAGTTCTAAGATGAGACCGATCGGTCAAAAACTACTTTCACCTCCCATAAAAACTCTCCCTTTTTGGGGTCTGTCCCTGCGATTTCACCCGTATTTTAAGAAGTATATAGCTGACATTTTGTACGCAGGATTCAATCTCTAAGCGGGGGCTACTTTCTAAGATGTAATGTCGGTCAAAAACTACTCCCACCTCCCATTCAAACTCTACCTTTTTTGGGGTGTCCGCCTAATTGCCCCCGCGATTTCAGCCGTACGTTAGGAAATAGCAAGCTGAAATTTGATATTCAAGCTTTAATCCTATAATAGGAGCGTACGTTGTAATATGAGCAGTATCGGACGAATACATCTCCCACCTTCCATACAAACTTCCCCTTTGTGGGGGTGACCGTCTTATGTCCCTGTAATTTATGAGCTTTCGAGCTGAAATTTGGTATTTCCACAGAAGCAGAGGTTAAGTTCTATAATAAGCAACAGCGGATTTAAACTACTCCCACATCCCAAACAAACTCCCATTTGTGGGGAGTTACAAAATTCATAAAAATTTTCTCCAACTCATAAGCTTATCGGTAAATCGAATAAAATCGATAGAAAACCAGTAAGAAAGTTTCAGTCGGGCGACCCGACTTACATATACCATCACCCTCAGTAAAATAAAAAAAAATTGATATTATATTGATATTACTACTCGATTTCTAAAGTGGGTGGAGAGGTAAATTTGTATGGGAGGTACTAGAAGGGGCGTGTCTAGACTTCTAAGTTTATCCTCCAAAACTTTACCCTGTTATAGCTTTACTAAATACAGAGTTTGGGCACGAAAGCGTTGGATGTATTAATATTATTACTCCATCTCTGAAGTGGGCGGAAAAGAACATTTGTATGGGAGGTCCCATAAGGGGCGCCGCTAGACTTCCAATTTTTTCTCCAAAACTTTTTCCTATTAAAACTTAATAAAATACAGAATTGGGGCACGATCGTGTCGAGTATATTGATATTATTACTCCATCTCTAAAGTGGGCGGCGTGGTACATTTGTATGGGAGGTACCAGAAGGGGCGTGTCTAGACATCCAAATCTTTTCTCCAAAACTTTATCCTGTTATAGCTTTACTAAATACAGAATTTGGGCACGATCGTGTCAAGTGTATTGATATTATTATTCCATCTCTAAAGTGGGCGGAAAGGTACATTTGTATGGGAGGTACCAGAATGGGCGTGTCTGGACTTCCAGATTTTTTCTCCAAAACTTTATCCTGCTTGAACTTTACTAAATACAGAATTTGGTCACGATCGCGGTAGTTCTAATAATAATATTAATCGATTTCTAAAGTGGGCGGTACCAGATGTGTGTGGGAGGTACCAGATGGGGCGTTGGTAGACTTCAGTTTTTTTCTGAAAAACTGTGCCCTGCTATAGCTTTACTAAATTAAGAATTAGGGTACGAGCGCGATGGATTTATTGATATTATTACTCCATATCTAAAGTGGGCGGAAAGGTGAATTAGTATGGGAGGTACCAGAGGGGGCGTGTCTAGACTACCAGATTTTTTCTCCAAAACTTTATCCTGCTTAAACTTTACCAAATGCAGAATTTGGGCACGATCGCGTTAGGTCTTTTAATAATATTTATCGATTTCTAAAGTGGGCGGTACCAGATGTGTATGGGAGGTACCAGATGGGGCGTGAACAGACTTCCAATTTTTTTCTCCAAAACTTTATCCTGTTATAACTTTACTAAAAATAGAATTTGGGTACGATCACGTTTAATTTATTGATATTATTTCTCCATCTCTATAGTGGGCGGAACGGTAGATTTGTATGGGAGGTACCAGAAGAGGCGGGGCTAGACTTCTAATTTTTTTCCAAAACTTTATCCTGTAATAGCTTTACTAAGTATAGAATTTGCGTACGATTCCGTTGGGTGTATTGATATTATAACCCGATTTCTAAAGTGGGCGGAATAATGTATTTGTATGGGAGGTACCAGAAGGGGCGGAGCCATGTAGCCCATTTGCAATACCGTAAATAGTTTTGGGGAAATATTAACTCGTGCAAAATTTCAAGACATTTGGTTGCGTCTTTCGAAAGTTATCGTTCGAACCAGCCGGACGGCCACCAGACGGACAAACAGACAGACAGACAGACGGACATGACTTAAAATGTCATGAATCGAATTTGGTTCTAAGAAACCTAGGGTCTGAAGTGACTCCTTCTATGTGTTACACTTTTGAGTCGTATCAAATGATATATAAACTCATCCCTACAGGTGATGGTATAATTATTGACAATAAATGGATGTGTGAAGCTAAAAGTAACGTCTACTTCTCAACAACTCCCCTCTTTTGTGGTACAAAGTTTAATAAAATGTAGTTGAAGTGCAAATAACCAGTTTTATCACCATTTTTACAAATGGTGAAGGGTATCTGAGCCGCCTTACTAGTTTCCATTATATTTTAAGTTTTAAGGCTTTTTTAGTCGATATTTTATTAACATACCCTCATGTTTAGTATATGTTATTTAGAATGTTCATTTTGTCATGTATAAAACGCATATTTGTGAACAAATGGTTAAGTTATTCATGTTTTCGAGGAACAAAAGCAACTCACCAACACCTACACATTAGGCATATAACTTTTTACAATTTTTGCAAATAGGAAAAATGGCATAGCATAGTCGAATAGAGCATAAAAAAGTATTAACTCCCATTATTTATTTTTTTCGAAATTGCAAAAAAGTTTCCGCACCAAACGCAATTACATTACTTTTTTTCAGATCATATAGCCATTCTAGGTTTTCCTACTAAGATTACGTCATTCCATCAGCTGTTTTTGACGTTTCGCTTTGTTGTTCTATTTCTTCACAAATCTGTTAACTATATTAACTTATAGTAGGCAGATATAGAGGTAGAAGCAATTATATCCTATTTGTAAATTTATATATGATGCTAAGTGAGACGTCTGGTATTCTGATCATACTTTTAACAAAAATAATTTCGCCACACTACAAAAGTCATTGTCCGGTTTTCAAAAAACCATCAGTTATTCTGGAAGTTCAGCGGAGCAACATCTGCGCAGAGCGTGCAATTAAAAGTATGCACGACATTTTGCCATTTTGTAAATTATCACATACTATAAACTTTAAATTTATTTCATTGAAAACATTTGTTTTTTCGAATAAAAATATTACAAACAAAAATCTGACTTTTTTTAGAATTCGCGTTTGTTGCGGAACATTTTTGAACCCAAATCACCTAAAAAGGTGATATCCCATGCTTGTACAACATTTGCCACCACGTAAAGGTATGCCAAGTTTTTCGTAAAAATTTGTTATATGCCTACTACACATATTACAGTTGTATGCATCTGCCGACCACTGCTCTACAGCGACCACTGCTCCTGGATAATAACACAATACTATGCAATGTATTTGCAGCCATTATCCTACAAGGCGAGTACCAGTTGTAAAATGACGTAATCAAGCGCGTTCAAATAGACTGAATTCACTGGCTCGGACACGTTGTATGTCCGTATGAAAATGCTCTTACCCGAAAAGTCTATAGCATATCATCGTTTCGTCGGCTATAAAACTGTGTTCGACAGCCCGACAAGATACTCTTTATCAATAATAGCTACAAAATTCAAAAATTATATAGCACAACATAAAGCGAAAGTTGGTTTTTGTAGTTCTTATTGTGTCCTTATTGCTATTAAGATAAGGCACGTTCATCTTGCGTGTTACTTAGGCTATCTCACCTTTCACAAGAATTCAACAATAATTTAACAATTATAAGTGATTACGACAAAATTTCTCACGTACCAGTTGTAGCGCAGTCGTATACTACAAGTACAAATACAATTTGCCATCGTTTTAGTTTGAAGTCAGTTATAAATCTTATGACAGCTTGACAGTTGCAGAAAAGTTGAATTTATGCTGAGAATTTGTGCTAAAATAATTTACATACTACAAAACGAATGTGTAATACTACATGAATACACTGACAAAAAAACAACAACATTGTATTGAATGTACTAGCATCTTAGTGTATATGTATAATGTATAGGAAAAAGTTGCCTTTCAAATAAACTAAAATTTATCAATTTGACAAACCTGTGCGATAACATAGACATGTATGTTTTTGTTTACAATTTTCTCAGTATACCAATGCAAGCGCAATTCATTCAATCATTTGCTTGGTCTATAATAACAAATTTTAAAATGTTTTCTTGATTTGTTAACTGTTGTTTGCTGTTAGAGAAGAGAGCCTTCGGCTGATCTATTCCTCACAAAGTTACAAACAACAAATGCAACACCAACAAACAACGACCTTTTAAGAATTCAATTAAATTCATGTTGCCAAGTATTTGCATACGCAACTTGAAATACCCCCTCGAATAAAAAATTGAAACTATTGCAAGTTTTTGTTTTTCATATTTTATTTCTTTTTTTTTATTAAAAATCAAATTAGACTCATTGCCTTCAAGCGACTATCACAATCTTACGGCCATAGTTGAATTGTTAAAGAATTATGACTATTTGCAAATCATAGCGGACATTTCGTAAATGATCGTTGTTCATTTTTAATTTACACAATTGCCCAAATGTTGTTGCAATTTCTGCGCTGGCGAGGCGATTCGTTAGTTAAACTTGGGATATCATTATTTTTGGCAATATTACCAAATCACATCACTACTGGTGGTCAATATTAAATTTCTCCTTCAAAGCGCCTTGTTGCCTTGAGTTTTGAACCGGCGCTGACTTGACTGGCTGCTTTATGGCCGCTGTGATCGAGCGGAACTTGACACTCTGCCCAACGACGAGGCGTCGTGTGTTGTGGCTGTGTTAATGTATTTGTCGTTTGGTATTTATGTCCGTAGAATGGTGAAATTTATATTGGCATAAATGTCATAATTTTCTGCAATAAAATGTTGTGCATTGCTGATGTTGTGCAATAAATAATTGTAGTTCTATCCTGTTTATTGTGGTTATTAAATACGACTTTAATATGATGTATGTCGCAATAAATAGTTGCGAAAGTTAATATTATTTGTATATCGTTAATATTTCATATGTTCTGACACGCATGTTAGTCAAATGGCTGTATCGAAAAGGTGATGTTAATTGAAAAAATTAACTATTTTATAATCTTCCTAGGTAATTCATAATAGAAACCAGTAAGAAAGTTTCAGTCGGGCAACCCGACTTACATATACCATCACCCTCAGTAAAACAAAAAAAATGTATGTTATATTGATATTATTACTCGATTTCTAAAGTGGGGAGTGGTAAATTTGTATGGGAGGTACCAGAAGGGGCGTGTCTAGACTTCCAGTTTTTCTCTCGAAAACTGTATCCTGCTTGAACTTTACTAAATTTGGGCACGATCGCGTTAGTTCTATTAATAATATTAATCGATTTCTAAAGTGGGCGGTACCAGATTAGTATGGGGCGTACCAGAAGGGGCGTGGCTAAATTTCCAGTTTTATTCTCAAAAACTGTATCCTGCTATAGATTTACCAAATAAAGAATTAGGGTACGATCGCGTTGGATCCCATACAATACATCCGTCGTCTGGCATGGTTTTGCTAATATAAATATTAATAAAATAATAATATAAAAACAATTCAATCCTAGGGAGGAATCTACATCCCGTCCCTACATGTCCTGTTATAACATAACAAAATACAGAATTTGGACACGATCGTGTAGAGTGTATTGATATTATTACCCTATTTCTAAGGTGGGCGGAGTGGTACATTTGTATGGGAGGTACCAGAAGGGGCGTGTCTAGACTTCCAGATTTTTTCTCCAAAACTTTATCCTGCTTAAACTTTACCAAATACAGAATTTGGGCACGATCGCGTTAGGTCTTTTAATAATATTAATCGATTTCTAAAGTGGGCGGTACCAGATGTGTATGGGAGGTACCAGATGGGACGTGAATAGACTTCCAAT